>JAQPPZ010004365.1:0-154603 GCA_028583015.1 Wollemia nobilis | reverse complement strand
TATTGGTAAAGAAGTAATTGTGAGTGTGGCAGATTTGTGACGTCAACTATTTGTCATTAAAAAAGGTATGGGAAAATTTTGCCTTGGTTTAATTGGTTGATTGGCTTACTTGAAAATTAAGTTTGGAGTGAAAAGGATTTGATTAGGGTTTCCTTTTCAATAGTGTTTGAGTTATTGCTTCAAGGTTTTCTGATTTGAGAGTTGAGATTAAAACCTTATTTTATAAGCATTGTTGTTGAGAACATTTGTTGAGTGAAGTGTTTGAGTTAATGCTTCAAAGTTTTTTGAATTGAGAGTTGTGATTGAAACCTTGTTTTATAAGCATTTTTGTTGAAGCCATTTGTTGTGTGAGGAACTTGAGTTAGGGTTTGAAAATATCATGAGCATCATTGTTATGTGAAGAATATTTGATAAGCATGGTTGTTGAATTGAGTTGTTATACAAAACTTGAACTTGAGTTAGAAAAGAACATGAGTATCATTGTTATGTGATTTTTGTTGTTGAGCATTGTTGGAAACATTTTGAGTTGGATGATAGATGCTTGGACTCGAGTTTGTGAGCAAGATTTATTTCTTGAAGTGATTGGTTGAGTAGAATTGTTTGAGCCTCGTCAAATGGAAGTATGAAGTGATTGTTCAAGTTCCATAAAACAAACTATTCTATATTCAGATTTGAGTTGAGATTGAGTTTTGAGAATAGAACATATTGAGTCTCTAATAATTCTCTTTATGCTTCTTTGAGATCGATTTAAGTCAAGATTGATTTTTGAGAATAGAACATATTGAGTCTCTAACAATTCTCTTTATGCTTTTAAGAGATTGATTTGAGTTGATATTGAGTTTGTAGTATAGAACATATTGAGTCTTTAACAATTCTCTTTATTCTTCTATGAGATTGAGTTAAGAAAGTGATTGAGCATTGAGTAAAGAAAATATTGAGTCTCTAACAATTATCTTTATGTTTCTATGAGATTGAACAAGTTCTATGTGGATTTTTTAAACAAATTTGAGGTAAGTCTTTGAGAAGACTTGTGGACTGATTTTGTGTGAGATTTTGTGGAAGCTTACAATACATATTTAAGAAAGTCCTAGAGAGGACTTATTGAGCAGATTTGGACAAGTTTTGTGTGATCTTGTTGAGTAGATTTGGACAAGTTTTGTGTGAGCTTGTTGAGCAAATTTGGACAAGTCTTGTGTGATCTTGTTGAGAAGATTTGGACAGGTTCTATGTGGACCTGTTGAGCAGATTTGGACAGGTTCTATGTGGACCTGTTAATTAGATTTGAGCAAGTTTTGTGTGAGATTATTGAGCATATTTGGACAGGTTTTGTGTGGACCTGTTGAGTAGAGTTGTGCAGGTTCTATGTGGACATTTTGAGAATATTTGAGTAGGTTTTGAGTGGACCTATTGAGCAGATTTAAGTAGGTTCTGAGTGGACCTATTGAGCATATTTGAGTAGGTTCTGAGTGGACCCATTGAGCAGATTTGAGAAGGTTCTAAGTGGACCTGTTGAGTAGATTTGAGTAGGTTCTGAGTGGAAATATTGATCAGATTTGTTCTATACCGAATGGAATATGTTTAGTGCAGATTTTATTGATCTTGTGCTAGACTGACTGGACTGTGTTTAGTACAAAATTTGAGTAAGTAGATTTGTGCTAGACCGAATGGACTATGTTTAGTACAAATTTGAGTGAGATTATTGAGTAGACTTGTGCTATACTGACTGGACTGTATTTAGTGGAAGATATTGAGTAGATCTATGCTAGACCAATTGGACTATGTTTAGTATAGAATTGAGATAGAGCTTTGGAGGTGACAGAGAAAAGAGGACATTATTCTCCATTGGATAGATATCCATCATCCAGGGTAGTGAGGATAGGTCTTCTGAGTGGGGAAAAGAGTTTTCAGTGGAGAGATATCCACAAGCCAGTGTAGTGGAGGTAGTAGTCTTCTAGAGGATCACCAACCAGAGTAGAGGAGAAGGAGTTCTCCTGTGGATAGAGATCCACAAACTAGATTTAGAGGATCAACATCTCCTTTGTACTGAGGTCCATAAACATTGTAACAGGGAAAGGATTTCGATGAGATTATTTGAGAAATATTTAGAAGAAATATTTTCTCCGTGGAGGTAGCCATATTTGGGTGAACCACGTTAAATATGTGTCTCTATTGTGTGTTATGCTTTATGCATTGATTTGGTTATTTCTATTGATATTACCATTGATTATATTGATTAATATTGGTTGGGAAATAAAGGTAAAAAGTGGTCTTATATTGTTCACCCCTATCTCAGTGTAAACTTATGTTCTTCAAATATTGTGTTGTATAATGGTATGATCCATACATGAACTATTGGCTAATGTGGGCCCACTATGATTTAAATATTACTTATGTAAACATTACTCATTAGTAAGGAAATCCACATGTCAAATTAGAAATATGTAGGAGGACAATGTCATAGAATCATATATGTAACCTGTTAGGGAATATTATCATAGAATAGTCAATAAATATGCTTGTGGGAATTATTTAAAGGTAAGGATGGGAATAGAAATTATATTAAGTATTATTATAGAAGTTATAGCTCATGGAGCTAGAGACCTTGTCAAGTGGCTCTCTTCAAATAAGGAGTATTGTATTGTGGTTCCCTACGTCAAAGGTATTATCAATCTATATTTTGTTGTGTGGATTGTTATTGTGGATGCTTATTGTATATTTATGCATATTGGTGAATGATTTATTGTTATTGAGAAGAGAGGTTAAATAAACATGAAGAAAAGTGTGTGTGATACTTATATGGAATTTTAATTAAATGGAAAATTAAAAAATATATATTAAGTTGATGTTATCATAATTGAAAGATAAATTTAAATGTTATATAGATAAAAGTGTGGCAAAAATAAAATAGAAAATTTCTTGCTTCTTAGACCACAACTTCTAAATTGGTCTACTAATTTTCAAATATCATGCCTAAATTAAATAATATTACACATTACAAAGTCCTATATCAAATATTTCTAAAATGCACTTCCAACCATGATCATCACTAAAAAAATCTCTTTAATTCCATAACTTTCCCACTATATCTTAGTATGATAATTTAGAAATTGTCTTTACCCTAAGATGTCCATTAAGGCCTATAAATCTAGTGCTTTGGGACCACTTTAAGGAGTAGCTAATATGAGTAACAAATACTCTAACAATCTATTCAGGCACTCTGATATCAAAATTTCATTAGAATTATCATATTCAAACTATACAAAAGTTATTTTAAATCTTTGAAATCCTTCACATTTTGAGGTACGCATTCAAGTTCTTGAAATCAACCATTTAGGTAATTTGATGGCCTTTAGAGAGGCAATATCTATTAGAAATTTTGAGTTAGTTATGTTGTCATTGATGTCAAGAGTCAGTGTCAGGAATCAATGCAGGATTTGATAAAATAAGGGTTAAATATTTATATTTTAAGCCCAAGATATTTTTTTTAAGATCTTCACGTGATTGATCAAAGGGACAGCTAAATACGCTAAAGAAAAGGCCTAAAGGAAATAATATTATAATATTTATTATTATAATATTATAATATTTATTATTATAATATTAAATGTGGTCAAAAAAGGTCTAAGGGCGAAAGAGAAAAATACCTAGGCCCAATGGAAAAAAAATTATAATATATTTATTCTAATATTAAAGGTTAAATTAAAGCATGAAGTAATTTATAAATAATTTACAATATTTATATTATAAAGTAATTTATAAGAATAATAATATTATAACACAAAGTTGGGTTGGGCACAAATGTTAAATTAAATTTTATTCCCCCCATCGATGTTGAAGGATAAAAGCATATGGTATAAATACCATATTATTTGTTTCAAAATTCTAAATCTCAAAAAATAATGTGCATGCAATTTGTGAAAGGGAATGCAAATAATTCATGAGCAAATAAAGACAAAGGTTTTTTATTTTTTAGTTGCACCCAAAAAATGTTAATAACAAGATGACCAAGGCGTAAAAATTTAACACCAACCAATCGGTTGGGCTAGCAACAAATCTAAGGTGTGTAAGGTGTTAGGAACTTAGAGGTGCTACATTTGAATCTCGACGGCTATGAAAGGAAAAAGTATTTTTGGCTTTGGTGCAAGAGGAAGAGATAAAGCGCTCAAGGCACTTCTTCCTCCCACGTGAGTGCTTAGTTCACACGATAGGGTAGTCATGGCTAAGTCACACATGGAGCTTCAACCAAGGATCGAGTCCCTCCAAGGAGCGGACAAGGTATTTAATTTTTTATTAAAGTACATGGACTATGGTCTATGGTTTATGGTTGTTAGTGGCGCTAAGTTGAAGTGCATGACTTAATTTTTGTACTGTTAGCACTATTCGAAGCGCACAGGTAAATGTGCATTGTGGGTTTGATATGAGCACATGGTATATTTGATTTAGTGAGTGCCTAGGGAGTTAAAATGAGTGTAAGTTAAATCATTTTTTACCTTAGAAAAAAAGTTATAAATAGTTTTATTGAAGGTTAAAAGTAAATTGCATTATTTTATAAAGTTAATTATTTTGAAAATCCAATTTTTGAGTAGGGATACATAAGTAGGATTCTGGATTATTTCATGCATTAAATTTTTGAAAGGGGTTATAGTGAAACTGAGTGATTGAAATATTTATTTGATAATTTTGGAGATAATAAGGTGTATTTGAGTCTTGTTAATTTTTGTAATGGTGAATTAATATTGAGGAAAATATATGAGTGAGGATTATTTTGCTATCTAACCATTCATATTGAAAAAGAGGTTGATTGTTATTAAGACAGGTTTTAAGGTTAATTCTACATCAAATAAAATGTATGGGCATATCTTCCTTTTGAGTGGAATATTGTTGAATGTTGTGAAATACAAAGTTGGAGTGAAAATATTTTTGTTTTATAAGCATTGTTGGAAATGTTTGATTGAGTTTTTACATGCATTATTGGTGAATGTTTGTGAGGACAATTGAGGGTGAAATTGAGAACTATATTGAACTAGGATTTGTGAAAGAACATGAGTATCATTATTATGTGAGATTAAAAACTATCTTGAACTAGGGTTTATGAAAGGGCATGAGTATCATTGTTATGTAAATTTAGAATCATATTGAGTAAATGTTTGATTTCCATAGTGTGAGTTGTTGAAAGTGTTGTGAAACACTTGTTTAGAGTTTATAAGCAAGTTGTGTTTCATTGAGTGATTGGTTGAGTAGAGTTTATTAAATAGTTGATTGAAAGTTTTGGAGTGATAGTTCAAGTTATGTGAATCAAATTGTTCTTTATTCTAAATGGATTTGAAAATAGTTTGGATGTGAGTGAAACATATTGAGCCTATAACAATTCTCTATATGCTTTTGTGGTTTAACTAGATTTTGAGTGAAACTTGTTAGTGTGGTTAAAAAGGTTTTATATAAGATATTGAGTTGAGTTTTATGTGCAAGTTTTGCAATTGATTTGAATAAGCTTTTGTGAAAGGTTATGAGAATATTTGAGTAAGTCCTAGAGGGGACTTAAGGATAGAGTTGCGAATGATTTTGTGAAATCTTAAGGATAGTGATATTTTATGGAATCTTACAATCAAATTCGAAAAAGTTCTAGAGAGTACTTGTTGAGTAGTTTTGAGATAAGTCTTAGTGAAGACACGTGGATAGATTTATATGAGTTTTTCTAGAATATTACAAAGCAGATTTGAGGTCATTCTTAATGAAGACTTGAGAGCATATTGGAAAAGTTCTTGAGAGGACTTGTCGATAGATTTGAGACAAGAATTTGAGAAGACTTGAGAGTAGAGTTGATTGATTGATTTTTTTAAAACTTTAGTTAAGGTTTGAAGTAAATCTAGTAGAGTTGATTTATGAATGGATCAAGCTTTGTGTTAAATATTGAAAAAAAATTGAGAATAGAGTTTGGTGTATATTTGAGGACAAATTTATACCAGAACAGAGATAGAGATTGAGTATATTTGTGCTAGATCGAAGGACTATGTTTAGTGCATATTAGAGATAGATATTGAGTAGATTTGTGCTAGAATGTAGGATTGTGTTTAGTGTAGATTAGAGACAGGGATTGAGCAGATTTGTGCTATACCGAAGGACTATGTTTAGTGTATATTAGAGATAAATATTGAGAATATTTGTCCTAGACCTAAGGACTATGTTTAGTGTAGATTTGAGATAGATATTTATTAGAGTTGAGAGCAAGTTTGGAGGTGATAGAGAAGAGGGCAATAGTCTCCAGTGGATAGATATTTATTAGCAAGGGCAGAGAGGGAATAGTTATTTAGTGGAGAGATATCCACAAGCTAGAGTAGTGGAGGTAATAGTCTTCTAGAGGATTACCAGCTAGAGAATAAGAGAAGGAGTTCTCCTGTGTATATATATCCATGAACCAAAAAAGGAGATTGATGTCTACTATGGTTTGGTGCCCATAAAATAGATTAGGGGATTGGTGTCTCCTTTGGAAAGAGGTCCATAATAATTGTAATAGGGAAAGGATTCCTAGGAGATTTATTGAGAAAATTTTAATGAAAGGTTTTCTCTATGGAGTAGCCCATATTGGGTGAACCACATTAAATTGGTGTCTCTATTATGTGCGATTATTTTTGTAATACTTTTATTACTTCTATTGATATTGCATTGATATATTGGATATTTGGATAATATTGTTTGAGTAAAGAAAATTAAAAAGTGGTCTTATACTGTTCACCCCCCTCTTAGTATAAGTTTATTTTATTCAATATCCTTGATATTTCTACTCTATTGAATTTCATTCTTTGTTCTTATTTTACTCTCTTGAATTAACTCTATATTACGACCATAATTTGACCTTGAGAAAGAAATAAATTGAATTTTGGTAAATACAAGTAGTGTAGAATTGATCATGGATTAAATTTATCTTATGTATATAGTGTCTACATTCTAGGGAACTATAGGTTAGTTGAATATAAAGATACTTGATGAATTCTTGAATCCCTACTCAGACTCCTCCTCTTGACTCAATATTTCTTAGCCCTTTTAATTTTCCATATATAATAGAATCACTAATTGACTTTTTTTCATTGATAACTACGTTACAACTACCTCACCTTTGATTTTAAAAGATTATTGGTGGTGCTTTTGTCCATATCAGATTCAAATAAAAAATTATTTACTTCTTTCACTCTAAAGAAGGACTAGGGATATGACCAACCTACAAGGCATATTATAATATTTTGGAAGGCCCCTAAATGTTGATAATCTCTCTAAATTTTCCATTATTATATTTTTTGTAAAATTATTGCATAGATTACCCAGGTGATGAATTTAAATTCTAGCCAAAATTATGTTTCTTCTTGTCCAATATTTTTTAATTTCTATTAAATATGATGTTTGATGGTTTTATTAGTATAGCATAAAGAAAAACTTGATTTAAAATTAGAAACATTGCTAAATAAAGAGAAATAAGAAGCATACACTTTTTAAATTATGCTGCTTAGGCATTGAACTAATAAAAGCACCTAGATTTGCATCATAGGCTAGAATTATATTTTACATTCCTATTGACCTTTCTACCTTGAAATGGATAGGAAAATATTTATTTTTATTGTACATAATTCAAAAAATATCATATACGATAGATTTTGTTTAATGCATTGTTGTTTACTTACATAAAATATTTACATTAATAGATTAACTCGTATTTATATTTTTAAGAAACTGAAGCTTAGGTGATTGCCAAATTGACACATCAAATATATGATTTAGGGGAAATACTTAAAATACCCTTGGTGAACCCATAAATCCCAATTTTCAGAAAATAAATAAACAAATAATAAGGTTCAATCCAAAACCCTATTTTAGTGTAAAATTTGAGATTCGACAAACAACATCTGCACCAAAATTTAGGTTTACACTCAAAATAGTGCCAATTATATTATTAGGATATCATACTATTGGTCTAATATTTTTAAAAATACATATAAAGAGGTTAGAATATGTGTTCCATACCATAAGCATTTTAGATAAAAATATGAACTTTCCTGCTTAACCCAAATATAATAAACACTCCTTTTAGACAATAGGCAATGGATTTTATAGGTCCCATTAATCCCTCCTCTAGTTAAAACCATGCAAATGTTCTCATTGTTACTAACTAATTAATATTTTGGATTGAATATCGTTAAATTGAATATAGCTAGACATCCACTATAGTTGACTTCCTTAAAATGCAACTAACACCAAGATTTAGAGTCTTAATGAAAGTAGTCTTAGACAATTCCACATCCATCTTATTTATTGCATTTCTAGACTTTTGTATAACTTACAATATTTTGGCTAAAATATTATCATTTTATTATCCTCATGGGATGGGTTGGATAAATACTATAACAAAAGTATTTTAATATTTTTAAAAAATATAATAGATTTTTTTAAAAACATGGCATATAAAATTAATTTTTATATTATGGGCTAATAGAACATAATGAAAGATGCTTTTGGCACTTTTCTAAATTCTTTGGATAACAAAATGGAAGCAATATTTCTAATAAATATAAATCCCATCCATTCAACTCTTATAAAAAAATACATGCTTAAAAGAGATAATCATTTCAACGCAAGATATTTAGAGTTGATTAAATTGGAAGAAGCTAGAGAAGTTGTTCACAGGGTTATCTGTAAGGGGTTGTCCCTAAAATATATTTATAAAAATGGGGTAAATTGATTTTGAAGTCCAAAATTATTTATAATTTCACCATGCAAAATGTCCATTATTATTAGGGTTAATATTGGATAATTAAAATTAAACTGGTCCAAGTATTATAAAATTGGGGTGAATCTACCCAAAAACATATACACCTTAAATTTTTCAAGGATTCCTAATATCACCCAATTCCAAATTAAAAAAATCCAAATATTCATTAATTAGTGACAATTGGCCACTATGAATAACCCTGGTTGCTCATCAAAGGTTTTTCATACATTAGTCTTATATCAAGAATATATTTGATAAAGATGTATGGGACAAGATGATTGAAGGAAATTTGGTTGTACTCTAGGATAGTAAAAATGAAAAGCCTAATTCTGGATTGGTAAGTGCTAGTCTAGACGGGCACTTGATGAGAAGAGACATGGGTTCAAACTTTGGTGGTGCTAGTTTACAAAGGTAGTAGGCTGCTATGAGTCCTCTAAGTGCGTGCCAGACCAACGATGATGGTACAAACCCTGAGCAACCAATGGTCCCCATATCACACTGGGTCAACAATTCACAAGACTGATAGGTTTGGTGGTTGAATTCCATGTGGTTTGAAACATGCACTGCCATTTACTAAAAATAGTAGTTGTAGCCAACTCTCCTATGTAACCAAAAAAAAATCCTAAGTCCAATGGGAAATTTGGTTATGTATGTATGGGAGTATTTAAAGTTGATAGTGTGGCAGGATATAACTCTTTCTACCTCTGGTATTTGGATGATACTTGACCTATAATGGGTAACATTTGAATTTTTTCATACTTCTATACATATTATGAGTGTAGAGAGATAAATATTGTTATACATATGTAAACACTTCTATACATATTATATGAGATAGAGAGGTGTAGCAAGACCCAGTGAATAAGGCATTAGTCAATAAACTAGAATTTCTAGGATCTTTAAAATCATCACCAAAATTATATACCCCAACTAGAGATAGATAATTGTATCAAATTAACATAAGTTTTTAAATATTTAAAACTATTAACCCCAACTACAGATAGATAATTGTATCAAATTAACATAAGTTTTTAAAAATTGAAAACTTACCTTTTTTATGGATAAATATTTTTTTGATATTTTTGTTTTAATTTATTTTTGTTGCATGTCAAGTTCCCATCACTAAATATTTCCATTAGAAAATATTTTTTTCTCCTTGTATAATATCCCCTGCTCATATGGATGTATCTCCCGGTTTTGTTTCCTATTTTTCTAGTCTTAGAAAAAGAAGTCATCACAAAATTTATAAATATATTTTATCTAGGGTGTTATTATAAAATAAAAGTTATTTTTTGAAGGGTCTCATTCATCCTCAAGTGCCTTCCATGATGCACATCATATGAATTATTTCAAATTAACATAAGTTTTTAAAAATTGAAAAGTTACTTTTTTTTATGGATAATTATTTTTCGATATTTTTGTTGTGATTTATTTTTTTTGCATGTCAAGTTCCCATAAATAAATATATCCATTAGAAAATATTTTTTTCTCCTTGTATAATATCCCTTGCTCATATGGATGTATATCCTTATTTTTTTTCCTATTTTTCTATTCTTAGAAAATAAGTCATCACAAAATTTATAAATGTATTTTATCTAGGGTGTTATTATAAAATAAAGGTATTTTTTGAAGGGTCTCATTCATCCTAAAGTGCCTTCCGTGATGCACATCATATGAATTGTTTTTGTGAAGTTAATTGCGTTTTTAGGTTTTTCTTAGATTTTAACCCTAAAAAAGGGTAAACATTTTGATATTTTATTTTGTCCCCCCTTTATAATTTTTATATCATGGTATTCATGTAAATATCCCCTATAAATTTTCAAAATATTTGTAAGTTTTGTGCATCAAAGTCTTGTGGACATGTTCATCTAATAGGTAATTTAGTCTAGTCAAAAGTCCTTTTAGTGCCTCGTCCTCATGCTTGCTCATTCCCATACCATAGTTTAACCACTTATTAGCAAGACCTCATGGAATTTGTAATATATATCCTATCATATCATGTGGGTTAATCCGTTATGCACATATTCTCCAAAATAAAATTATGGTCTACACAAATATTAAAAGGTAAAAAAGGTAAAGTAATTTTTAACATTTGTGAGAGAATATTTCATATGAGATGACCCCCATGGAGGATGTTGTTTACCCAATATATGGTTATCCAAACACACTCTAGTTATTGAAGCATGGTGTACAACCTTACTACCTGTAGGATTTGAACCTTGGACCTCTATTCAAAGTTCTAAAGTATCCATTGTTAGACCCATTGAGGTTGTATTCACAACAACCTCAAGAAAAATCCCTTCCCTCTCCTATATTATAATTATTAAACCACATTGGTAGAAGACTATGGAGTTCATGCTTGTTAAGACATTTATTGACTCTTCATAAATACTCATGAGTTTGACCATGGTGAACACCTTGTCATCTATAAATATGAAGTTAAAATGCAACCCACGAAAGAACATCAAGTTTTTATCTCAATTATCCAAGATTATTAACACCAAGGTGGAGATGGAAGGTTATAAATATTTAGATAAATACATAAATAATGAGCTAAGATGCAATTGCTTGAGGGATTTTAGATTAATGTAGGTATCGATTTTGAAGAGATAATATATTTCCTAGAATTGGTGATCATATTGTAGACACCAAAACAACACCAATCCGATTATGTGACTGCAAACACTGATCGCTTTGACACACACAGCCCCAAGGGCAGCCCCCAGAGGTTAAAAAGTGGTCCTAACCACTCTCACAGTAGTTTTGGAAGGTCAGAGATCAATTTGGCACCTTCAGGCACTTTGCTCAATATCCGTTCCACCCTGGAACGAATTCAAACTAGGATTCGCCCCACCCAGGGACGAATTCTGGATTCGCTCCAGGGTGGGGCGAATTGCAGGTTTGACGGGCAAAAAGTCAAATCTTGACAAATGGCAGCTCAGATCCACCACTCAACGCTTCCTTCATCGCATGGGAGTATGGGTGAGCGTTTTTGAGCGTTAGAGGCATTTGCAAGGTCAGTCATGAAGTCCCAATTCAGGGAGGAATCTCCTTCCCCCTGGGAAGGCATGATTGCCAAGTGGCGCCTCTGCATGCCCATTTCAAGAGACCTCCAGGTCTATAAATTGGTGAGTTTCCTCACCCCAAAATATAGAGAGAAGGAGCATTTTAGAGCAACGAAGTGCTGTCATTTTATTTACATACCTCACACCTTTTGGATTTGCGCCTTTCACATCCTTGATCTCCTTTAGAGGGGAGGTCATTGGGTGACTATTGGGAGGATGAATCTCGAGCCCAAAACCTGAAATTTGGCCACAATATCCCACCAAATTTGCCGACAATACCACACAAGAGGTTTTGGACCCATCCCAAGTGGATTGGTGCCGAAATCAGGCCTCAAACGGTGGGCGGCCTGCCCCATGGGCGCCCCCTCCCACACTGCCACAATCCTAATCGCCCCCTTTCGGAGCGATGGGAATTCCATGGCAGACTTGTTTTCTTTCATTTTTGCATTCAATTCTATGATGCTTAGATAGGTTGTCATTTGAATTTCGTCTCGTTTTGAACAATTTTGATCATATTTCTATCTTTGCTTGCTTCCACTAATCTACAGGTAGCATCATCAAATTCCCATTGATGGAGGCCAAATTGGGAAAATATGACCATCTGGGTCTTCCCAAAATGCCCCCAATTAGCTAACCCCAAGTTTGTAGGTCTTTTGGAGCTTCCTAGGTAGGACATTTGGGACAGTACCTTTTCAGCATTTTGTTGTAGGTGAATTCGTCCCACCCCAGAGCGAATTCAAATCGGTGAGGAATTTCCTGACTGTTCTTTTTGTAGGGCCTTCCTGGTGGTGTCTTGATGCCCCTATCAAATTTTTAGAGCATTTGGACCTATTTTAGTCATAGTTTAATTCATTTTTTCTCATTCACTTATCGTAGGCTTGGGGATTGCATGCTTTGTTTTATCCGTAGGTGCTACTGACCATTTCTTGTTCCTTTGAATGTAGGGTTTGGACATCGGAGGAGCAGCGAGGAGTCAAGACTCATCAACGCAAGTGGCGGCGATGTTTGGTCCACCCATTTTACATGTGGGCACGCGGAAGAAGGAAAGGCACCCATGGATGTAACAAGAACGCATGCTTAAACGCTCCTAGCCCTTGGAAGGGGAGGATGCGCATTGTAACCGAGTTTTGAAACATATCAATAAAAATGGCTGTCTTCTTTATTCACATTTGTTTCATTTTGATTCGCTCATGCTTTTCCCTCTTTTCATGCACTTTCAAGTTTCTAGGATTTAGCGCTAAGTCCGATTCTGTTTGCATCGCATATTCGCTTTCCTTTTTGCTTCCGTATCCTCATGCTTTCAGTGGCGATCATGGTGGGACCTTGTCCTCTATTTTTAAGATCAGAGATCTGATCCAAACTTGGTTGTTTTTGCTTGTAGGTACCACGTTTTCATACGCTGACTGTTGTTCATTCCATCAGAGGGCGAATACAGAGCTGTAATTTGTCTCACCTAGGGACGAATGGGAATTCATCCCACCCTAGGATGAATACAATCCTGTAATTCATTCCACCCCAGGATGAATTCTAGTCTGTGAAGTTTCTGGTAGAAACTCAGAACCGACAGATTCGGGCAGAGAAGAGGTAAGAATTCTGCACTTTTCCTATCATTTTCTATCTTCAATTTTTCTATTTTTCTGGTTTCTTTTTTTGCGTGCATAGAAAAAGTTTTGCTGCATGTTTATTTTGTTCCATGCAAAATAAAAATAACCCCACACACCACATGGAAAATTAAACACCAAGGAGCTGGTCGTAAAACCCCAACCCTTGATCAAGACCAACGGTGGATTTCATCACCACCTTGGCTTGAATTTTGCATTCATAAACCCCGATCGCTACTATTGCTAGACGTAAATCCTGACGAAAGCTGACCGAGTGTAGCTGGGGTGATTCCCAGTGCATGAGGATAAGTCTTCTATGGTAGGTGTCATAAATAGGGTGATTCCCCTTTCGTACCGCCTATGTTCCATGTACCATCTGCTCTCACGTACCTATAGTTTCCCTCACGTAAGGGCGGGTATATAGAGAGGTTGGTATATCGGCCTGGCAATGGTATATCGAAGGGGCGACCAATTTTGGGAGTCATAAGAGCCCTCATTTTGCATTTAAACATTCTTTACAAAAACCTTCAAAAACAAAAAAAAACAAAAACAAAACACACTAAACCAGGTTTAGGACACACTTTCAATATTTAAATGAGATAATCACTTCTTTGTGTATGTGTGTGCTCTTTTCTGTTTAGTGTAGCATAAAAAATCATAAAAAGAGATAAAAATCTATTTAGCTTGTAGAAGAGCAACACCATGGTGTACACCCGTAGCCAAGCCCAATCAAGGGCAGAAGCTATGGAAAGTGTACAAGGGGGCACAAGTCACCTCCGCTACAGCCCTAAGGACTTGGTCATACCGCCTTGGCGGCCTGACCCACAAGAGAGTCCACGTCATTCCATGTCAAGGTGGAACTATAGGGACACCCCTTTGGGGGACACGCCCATTCATCATAGCCCCTTTCAGGAAGAATCCTTACACGTGGCACTCAACATAGACAAGAAAGCTCCCTTAGAAGCTCGATATGAGTGGCCACCATGCGATGAAGTGCTAGAGCGGCATAGTGTCCATGAGGAGAGGCCACATGACTATGGCATCCCTCCTTTGCCCCCCATCACTATTAGAACCAATAGACAAACCCCAGAGCGTAGGGCTCTTCAAGCAGGGTGAGCTAACTCCGCCCACCCCTTTCACACATATGAAAGGGAGCATGAGGAAGACCATTATATTCCTTGAGAGCAATGTACAGTGTGGGAGCCATGCGCTTCCACACCCGCTATGTACCATGGTCACCCACTGAGGCCAGAGCCTCGGGTAAATGCCACCAACCTCGATAGAGGGAAGTGACCCATTGAGATCTCGGATCATCATGATCGAGGTAAATGCATAGGAGAGGCATCCAGGCCTCCAAGGCTCAAGATGGTAGAACAAATTGACCTGGCAGTCACCAGACATGCCACCCACCAAGCCCAGATCACGCGGCTTGAGCAAGATCAACAACAACTAGAGCATCTATACCGCCTTAGCAAGGAGCGCATTCAGCGCCAAATAGATGAGCTACTTCATAACCCACCTGAGAGGGTTCCAACCCCTCACACCCAAAGAGCGGAACCATATGAGAGGCATAATCCCTTGGTGCGAGATAGGTCTCCATGACCTTATCAAGTTTTGCCTCCGAGACCCCCTAGACCTGAGAGGGAGGCCACTCCCTAGAACAACGATGGGTACCCTCCACGGGGACCCACCCAGGGTCATAGGTCTCACCTAGAGACTCCTCAGGAAGTTTACGAGGAGTATGAACAAGAAGCAGAGTAGGCTGAAATGCCCTACCAAGGTGGAGGGGTTGCTATCCGACCACCCCCCCATAGGCCTCAAGTCTCCCACAACCCACAATGGGAGCAAACTAAAGAGGAAGAGATTAAATCTTCCAATGCATACAAAGCGTTGCTAGAGCATTTGGAGTCTATGGAAACCAAAGCTTCTGGGCCCCAAAAGCCCATGTTACGCCAACTCTGTAGTCATCCTGTGCATCCATCAGTGCTTGCACCTCCTTACCCCAAACACTTCAAGCTGCCTCAGTTGGCAATCTTTAAGGGTGAGGAGGATGCCCAAGAGCATGTGACCAGATTCCTGAGCCAATGTTTTGGCATTCAGGACAATGATGCGTTGTTGCTAAGGACATTTATAACCACATTCATGGGCCCTACCTCGGATTGGTTCACTCAGTTTTCGAAGCACAACATCAATAACTTGGATCAGTTAGTGGATGCATTCCTCGAACGCTTCACCTTCAACACCAAGAAGAAGGCATCACTAAGTGACTTGGCCAGCCTCAGGCAGTATGAGGAAGAGACCATGGCGGCCTACGGGAATCGATGGAGGACTCTGCTTTCCAAGCTACCCTACCTCCCTCCTATGTCCGACCTTACACAAATGTTCTCATGAAGTTGTTTGAGATCGATCTCTATGCTATTGCAGCTACAACAATATGCCACCTTAGAGGAAGCTCTAGCGCAAGCCAAAATTATTGAAGAGATCAAGATACAGGATGGCAAGATTGCCAAACCTAAGAAGAAAGAATGGAACAAGAACACAAAAATAGGGACTACACAACAAAAACCCGTTATGGTCAATCAAGTTGCTATAAATGTCCCTAAGCCTGCATAAGAAATACAACCTCAAAAGGCTAACTATCAGGCAGTGCCTCCTAATAATTATGAAAGAGAAAACCAGAAGTAGGAGAAAAATTAGTAGCGTCACCCTAGGTGATAGTACACACCTTATATAGAGTCTAGAGACTCCCTATTTGACCGCTTGTCAGTGGCAAACTTGATCAACCTTCCAGAGATTCAAACCATAGATCCTAATGCTCCCAAGCCTAAGGGATACCGGGAGGACTTGTATTGTAGGTTCCACAGGCAGAGGGGACATGACTTGAATGCATGTTGGAAGTTCAAAGGATTGATACAAGACCTGATTGACAATAAGACGTTGGCAGTGGACAACCCCGTAGCACCAAACAACCAATAGATGGGAGTTTTCAAAGACCCCTTGCCTGCCCATGAGGCATAGGCAAAACCCCTTCAAGTCAATGAGGTGCAATAGAATTGCCCCATGCAAGGGTATGTAGGAATGATAAGCATAGTGACTAGGAACAAGAGATACCCAGGAGTTGCCCCCAAGGTAGCCACAAGAGAGGTTCCATCGACGTCACAACCTCAATAACACCCTATGCAGCTACCTCCGCCTAGACCCATGGCCATGATTCAGACCAAACTCACGTAGATTTTGAGGACCACGTCGGCTAGGCTCTCCATATACGAGCTTATACAACAATCAACACCCCATCGGGAGGCTCTAATGGAGATATTGAAAGCCATCGAGTTGCAGCCCCATGAAGCGAATTCCTTCAACAATTTCATGGGACATGTCAAATGATGCATGGAGCCAGTCATCACCTTTCGAGAGGATGAAGTTAAATCAGTGTCTGATGACATGGCAGATCCACCCCTACACGTTATCACGCGGGTCAACGGGATCCCGTATAAGAGGGTGTTGATAGACACTGGCTCGTCCAACAACATCATTACCACAGCAACATTGAAACATCTAAAGTTGCCAGCCTCTCACATCACGGCTTCCACCTATACACTATGAGCATTCAATGATGCGATATGCTCGATAGTTGGCACAATTGTCCTACCCATTCAAGTAGGACAAAAGATGATACCTACATTGTGCCATATTTTGGAAGGTGAGATGGCTTATAACATCTTGCTAGGGTGGCCATGGATCAGGGACATGAAGTGTGTCCCTTCGATAGCTCATCAGTGTTTGAAGTATACATTTGAAGGGGAAGTACATGTAGTCCCGACGGACTTAGAACCCTTCAAATATTGCAATGCGGTGCAGCTGATGCCGCAATCGACCCTCCCATCGATGCACTTGGATTTTTAGTTAAATCCATCTAGACAGGGTCCGATTCCGCAAGCACCACTGGTGATAAATCCATCAAAACCCCAACCAGGTACATCTTCATCATCCTGTCCTTCACCAACAATGCCACCTATCATGGCTAAATAGAAGGACAAAGGGAAGCAAACCCTGGAAGAGGCTCAACCCCTAGAAGAGGCACTACCAACAGTATCAACCATCTCTACCGAAGAGATGCCTAGCACAATGGAAGTTGAGGCTCCTAGTTCACCCAACATGGAGTGGACTCAGGAAGAGCTTCCATTCCCTCCCTCTCAATCACCAACAATCACTATTGAAATGGCCAGTACGGGCCTGGGGGAGTATCTAGTGTGGAATGTTGTAGCAACAACCATGCTAGAGTCTATGCAAGACATGGGGAGACCTCGCCTCCCCATCGGTACAATTGTTCCTTTAGGCTACCCACCAAACCAGACAAATTTTGTGTATGGGGGCCTTGATCATGGTACTGAGCCATGCATGCAAGAGGACGAAGATGAAGAGCCTTTTGTAGAAGATGTCAACTATCTGTCTAACCTAGACTTCACTCTAAGATATCTTGGCCAATGCAATTGGCATGGATACGGGCTAGGCAGGTATGAGCAAGGAGTGCATGTCCTTTGCCAGCCAAGATACCAAATGCCTTATGACAAGTCGAGAGTAGGGTTCAACCACCCCCTACCCTTGGACATCTTGGTGGAAAACATGCAAGGCCTAGGGATAGGCAACAAGGGTGGATTGGCATCAGATCCTTATGCCAACCCAAACACAATGTATACATTGGGAGATTACCTCCCATGGTCAACAACCACCCTTGTTAACCTCAATAACCCTTCTCCTTTGCTAGAGAGAGGCGAAAGTTTGGGGACTCACTTTCAAGGAAGGTATAAATAGTGTCAAGAGGGATCTTCGGAGGATGAATCAGAATATGAACCAGCATCATATGATCCCTTCGAATCCGATAGTGATCACTCACAAGTGATCCCCATGAATGACTCTCAAGAGAGCCTCTTGACAATGTTCCCTCTAGAGGCTCCAAGCGAGCCAGTGCCATGTCAAGAGAATCAGGTCCCCCCACGGAGAGTGGAACAACCACAATGGGGCCAGATTAATTTGCTCGAGCAGGATGAGCTTGTAATGCCTCAAATAGTTGTCGGAGCCAACGAGGGCTTTTGGATCTCCGATAGTGATTACGAAGATGAAACAGAAATGACATATCTTAATCACATGCGGAAGAGGCCGCAACCATACCCCTTGGAGATTAATGACATATTTGAATAGATGGGCATAGTGCCAGGCACGAGTGGTACGTAGACCCAGCGGGGTGGGATCAAGTGTTGGATCCACCGCTCTAGGTATACGAAGAGCACCTTCCACTCCGAGACCCTAGGGTGATATCAGTGTCGAGGGTAGACCCTGTCCTCCTATCAACACATAGGGCCGATCCATTCATGCCAATACCTCTAGAGCCAGATCCAGAGCACAGAGAACATCCAGAGTGTTCGAGTCATCACACCCATGGTAATGGAGACCAAAATCATTTCATCAACATGATCTCCATTGACTTAACCACCCCCATCCACAATCCGACCGATCCAACATGGTCCTTGCATCTAGACATAGATGCCATTGACTGGGATCACGTCAATTCACCTCCATCCCCATCAGAGTATTGGCCTTTTGGTAAAATGCTTCATTTTACCCCAGGGACAACTCAGGATATCTTTCATGCCGAAGAGGAACCCGAGGTTCCCAACGCAGATTTAAACTCAACAAATGATATCCATTTGATCCCAACTCCACATCAGTTGGAGGACGGATCCCACATGTCGATCGAGGAGATGACTGACGTAGACATCGGCTTGGATCCAATGAATCCATAGATTATCAAGCTAGGGGTAAGCTTATCCCCTGAAGAGCAAGCCGACTACATTGCCCTTCTCAAAGAGAAGAAGGAGGTTTTTGCATGGTCATACAGAGACATGCCGGGGCTAGATCCACAGCTAGTCACGCATAATCTAACGCTTGATCCGACAGTCAAGCCAGTTAAGAAAAAACTACGTAAGATGCACCCAACAGTGGCCTTGATGGTCAAAGATGAATTGCAAAAGTTGTTGGATGCACAGTTTGTCATCTGCATGGATTATCCGCCATGGTTGTCCAACATGGTGCCCATCAAAAATCCCGATGGGAGGATTCGCATATGCACTAATTTTTGAGATCTAAACAAAGCGAGTCCTAAGGATGATTTCCCCTTGCCAAGCATCGACGCATTGGTAGATGCTACAACAGGTCACGAAATGCTATCCCTCATGGATGGTTTCTCGGGATACAATCAAATTCGTATCAATCCCGAGGACCAACTAAAAATGGCGTTCACAATGCCTTGGGGGACATTTTGTTATAAGGTCATGCCCTTTGGCCTTAAAAATGCTGGCGCCACCTACCAACGTGCCATGACGTACATCTTCCATGATTACATGCATAAAACTTTGGAAGATTACATGGATGATTTGTTGGCCAAGTCTCTTTTGCGCCCAGATCATCTCGATGACTTAAGCAAGATCCTCGATCGCCTCATGGAACATAAAGTCAGACTTGAATCCCAAGAAGTGCGTATTTGGCGTCACATCTAGAAAACTCTTGGGTTTCATAGTCTCAAAGTGAGGCATCGAAGTGGACCCAAACAAAGTCAAGGCAATCCTTGAAATGGTTCCCCCAACTACCATTAAGCAGCTCATAAGTCTACAGGGAAAGGTCACATCAATTAAGCGCTTCATAGCGCAGCTATCTGACAAGTGCCGACCCATGAACAAATTATTGCACAAGGGGGTAGCATTTCACTGGGATGACGAGTGCCAGTCAGCCTTTGATGACATCAAATGATACTTGGCTTCACCACCAGTATTGGCACCACCTAGACCAGGAGTGTCATTCTACTTATACATCTCAGCTACTGAGGTGGCACTGGGTGCCATGCTAGCCCAGAAGAATGAACTTCACAAAGAATAGGCTACTTACTATCTTAGCCGCACCCTGGTCAGTTATGAACTTAACTATGCATACGTCGAGAAACTCTGCTTGGCAGTGGTGTTTGCTACCAAAAATCTATGCCACTACATGCTGAGCAACACTACGTATGTTGTGTCTAAGGAGAATCCATTGCGATACATGATGAGTCGTACTTATCATAGTAGTCGCACGACAAAATGGATCATGTTGTTGATGAAATTTGACATAGAGTTTATTGGATAGAAATCCATCAAAGGATAGGTCATAGCCGATCAACTAGCAGAGGCTCCTCTCGAAGATGATCAGCCTCTGGTCATAGAACTACCCGATGATGGGGTCTTCCATGTCTCAGAATCACCAGATTCTGATGAGCCTGAGTCACAGGCCGACATAACCCTATTTTTTGATGGTTCTAAATGTGAGCAAGGTGGTGGCATGGGAATTGTATTCTTCACACCGCAAGGGGCTCCAGTGCCCCTGTCCTTTAAATTAGACTTCCCATGCACCAACAATAATGCAGAGTATGAAGCCTTGCTCATAGGTCTTCAGACAACAATCACCATGAACATCAAATGACTGAACATCTTTGGTGATTCATTGTTAATTGTCAACCAAGTCAAAGGGGTATTCCAATGCAAATGCCCAGTTCTGTAGGCTTACAAAGCCCTTGTGGACAAATTCCTGGCGAAGCTTGAGTGGTACGACATCGAGGCACTCCCTCGATCATCGAATCATTTTGTGGACACTATGGCCTCCTTGGGGTCACTAATCCCGCAAGACCTTTCCGGTGATATGACAACCATTCAAGTCAAAACACTATCACAATCCATGATGGAGCGTGCAAGCTCTGACTTGATGCCAGGAATCCACATGATCCAGATTGAACCATCCTCGGATAAGTTCTCTCGAATCCATGATCATCTGAAACATGCCAACTAGGGGTCCTTGTTCTCCCCTACTCCCATTAATAGCAACACAATGCTATTCTTACAAGTTCTCTCCCACTCAACATTTTCTAGGGATGAACTTCAAGAGGGATTGGTTGTTCATACCGTCGAGGCTTCCGATCAGCAGGATTGGTATTCACCCATAAGGGACTACCTCAAGTTAGGTAATCTCCCACTTGGATTGACACATGCCACAAAATGAGCATTCAAGCAGAAAGCGGCTAAGTATGTCTTGTTAGGAGACATTTTGTACCATCACAGCTATGAAGGAATCCTCCTTCATTGCTTGGACTAGCAAGAGTCCACTTGGGCGATCACCCAAGCGCACGATGGTACGTGTGGTGGCCACTTCAGTGGTATGGCCATCGCAAAGTGCATTCTTCGCATGGGCTATTATTGGCCATATTTAGAGCGATATTGTTGCGCATATGTAAGGAAGTGCATGAAGTGTCAACACCATGCTAATTTGACACATGTACCTTCCTAGGCCTTGTAGTTGATCTAGTCGGCTTGGCCATTTTTGTAGTGGGGCTTAGATCTAATCGAAAAGATCTCCCCTACATCGTCAGGTCATCACATGTTTATCATAATGGCCACAGAGTATTTCACCAAGTGGGTGGAAGCAGTTCCGCTTACCTCTACGATAGGACCCCGCATTGTGGAGTTCATTTTGCATAACATCATATGTCATTTTGGTATTCCATCCAAAATAATCTCGGATAATGGGACGTCATTCAAGAACAAAGACGTGCGTGCTTTGACCACAAAGTACAAAATTCAGCATAGTTTTTTGACACCCTATTATCCATAGGCAAATGGGCAAGCAGAGGCGTCAAACAAAATGCTAGTTGCTATCCTCAAAAAGATAATCACAGATAGATCATAAGGATTGGCACATCCAAATCCCACTTGCCCTATGGGCTTATCGCACTAGCATTCGGATGCCCACTAGGGCAACTCCATTTTCGCTCGTGTATGGCTCCGAGGTAGTCATGCCTCTCGAGTTGGAAATTCCTTCCCTACGCATATCAATGCAAGAGTTCATCGATGATGACACTGCATGGCAAGCCCGGTTAGACCAGCTTACGTTGCTTGATGAATGACGTGTTAATGCTCTCGAGCATTTACGTATCTATCAAGAGCGACTTAAGAAAGCTTACAACATGAAAGTTCACCTGAGGGACTTTCGGATTGGTGACTTGGTCTTAAAAGAAAACCAATAGAACTCTAGTTTGTCATCCCATCTAAGGGACAAGTTCATAGAAAATTGGTTAGGTCCATATGTAATTGATAGCAAAATAGGACCCGAGACATACCGGCTAGCCTCTCTTGATGGAATCAAGGAACTAGAACCCTTGAACATCAATCATTTGCGACCATTCCATATCTAAGAGAGCCATATCCCAAAAATGCTCCAAGGATTCCTACAATCGCTTGGTCAATCCCAAAATGCTCCAAGGATTCCTACAATCGCTTGGTCAATCCCAAAATGCTCCAAGGATTCCTACAATCGCTTGGTCAATCCCAAAATGCTCCAAGGATTCCTACAATCGCTTGGTCAATCTCAAAATGCCCCAAAGGTACCCATTACCGCTTGGTCAACCAAAATGCTCCAAGGATTCCCACAATCGCTTGGTCAAAAATAAGAAAATTCAAAAATAGTAAAATCATCAAAAATAACAAAAATTTGCATCTCATTTCCAGGCATACTCCAACTCATCACAACAATAAAGAAGCTCTTTTCACATCTCATCTTCATATTCACAAAAAAATCAATCCATCAAAAACACAAAAATATGTAGCTGCATTAAGCATCATACCCACACATTGCACATTTGTGGTCATACAGGTCAAAGGCACCATAGACTGTAATTACTCCGCCAATCCATCTTGTTCCACATTTCTCCATTTTATAAGTAGTCCATCAAACAAAAATGCCATTCACTTCTTTTTACCATACCAGAGTCAGTGGTCTTCTAATGTATCAAGAGTTTTCATCCTTCAGTCGTTATATAGCTTTCTAGCCACGTACTGTACCAAGTCAGATAGATTTTACAAAGGTAGAGTTCTACTTGGATCACACCTTGTTACGTAGCATCCCAACACAAATTAAAACACATAAAAATTCCCAAGTTGTGTGAATGAAAGATGAAACCTGCACAGTAATCCAAGTCACCATAAGCGAAACGGTTATCTTGCTCATCCCCCTATGCGAATGACCCCAAGAATGCTGAGAGTTGGCAAAAGGACAAGCATCCTCCCTACCCAATTCCCCAAGAATCCCAAGTTCTCAAAAAGTTGCAAACATCATAAAATTTTGCAAAAAGTCAAAACTCCAAAAATTTGACATCACCACCAAAGTGCATACATCAAAAGGCACATACAATAGTGATTCTCATCACTCAAAATTCAAATCCCTTGCTCAAAAGAAGAATATAAAAAAATAAACAGTGATTTTTATCACTACAAAAGAGCAAGTATCCCAATACAATTGAAGAAAAGAAGGGAGTCGAACTTGAATCCCTGGAACTCTCAGTACCGGTTTGGTGGATAGCCTATCGGTCACTGGTGGTAAACCTCCCGCATGATGATATATCTGTCACATTAACTCGTGTACAGATCAATGTTTGCATGTGGATGAGCTAGCTTATGGTATCCTAGATAGCACCACAGATTAATCTGGCTAAATACAACAAAGGAGTTAGTGGAGCTAATTAGGTGATCCTCAGTACAGGTTTGGTTGACAACCTATCTGGCACTGGCGGTATCCTGACAAATACCACATAAACGAACTCAATTGCACACACAGGGATGTGAAATAACTTGGTCAAAGACAAGTCCGATTCATACCTTGTCCAAAAGTCTTGTAAGATAAAGTACAATCATGGCTAGTGAGTTAAAACCATCTGAGTCTCAGAAAACCTTAGCTACATTTCTAAACCAACTGCGCTATCTTTCATCCTCGCATTGCCATCAACAATCACCAAAAAAAAAACCACAAAGTTCTAAATAGTCTATGGTGCCCTCACCAAACAACACAAATTCAATTCATCCATTCCATCTTGCATATCACATATAAATAAAAAACATTTGCATTCATCATAACATATGCATCCATCAAAATAAATTAACATGCATACATCCATACTCATCACTCATCATGCATAAAATCAAATCATCACTCACATAAACAAAATAAAGTCATCTGTATATATCATCAAAAATGCCCGCAGGCTACAATGAACTGGTCCTGTGACCCCGCAACAAAATCCAAAAGCTCAAAAACCCCCAAGCCTAGGGCATCGGCCACCATGATCATGCAGGATCGGTGCGACGGGAACTACCCCTCATGGTGTGGGTCCTATGAGACCCCTTAGGGCGGCTGCTGCTAGCCCCCGCATCATGCCTACTCACCCCCCTCATCCAGTCGCCTGTGCTGAGAGGATGCTGACTGCTCAGTCTCACTCCCTCTCGAGCGGCATGATGATCCACCTCCATTGAATGTAGGGACCCACCCACCAAGGCGGCTAATCTCTACCTCCAGCTCCAACCACTACCGCACCGAGTCCATCTCCCACTGGTGATACGTCACCAAGTTCTCCTCGCACCATGCCAAAGCCCTATCCCTCTCTACCAGTTGCATCCATAGGAGATCCCTCTCCCGTGCAACATCAGTACCCCCATCCTACCGGTGGTAGGCAACCAATGCATTCTCTCACTCCGCCAGCTGCATGCGTAGGAGATCCCTCTCCTACAGCGTGTCCCCCAGCTCCCCATCGTGCCACCGCAATAGCCCCTCCAACCATGCAATCTCAATGCGTAGCCTAGACTCCATGTCCTCCGCTTCCACCTGAGGCGTAGGCATCTCTAGAATAGCAGCCTGCTCTGGCTCCCACTGCTCCATGATGTCCTGCATCTCCGGCTGATCTGGAACCCCCAAATCCACATCCTCATCCTCCACCTCCACCATATCTGCATCCTCCCGAGGAGCTCCCCAATCATCTCCTGGTGCCTCGACACCCTCCCCGCCCATTGCTGCTGCCTCCATGCCTCCTAGTGGCCCCTCTCCCCGCCATCGCCATAGTACCCACCATTGGTCATACTCTACGGTAGTCCCGATGTCATCCATGTCTGGGACGTCGATCACTGCATCTGAATCCTCGCCTAGTGGTGCGATGACCGGTCGATCTAGAGTCCTCTCATCCCCTCGATGTCGATAGACCATGGGCTCACTAGGAAACCCCTGGTGCACCCCAAACTATCATGTCACCTGGCTGTAAGGGAAGAACTCATGCTCGGTCCCATGCCACCCAATCAGCCACCGCTCCCTGCATACCCATCGAAGCCACTCTCCAGCCTTCGGCCAGGCTGGACAGTCTCGATAAGGGCGCCAAAACACCTCCCCTGGAGTAAGTCGAGCGAGGGCATCGACATAGTGCCCTACGACACCTGCCCACCATCGACTCTGTCCCTGCTCCTCATACCATCGCCATAGAGCCGCATAGCCTATATCCTTATCCTCCATCTCCGTTCGAGTCATCCATGGTAACCCTGCTGGCCTCTCCATCGCTATGTGTTGCCAAGCCCAGCTCTACAATAGATAGCTATAGCTAATCCCCTTCTGCCTCCGATAGCGGACCTCGTACAACTCACCATAGAGCTATGCCAATAGCGTCTGCCCCCACCTCATGATCAACGGTGCCTCCATCGGGCACTCTACCAGCCGCCAGACCACATCCAGTAGGTTCCATGGGAACCTCGCACCTGACGAGTCAGGTAGCAGCATGTTGGAAATGAGGCCCATGAGTACTGCGTGCCTCACTCCCAACACCCCTCTCTCAAGCCACCATCGAACCAGAATCCCACCAATCTGGCAGTCACCCTCTGCCCTCTCCACTGGGCTCTCCACACCCAGCTCCTCCCCATGCCCGAAGCATCGTATCAGTACAATTGTCTGCTGATCACGCGGCGACGTTCTGATCGGCAGTCCATCTATCGAAATCCGTAGAAGCCGATAGACATCCTCCAAGGTCACTGTCATCTCCCCTATTGGGAGATGGAAGGTGTTGGTCCAGGGATCCCATAGGTTGATCAGGGCCATCAGATAGGCCCGATCCCCAACCATAGGCTCCAGTCGAGCCACCTGCTTGAGCCCAAGGGCATCAAGCCACTCCCAATCAGCCACAGTTAGCGCCCCCGTGCTTCAGCAAAAGCAGTAGGTACACGATACCGGCTCTTCACAACCTGCAAAAGAAAACAACACAAAAACATTAAAATCATAAAAAAAATGTACAACAATAACATGAATATATAGTACTGCCTACCAACGTATAGCTCAAAAACAACAAAATTCACAAAAATTCAAAATAGATACAAAAACAATTCAGCAAATACAGTTGTCAGTCTTAGGGTTTATGTACTCTAAGTTTAAAACTGACAACAACATAAAAACACAAAAATTTTTTAACTATAGTTGTCAGTCTTAGGGTTTATGTATTCTAAGTTTCAAATTGATAAAGTCTGCACAAACAAAACAAAATTAAAATAATAGTTTTTTAACCTAGGGTTTTCACCTACGTTTTAAAATTGACAAGCTCAACCTAAAAAACTAGGGTTTTACGTTCCGTTTATCCTAGGGTTTTAGTTAAAAGAAAAATAAAAAATTCACCTAGGTTTTAACTACGTTTTTTTCAGTTTTAAGCTAAATCTTGGTTTGTGTTCAGCTCAGTTTTAGGGTTTCAATTTTAATTTTGAAAAGTAACATAACAAAGAAAAATTAAACAAATCACTTGCAGTTTTAAAACATATAACAAAAGCAATAACGCTAAGGAGCACTTACTGGTCTCGCTTCGGCTCCATCGCTCGATCCGGTTTGTGCACTCATGATGTCGGGAGAAATTTGGTAGCGCTTCGCTTCGTAGAATTAACCTCCTCCTCCCCAGAGCTCCAAATCATAAGAAAATTCGACTACAAATGAGCCCAAACCCTAGTTTTGGCCTTTAAATAGGCCTTTTGAGCTTATATTCGTTCCTCCCTAGGATGAGCACTCTGGTTAGCACTCGTCCCACCCTGGGATGAATACTAAGCTGGTATTCGTCCCACCCCGAAATGAATTTAGGGCAAAAATTTCAAAAAACAACAAAAATTGAACAAAAATGCACCAAAATAGCTAATAAACTTGCCCGATGAGAGTGCTTTGGCACTTGACATTCCGGGCATGCAAAATAGATGTCGGGGTCACAAATCCTCACTATCCTATTCCCTAAGAAGGCTACCATAGCTGGACCGCTCCACGGGAAGATGGATTTTTGAGAATTTCATCCCCAAACGACGTCGTCCAAACGGGTCACAACCCACCCAAAAATAGTAATAACATTGCCGAACGAAGGCGCCTTCGTGCCTGACATTCTTGGCATCCAAAATAGATATTGGGGTTACAAATTGTCACTATCCTACTCCCTAAGAAGGCTACCATAGCCGGACCGCTCCACGGGAAGATGGATTTTTGCCAATTTTAGCTCCAAAAAGCGTCACCAAAAGGGTTAACACCCACCAAAAATAGGTCTAAATGTCAAAAAACTGCACACATGCTTAATGCTAAAACATCTAAAGGCACCCTCACACAAGTCATCTTGGGTCAAGCGACTCGTCGCTTTTCTCATGAAGGTCATTCCCTCATCGATTCGTCGCTTGAGGGGGTAGTCACACTTAGTCACCAACCAACAAGTACACACCCAATTAAGGAAAATGACATGCATTCAAAGAATCATTGACAAAGACAATTACGCTCCTGCTTGGGGCAGTAAACAAGCAATAATCACAACCTCGATCAAATCACTTGGCATTTCGTGAATCATGAACTCAAGGTTCTCACAGACAAAAGGTTGCGCCCTTTGCCTATTCATGACCGATCAATGTCCAAGATCAAGTAACACCTCACCGAAAAAGGTTAACACTTGAATTGAGTTCCTTCGCTCATCAGAAGCAAGGATTCAAGAATGCATGCCCTTTCCATACTTGGGGCATCAAAAGTTGGTTAGGTTACTGAGAAACCCTAATCATTAGTGCTTTGGTTATCTATTTTTGCTCGACGCTGCGCCATGCACAACGCATCCCAAAAAGGGGCATCTATAGACACCAAAACAACACCAATCCAATTATGTGACTGCAAACACTGATCGCTTTGACACACACAGCCCCAAGGGCAGCCCCTAGAGGTTAAACAGTGGTCCTAACCACTCTCATAGTAGTTTTGGAAGGTCAGAGATCAATTTGGCACCTTCAAGCACTTTGCTCAATATCCGTTCCACCCTAGAATGAATTCAAACTGGGATTCGCCCCACCCAGGGATGAATTCTGGATTCGCTCCAGGGTGGGGCGAATTGTAGGTTTGACGGGAAAAAAGTCAAATCTTGACAAATGGCAGCTCAGATCCGCCACTCAATGCTTCCTTCATCGCATGGGAGTATGGGTGAGCGTTTTCGAGCGTTAGAGGCATTTGCAAGGTCAGTCATGAAGTCCCAATTCAGGGAGGAATCTCCTTCCCCCTGGGAAGGCATGATTGCCAAGTGGCGCCTCTGCATGCCCATTTCAAGAGACCTCCAGGTCTATAAATTGGTGAGTTTCCTCACCCCAAAATATACAGAGAAGGAGCATTTTAGAGCAACGAAGTGCTGTCGTTTTATTTACATACCTCACACCTTTTGGATTTGCGCCTTTCACATCCTTGATCTCCTTTAGAGGGGAGGTCATTGGGTGACTATTGGGAGGATGAATCTCGAGCCCAAAACCCGACATTTGGCCACAATATCCCACCAAATTTGTCGACAATACCACACAAGAGGTTTTGGACCCATCCCAAGTGGATTGGTGCCAAAATCAGGCCTCAAACGGTGGGCGGCCTGCCCCATGGGCGCCCCCTCCCACACTGCCACAATCCTAATCGCCCCCTTTCGGAGTGATGGGAATTCCATGGCAGACTTGCTTTCTTTCATTTTTGCATTCAATTCTATGATGCTTAGATAGGTTGTCATTTGAATTTCGTCTCGTTTTGAACAATTTTGATCATATTTCTATCTTTGCTTGCTTCCACTAATCTACAGGTAGCATCATCAAATTCCCATTGATGGAGGCCAAATTGGGAAAATCTGACCATCTGGGTCTTCCCAAAATGCCCCCAATTAGCTAACCCCAAGTTTGCAGGTCTTTTGGAGCTTCCTAGGCAGGACATTGGGACAG
Organism: Wollemia nobilis; assembly: GCA_028583015.1. Lineage (NCBI taxonomy): Eukaryota > Viridiplantae > Streptophyta > Pinopsida > Araucariales > Araucariaceae > Wollemia > Wollemia nobilis. The sequence goes on along the minus strand of JAQPPZ010004365.1, from coordinate 125,064 downwards.
TACCTTTTCGGCATTTTGTTGTAGGTGAATTCGTCCCACCCCGAAGTGAATTCAAATCGGTGAGGAATTTCCTGACTGTTCTTTTTGCAGGGCCTTCCTGGTGGTGTCTTGATGCCCCTGTCCAATTTTTAGAGCATTTGGACCTGTTTTAGTCATAGTTTAATTCATTTTTCTCATTCACTTATCGTAGGCTTGGGGATTGCATGCTTTGTTTTATCCGCAGGTGCTACTGACCGTTTCTTGTTCCTTTGAACGTAGGGTTTGGACATCGGAGGAGCAGCGAGGAGTCAAGACTCATCAACGCAAGCGGCGGCGATGTTTGGTCCGCCCATTTTACATGTGGGCACGCGGAAGAAGGAAAGGCACCCATGGATGTAACAAGAACGCATGCTTAAACGCTCCTAGCCCTTGGAAGGGGAGGATGCGCATTGTAACCGAGTTGTGAAACATATCAATAAAAAGGGTTGTCTTCTTTATTCACATTTGTTTCATTTCGATTCGCTCATGCTTTTCCCTCTTTTCATGCACTTTCAAGTTCCTAGGATTTAGCGCTAAGTCCGGTTCTGTTTGCATCGCATATTCGCTTTCCTTTTTGCTTCCGTATCCTCGTGCTTTCACATATGTATAAAAATTTTAGATAGAAGGAATGGTAATTTAATCAACACAAATGGAAAATATTTTGACTCGATTAAGCCTTTAATAATAACGTATATTTTTGGATTTACGTTCCCTTTAGAGGATGCAATAGTCATCAACAAGACAAAGGTAGTAGAGTCTTGGGAAAAGAACCTAAAGGTTTTCCTAAAATTTATTATAACTCAATAGAAGAATATATTAAATAAGAAATTCCACACAATAAGATATACTAAGGTTAATTTAAGGAGGAAATTGAGGGTGCAGTTGTACTACTAAATCACATTGTAGAAAAATCCAAACTATGTCATTTCAATATTTGAATGTTCCCTCTTTTGAAGCTTGTGTTCTAGAATAACTCCATTGCTTGGAACATCTAATTTGTCAAAAGTTGATCATCCAAATCTAAATTATCCTAACCATAAGGATATTTTACATAACTTCTTATTTAGTTTACATTCCTTTAAAATCTATGCTAGAAAAATATAATTTGGGGTGAAGAGGAGAATTGAACAAGGGATACAGGTTCTCTAATGCCACCTCATATTTTATGTAAAGTATTATAAAAACAAGTGAATTTTTATCCATGATTATTTTTTGAGCCCTTATTAACACTATATTGTCATAGGATGTAATTAACAGTGCACCCTTATGTGGTCTAGTATGTATAAAATATAATTTATTCATACATTTAAGTACTTAGAGTGGTGAGCAAGCCAATGTTTCTTCCCATCAAGCATATAAATAACCTCAATCATAAGGATTTTTATCAATAATTTTCTCTATTTCGATTAATTATTACTACAAAGTACCTTAGAGACTTGGTAAAATTTCCTTCCACTATTGGTTACTATACATGTGAGTCATCCAAAGATATAAAAAACATAGAGGAAAAGATTCAATAATTTAGTCTTTTTTATTTTAGAGAGGAGGAACTATTATAGGATAGGTGTAATAAAGATAAACTACTCCAAAAGGAAATACATAAGTTTTTAACATAAATAAAATAATGAAGACTTCTGGGCTAATTAACAACACAGGTGTACATGAATGGTCAACTACGGATGTAGACCTCCCGATGTGGAAAAAAATCCAAAATGATAGAAGGTGATTGAATAACTAGGGTTGAATGAGTCTAAGGGTTGCTTTGGAGGAACAAATATCAAGGATAAAAATTATTTTTTTTGTTAAAAGGATAACATGCCTTTAAGAGCAAGGATAACACCTTTTTAGAGGATGCCACTATGGAAGAATCTTCCTCTAACGAGTAAGAAAGAGTTGACATATAGGATAAAATAGTTTATACTTGTACTATGGTAGGAGACTCTTCTAGTGGGTTACCCATTAAATATGACATCCAAGTTTAGATAAGTGGCTAGAGTACCAATTAATTCCCTAAAGATATAACAATTCCCATAGCAATTTTCCTAAAGAATAAGATCACAATATATTTTTGCAAGCTTTCCTTAAATACATATGAACTACAGTCATGGAAGAGATTGTTGGAGGTGGTATCGTAGACAAAGATGTTGATAACTATGAGGATAAACTTAATAAGAAAATGAAACTATCAGTAAAGAAGGGGTAGAAGAAGAAATTCAAGATAAATATCAATGAGAAGGAAACCTTCAATGATGATTCTTATCCCATCAATCACAATACAACAAATAAGACTAAAGAAGATAATGAAGAATAGGCATTATCCTTGATGGATCAAACACTATATGATCATGAATATTTTCACATGCAAAAAGTGAAAGAAAACCAACACACGAAGAATATTAAGAAATAAATCAATCTCTCTAATTTATTTCGTGATGTTTTTGGTAACACCAAAATAAAAAGGGTTAAATTCAAGCATGACATACAATAAAAGGAGGAATAGTCTAACAAAATTTTTTTTATCATGAAGCATAATACCCCATATGACAAGAATTTGATAAGGAAGGACTTCAATGTTATCACACATTTATTTTCCACCTTGGAAATCCGTGGAAATATTAGACTACTCAAGTCAACATTTGAGATCATAGAGGATAACTTTAGACATATATTCATAAAAAATGCAAGATTATAATTGAGGAAAGAACAAACAAAAATGCTCTTTGACAAGTTTGAGACGTCAAAGATCAATGAGGAAGATGTGGGATCCTATGAGTCCAAAGCACTACAACCTAAGGAAGGCATCAAAGGTCACAACACTACTAAGTAAATTATAGAAATCATTAGGAGAGAAAATAATAGTTTGATTGGTGAGGAACAAAAGCTAAAATGACCACAATGGATGTAGATAGAATTTGTGGTATAAACATAACTAGGAGAATCATAGTGGACACAATTAACAAGTTACACAAAGATATTAGGGTAATGGAAAGAAATACATGACTAGTGTATACAAGATATAATCATATATTGCTCAATCTATAATACGAGGATCTTGTGTTAAAATAAAATAATACACGTTGTGGTGGAATTGTGGTGGAATCCATTGATCACATTGTGCATTGCATTAGTTATGGAGTTGGGTAATGAAGAATTTATCATACAATAGAGCATGGTGATCCTTCCTATGTGTAGAGCCTAGGTAAAAATAATGTCAATTTGATCAATAAAACATCCAATCAAGTCCACAAAACATATATCTATCTCCAAAGAGTAGGCATTAACATCAACTTAAGCATAAAAGTGGCAAAGAAGAGCAAGAATGCAACTTTTGTTGTTTTTAAAATTTAAAAAGTTTGATAAAGCAATTTTTATCGAGTTTGTAGGATTGTTATTAATTAAAAGCTACCTAACCATATTGATGAGTACCATGGAAACCAACAATGAGTAGATGGAGCACAAGTAAAAGATGGTTGATGCAGGGTACAAAGTGTAGAAAAACTAAACATAAGGATATTCATGATCATCCAACACTAAATTATCCTAAATATAAGGATATTTTACATAACTTCTTATTTAGTTTGCATTACTTTAAAATCTATGCTAGAAAAATATAAATTGGGGTGAAGAGGAGAATTGAACAGGAGATACAAGTTCTCTAATGCCACCTCATATTTTATGTAAAGTATTATAAAAACAAGTGAATTTTTATCCATGATTATTTTTTGAGACCCTTATTAACACTAGATTGTCATAGGATGTAATTAACAGTGCACCCTTATGTGGTCTAGTATGTATAAAATATAATTTATTCATACATTTAAGTACTTAGAGTGGTGAGCAAGCCAATGTTTCTTCCCATCAAGCATATAAATAACCTCAATCATAAGGATTTTTATCAATAATTTTCTCTATTTCACTTAATTATTACTACAAAGTACCTTAGAGACTCGGTAAAATTTCCTTCCACTATTGGTTACTATATATGTGAGTCATCCAAAGATATAAAAAACATAGAGGAAAAGATTCAATAATTTAGTCTTTTTTATTTTAGAGAGGAGGAACTATTATAGGATAGGTGTAATAAAGATAAACTACTCCAAAAGGAAATACATAAGTTTTTAACATAAATAAAATAATGAAGACTTTTGGGCTAATTAACAACACAGGTGTACATGAATGGTCAACTACGGACGTGGACCTCCCGATGTGGAAAAAAATCCAAAATGATAGAAGGTGATTGAAGAACTAGGGTTGAATGAGTCTAAGGGTTGCTTTGGAGGAACAAATATCAAGGATAAAAATTATTTTTTTGTTAAAAGGATAACATGCCTTTAAGAGCAAGGATAACACCTTTGTAGAGGATGCCACTATGGAAGAATCTTCCTCTAATGAGTAAGAAAGAGTTGACATATAGGATAAAATAGTTTATACTTGTACTATGGTAGGAGACTCTTCTAGTGGGTTACCCATTAAATATGACATCCAAGTTTAGATAAGTGGCTAGAGTACCAATTGATTCCCTAAAGATATAAAAATTCCCATAGCAATTTTCCTAAAGAATAAGTTCACAATATATTTTTGCAAGCTTTCATTAAATACATATGAACTACAGTCATGGAAGAGATTGTTGGATGTGGTATCATAGACAAAGATGTTGATACCTATGAGGATAAACTTAATAAGAAAATGAAACTATCAGTAAAGAAGGGGTAGAAGAAGAAATTCAAGATAAATATCAATGAGAAGGAAACCTTCAATGATGATTCTTATCCCATCAATCACAATACAACAAATAATACTAAAGAAGATAATGAAGAATAGGCATTATCCTTGATGGATCAAACACTATATGATCATGAATATTTTCACATGCAAAAAGTGAAAGAAAACCAACACACAAAGAATATTAAGAAATAAATCAATCTCTCTAATTTATTTCATGATGTTTTTGGTAACACCAAAATAAAAAGGGTTCAATTCAAGCATGACATACAATAAAAGGAGGAATAGTCTAACAAAAAAAAAATTATCATGAAGCATAATACCCCATATGACAAGAATTTGATAAGGAAGGACTTCAATGTTATCACACATTTATTTTCCACCTTGGAAATCCGTGGAAATATTAGACTACTCAACTCAACATTTGAGATCATAGAGGATAACTTTAGACATATATTCATCAAAAATGCAAGATTATAATTGAGGAAAGAACAAACAAAAATGCTCTTTGACAAGTTTGAGACATCAAAGATCGATGAGGAAGATGTGGGATCCTATGAGTCCAAAGCACTACAACCTAAGGAAGGCATCAAATGTCACAACACTACTAAGTAAATTATAGAAATCATTAGGAGAGAAAATAATAGTTTTATTGGTGAGGAAAAAAAGCTAAAATGACCACAATGGATGTAGATAGAATTTGTGGTATAAACATAACTAGGAGAATCATAGTGGACACAATTAACAAGTTACACAAAGATATTAGGGTAATGGCAAGAAATACATGACTAGTGTATACAAGATATAATCATATATTGCTCAATCTATAAGACGAGGATCTTGTGTTAAAATAAAATAATACACGTTGTGGTGGAATTGTGGTGGAATCCATTGATCGCATTGTGCATTGCATTAGTTATGGAGTTGGGTAATGAAGAATTTATCATACAATAGAGCATGGTGATCCTTCTTATATGTAGAGCCTAGGTAAAAATAATGTCAATTTGATCAATAAAACATCCAATCAAGTCCACAAAACATATATCTATCTCCAAAAAGTAGGCATTAACATCAACTTAAGCATAAAAGTGGCAAAGAAGAGCAAGAATGCAACTTTTGTTGTTTTTAAAATTTAAAAAGTTTGATAAAGCAATTTTTATCGAGTTTGTAGGATTGTTATTAATTAAAAGCTACCTAACCATATTGATGAGTACCATGGAAACCAACAATGAGTAGATGGAGCACAAGTAAAAGATGGTTGATGCAGGGTAAAAAGTGTAGAAAAACTAAACATAAGGATATTCATGATCATCCAACTCTAAATTATCCTAAATATAAGGATATTTTACATAACTTCTTATTTAGTTTGCATTACTTTAAAATCTATGCTAGAAAAATATAATTTGGGGTGAAGAGGAGAATTGAACAAGGGATACAAGTTCTCTAATGCCACCTCATATTTTATGTAAAGTATTAGAAAAACAAGTGAAATTTTATCCATGATTATTTTTTGAGACCCTTATTAACACTAGATTGTCATAGGTTGTAATTAACAGTGCACCCTTATGTGGTCTAGTATGTATAAAATATAATCTATTCATACATTTAAGTACCTAGAGTGGTGAGAAAGCAAATATTTCTTCTCATAAAGCACATAAATAACCTCAATCATAAGGATTTTTATCAATAATTTTCTCTATTTCGCTTAATTATTACTACAAAGCACCTTAGATACTTGGTAAAATTTCCTTCCACTATTGGTTACTATACATGTGAGTCATCCAAAGATATAAACAACATAGAGGAAAAGATTCAATAATTTAGTCTTTTTTATTTTAGAGAGGAGGAACTATTATAGGATAGGTGTAATAAAGATAAACTACTCCAAAAGGAAATACATAAGTTTTTAACATAAATAAAATAATGAAGACTTATGGGCTAATTAACAACACAGGTGTACATGAAATGTCAACTACGGACGTAGACCTCCTAATGTGGAAAAAAATATAAAATGGATAGAAGGTGATTGAAGAACCAGGGTTGAAGGAGTCTAAGGTTTTATTTGGAGGAACAAATATCAAGGATAAAAATTAATGTTTTTATTAAAATGATAACATGTCCTTAAGAGCAAGGATAACACCTTTGTAGAGGATGCCACTATGGAAGAATCTTCCTCTAATGAGTAAGAAAGAGTTGACATAGAGGATCAAATAGTTTATACTTGTACTATGGTAGGAGACTCTTCTAGTGGGTTACCCATTAAATTTGACATCCAAGTTTAGATAAGTGGCTAGAGTACCAATTGATTCCCTAAAGATCTAACAATCCCCATAGCAATTTTCCTAAAGAACAAGTTCACAATATATTTTTGCAAGCTTCCCTTAAATACATATGAACTAAAGTCATGAAAGATATTGTTGGAGGTGGTATCGTAGACAAATATTTTGATAACTATGAGGATAAACTTAATAAGAAAAGGAAACTATCACTAAAGAAGGGGTAGAAGAAGAAATTCAAGATAAATATCAATGAGAAGGAAACCTTCAATGATGATTCTTATCCCATCAATCACAATACAACAAATAAGACTAAGGAAGATAATTAAGAATAGGCATTATCCTTGATGGATCAAACACTATATGATCATGAATATTTTCTCAAGCAAAAATAAAATAAAACCAACACATGAAGAATACTAAGAAAGAAATCAATCTCTCTAATTTATTTCATGATGTTTTTGGTAACACCAAAATAAAAAGGGTTCAATTCAAGCATGACATACAATAAAAGGAGGAATAGTCTAACAAAAAAAAAATATCATGAAGCATAATGCTCCATATGACAAGAATTTGATAAGGAAGGACTTCAATGTTATCACACATTGATTTTCCACCTTGGAAATCCATGGAAATGTGAGACTACTCAAGTCAACATTTGAGCTCATAGAGGATAACTTTAGAGATATATTCATCAAGAATGCAAGATTATAATTGAGAAAAGAATAAATAAAAATGCTCTTTCACCAGTTTGAGACGTCAAAGATCTATGAGGAAGATGTGGGACCCTATGATTCCAAAGCACTACAACCTAAGGAAGGCATCAAAGGTCATAACACTACTAAGTAAATCGTAGAAATCATTAGGAGAGAAAATAATAGTTTGATTGGTGAGGAACAAAAGCTAAAATGACCACAATGGATGTAGATAGAATTTGTGGTATAAACATAACTAGGAGAATCATAGTGGACACAATTAACAAGTTACACAAAGATATTAGGGTAATGGCGAGAAAGACATGACTAGTGTATACAAGATATAATCATATATTGCTCAATCTATAAGACGAGGATCTTGTGTTAAAATAAAATAATACACGTTGTGGTGGAATTGTGGTAGAATCCATTGATCGCATTGTGCATTACATTAGTTATGGAGTTGGGTAATGAAGAATTTATCATACAATAGAGCATGGTGATCCTTCTTATATGTAGAGCCTAGGTAAAAATAATGTCAATTTGATCAATAAGGCATCCAATCAAGTCCACAAAACAAATATCTATCTCCAAAGAGTAGGAATTAACATCAACTTAAGCATATAAGTGGCAAAGAAGAGCAAGAATGCAACTTTTGTTGTTTTTAAAATTTAAAAGTTTGATAAAGCAATTTTGATTGAGTTTGTAGGATTGTTATTAATTAAAAGCTAGCTAACCATATTGATGGGTACCATGGAAACCAACAACGAGTAGATGGAGCACAAGTAAAAGATGGTTGATGCAGGGTAAAAAGTATAGAAAAACTAAACATGGAGTTCCTCAATACAAACTTAGAACCTAGGTAAGATATCAATAGAAAATTGCGAAAGGAAAAATAATTGATGGAGTCACTTCTTAGCGATCTAATGGACTATTTTTCTCTTGTCGATTTAGCCTTATAACAGAAAGATGTTTATAATAAAAAAACTTTGAAACAATTTTTTATCAAGAATGGCATGTACTTCTAAAAAAATAAGTAAACCATAAATAATGTGGTGTTGCTAATGCTCCGCCCTTGTCTAGGTAGAGATGGACAATAAAGTGTTAGATGCAAAATCGGATCTATTAAACAACAAAGCACATATTCTTGCATGTAATCGTTTTTATTTGCAAAGCACACAGTGTTTATTTATTCTCTTGCAGGTGAAACAACCTCACCCAGAAGAGACTGGGTATTGAGAAGGCTCAAGCAATAGAGCTGTGTATAGGTACGAAATGAGAAAGGTTAGGGTTTGAAGGCTCAAGCAATAGAGCTGTGTATAGGGCATCGGTCTTGAAAGATTTGGCAAGAACAACGTCGCTTATGCCGCTTCCAAACAGAGTTGTAGGCATCGACACAGTCCCTGCGCTCGCGCTCCCAAATGCGGAGATAGCGACCACCTCGCTATCGTTGTACGTAGTCTGTTGGAAATGGAGGAGCCCCTTCGGAAACACAAACACATCCGGCGCTTGCAATGTCTGCGTGAACAGCTTGCCTGTGGTGTCCACAAAACCCACGTCAAGATATCCTTGCAGAACAAGCAGAAGTTCAGATGCGCGGGGGTGGGTGTGAGGAGGATTCACGCCGCCGGCAGGGAAGAACAGCAGCGCATATGACACGGCCAGGCCTTCCAGAGCGGGGAACTCCGCCTTCGATACCTTGCTCACTCGCACCGTCGTCACCCCCGTCAAATTGCCGTCAATCCCTCGGAGTCCCGTATACGTGAAGAACTTGCCATCCACGGGCACCGTTTGATTATTGGGAATGAGAAAATCAGAGAGAAGATCAGGATCCGATGCGCCTGTTAGCGCCGCCATACTCATGAAACCCAATACTATCAACATGAACCAGTCTCCCTTAATCTCCATTCTCCTCCGATTAGAAATTATTGCAGTTTAACGCCTTTGAAAATTTGTAAGGGTCGTAGAGAACATACTGGTATTTATAGCTTCATTAACATTAGTTTTAAAAGGTCGGGATCTCCGACGAGGCTCGTTGTGGCATAATATTCTCCGATTCCACTGCCAAGACATAATATTCTCCCCACCCAGGCCGGCAAACTGTACGTAAAAGTTCAAAAACTTGATATTTGTTTTTTTAGGGGGTTTTTTGTTTTTTTTATTATTGGGGATTTGGGGTTGGGGGGGGGGGAAAAGGGGGCGTTTTTTTTTTCCTTTTTTTTTTTTTTTTTTTTTTTAACTGTTATTTTTTTTTTTCGGGTTGCCTTTTTTTTTTTTTTTTTTTTTTTTTTTATTTTCCTGTGTACTTTTTTTTTTTTTTTTTTTTTTTTCGGGGTATATTTTGGGGGGGGTCTACAATCCGGGGGGAAAATATTTGTAATTTGGGAGAGTTCTGGCCAAAAACAAGTATGATATATATTACTTGTCCGATTGGCTAGTCCTCTAATTATCCAATTGTGAACCTCGTCAATTTCATCTCGGATCCATACAAAGTGCATCAGTGGCATATTAACAAAGGACTGGATAAATATGCATATGGTACATGTTATGTGAATCCCTGATTTATATTTTCTCCTGTGCTTCCAACTTGCATGGGGCTGATTCCTCAGAAACGGACCTTGGTAAAGCTTCAGAGATAATTTTCCACCAAATTTTATTAATGAGTGTAGTGGAGGTATATAGAGCTCCTATAAGAAAATTAAATTTATTTAAAACGTACGACATTAGGTAAACGTTAATTCAAATGCATATTTCTTAAATTCATGAGGTCGGAATTATATTTAAACTGAAAATAATATTTAAGACTATTTTATTTAGTAATTATGTTTGTCATAAGTATTTTTATCATATTATTATAATAATTTGATAGTGATGTATATATTAGATTCAAAGCTGGATCTCTCTTTTAACTTTAACCTCCAGGAGTTTAACTAGTTAAGCTCATGCCATTTGATAAAAATATTTTGAGATTAATAATTAATGTTCCATTTTAAATCTCTACATTGTTATGAAGACTAGTAGGATAATACAACTTATTATTATACCACAATTTACATAATTGTTTAAACTATACCATTGTAATATAATATTAATGAAGCTCATTCAAACCTTATATAATCAAAGGCATTTAAAAATTAAATTTTTAATAAACTTTTCTAAAAAAATCCATTCAATATGATATAGTATTTTTGATATTACACAAAATCATGTATAATTCAACACTCAATTATGTTAATTTAATGACTAAAAGGAGTTTGAGGAAAATTTAACTCATGTAGAGTTGTCTTTGAAATACTAAAGTGCTATCTATATTATCCAATTCAATTCCAAGTCTATGTGTGTTAACAAAGCTAAATGTTGAAAATATATTGCTACGAGAGATAAAGTTAAAAAATAAGTTCAATTAATTTTTAGTGGTACTAATATGATGATGTTTTCATATATAATATTAAACCAACCATATGCATTGATTAATATGTATAAATAATTACGTTCCATGTAAAATATGAATACAAAACCATAGTTGTATTCTAATTATTTATTAAACCATCAACAATTTGTTTCTATTATTCATAAATAAAATACATCAAATAATATATAAGCAAGGAAGTGCATAAATATTTGTATTTTCACAATAAAAAAGACTAATATTATGGTAAAACTATGGGATATTAGTGTGTTTCCCCTTAAGGGGTCTCACAAATGATCTGGTGGATCAACAAATCTAAAGGTTGAAGAAGCATGAAAGGCATGATATTGAAGGAGCATGAAAGGTTAGAGGTTGAAGAAGTATGAAAGTATGGGTTGGCTGAATTAGCATGGAAGGTTGGGTTGGCTAAAGGAGCTACAATGAAAGGATGGGATGTTGGGTGGAAGGTTGGGATGACTAAAGGAACGTGGAATGTTTATAAGGTTGAAGGAGCATGAAAGGCTAGAATGGTTGAAGGAGTTGCAACATAAGGTTGTGATATTGAGTGGAAGGTTGAAGGAGCATGGAAGGCTTCTTACAGTGAGAAAAATAAAATTGTAAAGTGTGAAGGATTAGGGTTTTTTCCTAAAAAATGTTTAATCTTTTAGGGTCCATATATTTGTAAAGAGTTATCCAATTTAGTTGATTCTTGGACCAGCTTGTGTAGAATTTTAATAGATTTAAAATGTGTACTTATATGCAAAAATTTGAGCATTATTGAGGGAGATATGATCCTATGAAGTTAACTATCAACTTGTGCAAAATTTGAATAGCTTTAAAATGAGTGCTCATATGTAAGAATTTGAGGAATAATGAGTGGTCTTGTAAAATCAACCATTCAAAAAAAAGGTAGTGATAATTTTTCAAGTTGCAAAACATAAAATTGCAAATATTTGCCAACTGGAGCTCGAGCAATGGAAAGTAATGAAGGGCTATGACTTCAGCAACGAAGAAAACTAGAAATTATGATAGTGCGATGTTTTATAAATATTACTCTACTAAGATGCAAGGAATAGATAGTAGAGGTGATGTTTTGGCATTGTGAACACTGCTATATAAAAATATCAAGAAAATGTTAAATTCTAGAGTAATTGTATTTATACAAAAAATTGAGAAGATTAAAAAAATAAAAATCAAGAATTCAAATATTTATGCAACATGATGTAGATTTCTAGCTATAGTATCTCAATTGAGATGAGAATTGTATCTATTTGTAAACTCTCAAGATCCAAATAAGAGAAATATAATTTGTCAAAGGTGGGGGACTCAAGTACAACCCCTTATTATCCATCAAAAAAAAATTAATATTACATTCTTTAGTTACCAAAATTTACAATTATTTTGAATCATTTAAGTATTATTGACATAAGAAGAAATAAAGAGGATTGAAATTTTATTTTACCTTTAATATTGTAAAAATAAAAAAAACAAATAAATTAAATAAATCCATTATAAAATAATAAATTTGGTCAAAATTAAATTATACAAATTAGAGGTTATTTAGTATAACATAGTAATTATAGAAGTAAACTTACTCCAATGGTAAGGGCTTTTGCTTCTCTTTGAGAGGACCAAGGTTCAAACCCCACTCAATATGAGGGGATCAGGATGCCTCATAGAAACGAGTGTAAATTCATTGATACAAAATATAATAAAGTAATTATAAAAAAATGCATAGCCTACTCTTAATAATCTTCATAAAGTTTAAAAATTAAAATATTTGAAGTAAGTTGTTAATTCAAGAGTATATAAATCTATACCTTACAAGTTTCATTTAGAGATTGTATAAAAAAATAGGAGATCAACATGGACTGGTAAATATTGGTATAATAGATCTTATAATAGTTTCTTAATATACCTTAAAGGTTTCTACCATAGTTGATGGTAAGAGAATTTATGAGAAAATGATATTTAATAGAATTCTCTAATAGCCCATGGTCCCAAACTATTACAACATTCTATAACACTATATCATATTGAAAAGGATAATTTTTTAAAATTTAAAATATTAATCAAGATTTATTATATTCTTTCTAAAACAATATAACCTAGTACAACATATGTGTAACTACATTTTAAAATTTGAAATTATTATTCAAATATGTTGTTCTATATTGTCATCGCTATAAGAGAAATATAAAAATAATTTAACTAAAATAGTTGAGATCGAAAAATATAAAAATGTTATTTAAGGAAATATAATTTTTCTTTTTATAAATTTTTTTAAACTCAACTTTTATCGTTCTCATATGTCCATATGTTATAGTTTTTATAAACCCATCAAAATTTTTAAATCATTGTTATCTTTTAAATTGAGTATCTATTTCAAATCATTTAGACTTTATTGGTAGAAATTTAGAAACATTTTTTGGTTGATTAATGGTAGGGTACCGAAGAATAGATATTTGGGGATATATTATTATATTCTATAAGGTTTGGCATAGGCCACACATAACCCAAGGTTGATTGTATTATAATATTATATTATATTATATTAGTAGTAGGCTCCCCAAAGTAGAATAAGAATATGGATATATAAAGAAGAGATATTTGTCATTGTAATCATCATTGAAGAATAATCTTATGTAATCATCTTTGCCCACGAAGTGCCTTATGGGAATTTTCCCTCCTTTAGTGGCTCCCTCATCTTGGGAGAACTTGTGGAGTGATTCCTTCCTTAAGGAGTATTATTGGTGTTTCCCTACCTTAAGGATATTATCTATCTCTCTCTCATTTGTGGATTGTTATTGTGGATAATGTATTATGAATGAATGATTTGATATTTTTGCATATTGGTGAATGGTTTACGCTAATGATAATAAAGTTATGCAACAAGTGGTATTAGAGAAACGATTTTGACAAAGTGGGGATTTTTGTGTGAAATTACAAAATTAGGGCAATTTTTTTTTGAAAAACATCTCATATTTCAAGAAACATATATTTGCATCAGTTTATCCAATTCAGGTGATTCTTGGATCAGATTATGTAGAATTTGAAGAGCTTTAACATAAGTGGTCATTTAAAGGAATATGAGTAGTATTGAGGGAGATACAACCTTTTGAAGTTAGTCATATGAAATAAGGACAGTGATGAATTTTGTAGATTTTTTTCTGGAAAAACATCTCATATTTTAGAAGCCATATATCTACAAAAATTTATTTGATTCAGGTGATTTTTAGATCATTTTATGCATAATTTTAAGAGATTTAAAATAAGTGGTCATTTGAAGGAATCCGAGTAGTATTGAGGGAGATACAACCTTCTAAATTCAATCATTTGGAACAAGGGTAGTGACAAATTTTCAAATCATGAATTTCTTGAAGGTGAAATTTGTTTAGTTCGGGTAAGAAAATAAGTTGCGCTTTATTTTCTTTGGAAGAAAAATTGCAGATATAGTTGTCTATGTGGATTTTTAGCTTCAATTCAGTGGGAAGATATTTGTTTCCATAAAACCTTATTTTGCATTGGGGCATGATATATATTATCAAAAAACCCTAGTTGCATTAGGTCATGAACAATGACACTCCAAATTTTTTCTAGAGAATATGATATTGATGTTATGGAATGGTGGAAAATGTTTACCTCTCCATATTGTAATATTTCTTTCCAAAAATTCTTCCTTGGTATATGTCTCAAAGGGAAAGCATTATCTTGGTGGATAAAATTTTGTAAAGAAATGAATAATGAATACACTTGGGATGAAATACAGGATGCATTATTGAGTAAATGGGACCCATATTATGCAGATAAACTAGTGGATTTCATCGATGATCTATAAGAGAAACTACAGGGAATTCAAAATGAGTGGGATGGAATAAAAGGAGAATGGAAAGTTTTCAAGAAATAAAATGAATACTATGAAAAAGAAATAAAATTAATAAAAAAGAAACAGGAAAAGGTCAGGGAAGATATAAAATATATCAGTATGTAGACAGAGGAAACCATACCTTTAGTAGAAGATAAATCAAAAAATGGACAAAGGAATTTGTTTAAATCTAAAAAGTCCATTTTATGGGTTCATGGAAGCATTCAAAAGGAACAAGTTACTATTTACATTGATCCTTGTAGTAGATATAATTTTATTAATATTTATTTGGCTAAAAAGTTGTAAGTTCAAGCAACAAAAATTAAGGACATACAACTAGAGGATGAGAATGTTCAAATTTTTGAATATTTGAAGATCACCATGGATAAATATGTTTTACATTCAGATTTTTAGGCTATTCATATGGATGATGAGGATATTGTTCTTGGATATCCTTGGTTAGATTCTTTAGGTAATGTTAACATTAATATGCAAAAGAATTTTATGAAGTTATGGTACAAGAAAAAGAAGATAACATTGCAAGATATTTCTCAGCTTAAGGAGCAAGGATGCAAGGAAAATCAAGAAGTGGTTATAGAGAAACAAATTGAAGAATCTGAAATAGAATCCAAGAAGGTAGTAGTAGCAACAAATTCCATGGAAGAAGTAGCAACAATGGAGTCCATGGAAATAACAGTAACAAAGTCCAAGGAAGCTTTGGTATAAGAGCACAAGGACACACCAAACAAAGAGAACATGAAAGGACAATGTGTAGAAGAATTTAAAACAATGGAGCCAAATGTTTAGAATTCAGAGAAGGTAGAACATCAAGTTAAGGTTGCACCATATCACCATCAAAACAACCATGAGCATAAACACTCCTGGAGGTATAGTTCATGGCAACAATATTATGGTTCTACATGGAATAAGAAGGGCACCAACTATGGCAGTGTTTGGCAAAGAAAGCATAGGGGTCCTGATTTTCAAAGTGGATCATCAACATCAAGTAAAAAGTAGACCCATCATTCAAGTTATCAAAATACAGTAGCAAAAGCGTAGAGCCACCAAAGAAAATTTGGATACTCAAATAACAAAATGGCATACCAACATCAACGTGTTTCACTTGGATGGATGGATGCTCGAGATTGGTGCTAGTTGCTAACTTTTCTTAGAAAATCATATTATCATGTTTCTTCATATATTTTGAGGATGAAACATTTGTAAGGAGGGTGGCATGGTAGGGTACCTAGGAATAGATATTTTGGGATATATTATTATATTGTATAAGGCTTGGCATGGGCCACACATAACCCAAGGTTGATTGTATTATAATATTATATTATATTATATGATATTTGAAAGCACGAGGATATGAAAACAAAATGGAAACTCCAAGTGCGATGCAAATGGAACTAAACTTAACACTAAGTCCTATGAATTGAAAGTGCATGAAAGGAGAGAAGCATGAACGAATCGAAATGAAACAAAAGTCCAATAACAAAGATAGCCATTTTTATTGATGTGTTTTAGAACTCGGTTACAATTCACCTCCTCCCTTTTCAGGGTCCAAGAGCGTTAAATATGTGTTCTTGTTACATCCATGAATGTTATTCCTTCTTCTGTGTGCCCAGATATAAAATGGGTGGACCAACACGTCGTCACCACTTGTGTATATGAATGTTGACTCCTTGTTGCTCCTCCAATTTCTAGATCTTGCATTCAAAGAAACAAGAAACAATCAGTAGCACCTGTAGATGAAATAAAACATGCAATCCTCAAGCCTGAGATTAGTGCCTGCAAAGAATTAAATAAAACAATGACTAAAATGAATCCAAACGAACTAAAAAATTCATAGAGGCTTGAAAACATAACCTGAGGTACTGCAAAAAGAACAATCTGGAAATTCCTCACAGATTTATATTCGCTTCGGGGCGGGAAAAATAAACGTGCAATAATTTGTCAGAAAGCATAGTCCCAAATGTCTTATCTCGGAGGCTCCAAATCACCTACAAAGTTGGTGTTAGCTAATTGGGGGAATTTTTGGAAGACCCAGAAGGTCAAATTTTCCCAATTTGGCCTCTATCATTGGGAATTTGATGGTACCATCTACAAATTAGTGAAGGCAAGAAATGATAAAAGCATGGTCAGATATGCTCAAAATGAAATGAAATTAAAACTATAGCCTATTTAGGTAACCTATAATAAGATGCAAAATAAAAATTATGGAAATCTACCACAAATTCCTAATCATTCTAGGGCAGGACGATTAGACCTGCAATAGTGTGGGGGGCACCCGAGGGCAGGACGCCCTCCGTTTGGGGCTCGATTTTGGCACCAATCCACTTGGGATGGGTCCAAAATATCTTTTGGGGTGTTTCCAACAAATTTGGTAGGATTTTGTGGCCAAATTTTGGGTTTGGGTTCCGAATTTGTGCTTCCAATAACCACCCTATGACCTCTCTTCCAAAAGAGATCAAGGATGCGATAGGCACAAATCAAAAGGTGTGTGTGTGGGAGTAAAATGACAACACTTCATTGCTCAAAATTATCCTTCCCTGTTCCTCCTTTGTGGTGAGAAAACTCACCAATTTATAGACCTGGAGGTCTCTTTGGATGAGCATGCAGAGGCGCCACTTGACAATCATGCCTTCCTAGGAGGGAGGAGATTCCTCCCTGATTAGGGGCATCATGGCTGCCTCTGTAAGTACCTCTAACGTTCAAAAATGCTCACTCACACTCTCATGCAAGGAAGGAAGAATTAAGTGGCGGATCTGAGCTGCCATTTGTCAAGATTTGACTTTTTTCCAGTCAAACCTCCTATTCGCCCCACCCTGGAGTGAATACTTCTATTCGTACCTAGGTGGGGTGAATATCAATTTGTAATCGTCCTTGGGTGGAATGAGTATGAAGCAGAGTGCCTGAAGGTGCCAAATTGACTCTTGACCTTCCAAAACTACTGTGAGAGTGGTTAGGACCATTGTTTAACCTCTAGGGGCTGCCCTTGGGGTTGTGTGTGTCAGTGCGATCATTGTTTGCAGTCACATAATCAGATTGGGGCTATTTTGGTGTCTATAGATGCTCCTTTTTGGGAAGCGTTATGCATGCTACAATGCTGAGCAAAAATAGATAACCAAAGCACTAATGATTAGGGTTTCTCAGTAACCTAACCAAATTTTGATGCCCCAAGTATGGAAAGGGCATGCATTCTTGAATCCTTGCTTCTGACGAGCGAAGGAACTCAATCCAAGTGTTAACCTTTTTTGGTGAGGTGTTACTTATGCTTGGACATCGATTAGTCATGAATAGGCAAAAGGCGCAACCTTTTGTTTGTGAAAACCTTGAGTTCATGATTCATGAATGCCAAGCATTTGATCAGCTTGTGATTATTGCTTGTTTTCTACCACAAGCTGGGGCATGATTGTATTTATCAATGATTCTTTGAATGCATGCCATTTTCATGATTGGGTGTGTATTTGTTGATTGGTGACTAAGTGTGACTACCCCCTCAAGCGACGAATCAATGAGGGAATGAACTACATGAGAAAATCGATGAGTCGCTTGACCCAAGAAGACTTGTGTAAGCATGTCTTTAGATGTTTATCATTGAATGTGTGTGTAGTTTTGCAAAATTTAGACCTATTTTTGGTGGGTTTGAACCCTTTTGGTGGGTTTGAACCCTTTTGGTGGGTTTGAACCCTTTTGGTGACGCCATTTGGGGGTAAAATTCTCGACAATCCGTCTTCCCGTGGAGCGGTCCGGCTATGGTAGCCTTCTTAGGGGATAGGATAGTGAGGATTTGTGACCCCGACGTCTGTTCTGCATGCCCAGAATGTCAAGTGCAAAAGCACTCTCATCGGGCAAATTTTTTGCTTGTTTTGGTGCATTTTGGTGCAGTTTTTGTTGTTTTTGAAGTTTTTGCCCTGTATTCATTCTTGGGTGGGATGAATACCAGGTTAGTATTCGTCCCAAGGTGGGATGAGCGCTAACCAGAGCGCTCATACCTAGGAGGAATGATTACAGGCCTAAAATCCTATTTAAGGGCCAAAACTAGGGTTTTGGCTCATTTGCATTCAAATTTTTTGGCGATTTGGAGCTCTGAGGAGGAGGAGGCTGATTCTGCAAAGTGAAGCACTGCTGAATTTTTCCTGCTACCATGAGTGCATGAACCGGATCGAGCGACAGAGCCGAAGCGAGACCAGTAAGTGACCTTCCTCGTTATTGCTTGTATTTTGTGGTTATAGTTTTTAATACCGCAATTGATTTGTTGTTTCTTTTGTAGTTTGTTGTTCAAAATAAAAAATGAACCCCTTAATTAAATGTATGTCGTTATGCATGACTTGTTGTTTTATGGCTTCATGAAAACTTTAGGTAAAACCCTAGGTACACAAAGATCAAAATTGAATGTAAAAACTTAGTTCAAAACTTAGTTTAAAATTTTGTTTTCTTTTCTTTTTAGTTGGCTTCGTAAAAAAGAAACCCTAGTTTACATGTATGTGGAAAAGACATGATAAAAGTCTAAAATTTATTTCCTTTTTACAGTAAGGTAAACCTTAGGAAATTTATTTTTTTTGTTTTTTGTGATGTTTTTGTTACATGAAATCCTTAGGATAAACCGACTACGAAACCCTAGTTTTTTAGATTTAATTTGCGAGTTTTGAAAACTTGATTGAAAACCCTAGGTAAAAACTGTCATGTTGATTTTGTGTTGTTTGTTTTTTTTATTTTGTCTGTCAGTTTTAAACTTAGAGTACAGAAACCCTAAGACTGACAAACTGTATTTGAAAATTGTTTTTGTTTGTTTTTTTGTTTTGTCTGTCAGTTTTAAACTTAAAGTACAGAAACCCTAAGATTGATAAACTGTATTTGAAAATTGTTTTTTTTTGCTTTTTTGTTTTTGTTTGTCAGTTTTAAACATAGAGTACATAAAACCTAAGACTGACAAACTGTAAATGTTTTGAATTTTTGTGAATTTTGTTGTTTTTAGTTGTACATTGTTTTATGCATTGATATATATTCATGTTATTGTTGTACAATTTTTCATGATTTTAATTCACAAACAAAATTTTGTCTGTCAATTTTAAACTTAGAGTATAAAAACCCTAAGACTGACAAACTATATTTGAAAATTATTTTTGTTTGTTTTTTTGTTTTTGTCTGTTAGTTTTAAACTTAGAGTACAAAAACCCTAAGACTGACAAACTGTAAATGTTTTGAATTTTTGTGAATTTTGTTGTTTTTAGTTGTACATTGTTTTATGCGTTGTTGTATATTCATGTTACTGATGTACAATTTTTCATGATTTTAATGTTTTTGTGTTGTTTTATTTTGCAGGTTGTGAAGAGCCGGTACCGTGTGCCTACTTTTTTTACTTAAGCATGGGAGGCACTAAATTTGGTTGACTAGGAGTGGCTTGATGCCCTTGGGCTCAAGCAGGTGACTCGGCTAGAGCCTATGGTTGGGGATCGGGCCTATCTGATGGCCCTGATAAACTTGTGGGATCCTCGGACCAACACCTTCCATCTCCCAATAGGGGAGATGACAGTGACCTTAGAGGATGTCTATTGGATCCTTCAGATTTTGATAGATGAACTACCGATCCGAATGACATCATGGGATTAGCGAACAATAGTGTTGACACATTATTTTGGGCACGAGGAAGAGGTGGGTGTGGATAGCCCAGTGGAGGGGGCGAAGTGTGACTGCCAGATTGGCAGGATTCCGGTTCGATGGTGGTTGGAGAAGGGGGTGTTGGGAGTGAGGCACGCAGTACTTATGGGCCTCATTTCCAACATGCTGCTACCTGACTTGTCAGGTGCGAGGTTACCATGGAACCTGTTGGATGTGGTCTTTCGATTGGTGGAGTTTCCTATGGATGTACCTATGATCATGAGGTGGGGGTAGATGTTGCTGGCATAGCTATATGATGAGCTGTATGAGGTACGCTACTAGAGGAAGAAGGGTATTGGGTGTAGCTTTCTATTGCAGTGCTAGGCTTGGCAGCATATAGCGGTGGAGAGGTTGATGGGGCTGCCATGGACTACTCGAGCGAAGATGGTGGATAGGGATATAGGCTATGTGGCTCTATGGTAGGGGTTCAAGGAGCAAGGGTAGAGTTAGCGGTGGGTAGGTGTCATAGGGAATTATGCCGATGCCTTTGCCTGACTTACTCCATGGGAGGTGTTCTGGTACCCCTACTAGGATTGTCTAGCCTGGCCTGAGGCTAGAGAGTGGCTCTGATGAGTTCATAGAGGGCGATGGTTGATTGGGCAGCATGGGATCGAGCAGGAGTTCTTCTCTTATAGCTGGGTGACATGACAGTTTGGGGTGTTCCAAGGATTGCCTAGGGAGCCTATGGTCTATCGACATCGAGGGGATGAGAGGACTCTGTCTTGGCCAGTCATTACATCGTTGGGTGAGGATTCTAACACAACTATTGACGTCTTGTATGTGGACGACATCGGGACTACCGTGGAGTACGACTAGTGGTGGACACTATGGTGATGGCAGGGAGAGGGACCATTGGGAGGTGTCGAGGCAATGGCAGTAGGTGATGAGGGTGCAGAGGCACCAGGTGAGGGTTGGGGGGTTTTGCTAGAGGATGTGGATATGGTAGAGGTGGATGATTTTATGAGGGAGGATTTTGGGGTTTTGGAGTAGCCAGAGATGTTGGATATCTCGGAGCAGTGGGAGCTAGAGCAAGCTACTGTTCTAGAGATTCCAATGCCCCAGGTAGTCACAGAGGACACAGAGGTAGGGTTGCATGCTAAGAATGCACAATTAGTGGGGCTACTCTGGAGATGGGATGAGGAGCTGGGGGAGGCTCTACAAGAGAGGGATCTCTTGCAAACTCAGCTAGCAAAGTGGGAGACCGCATGGGTGGTGCACCATCGGTAGGAGGGGGATACTAATGTAGCATGGGAGAGGGATCTTCTATGGGCGCAGTTGGCATAGTGCAACAAAAATTTGGCTATGTACCAGGAATGAGAGATGGACCTGGTGTGACATCAGTTGGATCTAGAGGTGGAGATTAGCCACCTCGATGGGTGGATCCTTGCACTTAGCAGAGGTGGGTCATCGCACCACTCGAGAGGGAGAAAAATTGAGTAGTTAGCATCTTCTCTATGTAGGTGACTGGATGAGGGGGGCTCTAGCAGGCGTGATACAGGGGCTAGCGACAACCACCCTGAGGGGTTCCATAGGACCCACACCATGGGGGGTAGTTCTCATTGCACCGATCCTACGTGATCATGGTGGCCGACACCCTAGGCTTAGGGGTTTTTGAGGTTTTACTTTTGGTGGGGTCAGATGACCGGTTATTGTAGACTATGGGCATTTTTGATGATATATACAGATGACTTTATTTTTTTATACACATGTCGGCATTTGATGTTATGCTCAATGGTTGTTGAATGTGTATGTATGCATGTTAATTGATGTTGATGGATGCATATGTTATGATGAATGCAAATGTTTCTAATTTTTAGGATATGCAAATGGAATGGATGGATTAAATGTGTGATTTTTTTTTTAGCGGGGGCACCATAGACTGTTTAGAACTTATGGCTATTTGTCTGAGGTGATTGCTGGGGTAAATGACTTTTGTTGTATACATGCTATTTTTGTATTTTTTGATGGCAATTCGAGGATGACAGATTGCATAGGTGGTTTTAGAATGTAGTTAAGGTTTTCTGAGACTCAGATGTTTTAACCAACTAGCCAGTACTGTAATGTTATCTTCCAAGACTTTTGGACAAGGTATGAATCAGACTTGTCTTTGACCAAGTTATTTCACATCCCTGTGTGTGCAATTGAGTTCGTTTATGTGGTATTTGTCAGGATACCACCAGTGCCAAATAGGATGTTAACCAACTTGTACTGAGGATCACCTAATTAGCTCCACTAACTTCTATGTTGTATTTAGTCATATTAATCTACGGTGCTATCTAGGATACCATAAGCTAGCCCATCCACATGCAAACATTGATCTATACACGAGTTAATGTGACAGATATATCATCATGCGGGAGGTTTACCACCAATGACCGATAGGCTATCCACCAAACCGGTACTGAATTTCACCTCATGACCTTCTGAATGCTGAGATTTCTAGGGATTCAAGTTTGAATCCCTTCTTTTCTTCAATTGTATTGGGATACTTGCTCTTTTGTAGTGATAAAAATCATTGTTTATTTTTATTATATATATTTTTTTTTGAGCAAGGGATTTGCATTTCGAGTGATGAGGATCACTATTGTATGTTTCATTTGAGGTATGCACTTTGGTGGTGATCGCCACTGAGAGCACAAGGATACAGAAACAAAAAAGAAACTCCAAGTGCAATGCAAACGTAACTAAAATTAACGCTAAGTCCTATGAATTGAAAGTGCATGAAAGGAGAGAAAGCATGAATGAATAAAAATGAAACAAAAAGCCAATAATGAAGACAACCATTTTTATTGATGTGTTTTAGAACTTGGTTACAATTTTCCTCCTCCATTTTTAGGTTCCAGGAGCATTAAATATGTGTTATTGTTACATCCATGAATGTTATTCCTTATTTCGCATGACCACATGTAAAATGGGTGGACCAACACGTCACCGCCGCTTGTGTATATGAATGTTGACTCCTTTCTGCTCCTCCAATGTCCATATCCTACATTCAAAGAAATAAGAAATAGTCAATAGCACTTGTAGATGAAATAAAACATGCAATCCCCAAGCCTGAGATTAGTGCCTGCAAAGAATTAAATAAAACGATGAATAAAATAAATCCAAATGAACTAAAAAATTCATAGAGGAATGAAAACATCACCTATGAGTCATTGTAAAAATAACATTCAAGAAATTCCTCATAGATTTGTATTCGCTCTAGGGCGGGATGAATAAACCTGCAATAATTTGTCAGAAAGCACAGTCCCAAATGTCTTATCCTGGAGGCTCCAAATCACCTACAAAGTTGGGGTTAGCTAATTGGGGGAATTTTGGGAAGACCCAGAATGTTATATTTTCCCAATTTGGCCTCTATCATTGGGAATTTGATGGTACCATCTGCAAGTTAGTGAAGGCGAGAAATGATAAAAGCATGGTTAGAAATCCTTAGAATTAAATGAAATTAAAACTACAGCCTATTTAGGTAACCTATAATAAGATGCAAAATAAAAATTGTGGAAATCTACCACAGATTCCTAATCATTCTAGGGTAGGATGATTAGACCTGAAACAATGTGGGGGGGCACCAAGGAGCAGGACGCCCTCCGTTTTGGGTCCGATTTCGGCACCAATCCACTTGGGATGGGTCCAAAATATCTTTTGGGGTGTTTCCAAAAAATTTGGTAGGATTTTGTGGCCAAATTTCTGGTTTGGGTTCCGAATTTGTGCTTCCAATAACCACCCTATGACCTCTCTTCCAAAAGAGATCAAGGATGTGATAGGCACAAATCAAAAGGTGTGTGTGTGGGAGTAAAATGACAGCACTTCATTGCTAAAAATTATCCTTCCCTGTTCCTCCTTTGTGGTGAGAAAACTCACCAATTTATATACTTGGAGGTCTCTTTGGATGAGCATGTAGAGGCGCCACTTGGTAATCATGCATTCCTAGGAGGGAGGAGATTCCTCCCTGATTAGGGGCCTCATGGTTGCCTCTGTAACTACCTCTAACACTCAAAAATGCTCACTAACACTCTCATGCAAGGAAGGAAGAATTAAGTGGCGTATCTGAGCTACCATTTGTCAAGATTTGACTTTTTGCCAGTCAAACCTCCTATTCGCCCCACCCTGGAGCAAATACTTCTATTCGTCCCTCGGTGGGGCAAATATCAGTTTGTAATCGTCCCTAGGTGGAACGAGTATGAAGCAGAGTTCCTGAAGGTGCCAAATTGACTCCTAACCTTCCAAAACTGCTGTGAGAGTGGTTAGGACCACTATTTAACCTCTAGGAGCTGCCATTGGGGCTATGTGTTTCAATGCGATCAATTTTTATAGTCACATAATCGGATTGGTGTTGTTTTGGTGTCTACAATATTATAATATTACATTATATTATATTATAATATTATATTAGTAGTAGGATCCCCAAAGTAGAATAAGAATATGGATACATAAAGAAGAGATATTTATCATTGTAATCATCATTGAAGAATAATCTTATGTAATCGTCTTTGCCCACGAAGTGGCTTATGGGACTTTTTCCTCCTTGAGTGGCTCTCTCATCTTGGGAGAACTTGTGGAGTGATTCCTTCCTTAAGGAGTATTATTGGTGTTTCCCTACCTTAAGGGTATTATCTATATCTCTCTCATTTGTGGATTTTTATTGTGGATAATGTATTATGAATGAATGATTTGATATTTCTGCATATTGGTGAATGGTTTATGCTAATGATAATAAAGTTATGCAACAATTAATCCTTGAATATTTTTGAGCTTCTAGAGTACCTCTTGTTATTTACCATTGATACATATGCATGTTCGTCATTTCCTATTTCAACGTTTTTTGATGTCTCATTATATTTTATGGTTATGATTTTGGAAAGATGAACATATTAGAATGAGTTCACAAAATAAAACATCTTATTTCAATAAAAGAGGTAAAGTGGACATTAGATGCTTATCCAATTTTTAGAACAAATGGGTTATATATAAAGAGAATAATGTTCCATTGCTTTTACTTTTTCTATTTAAAGTGGGATCAAAGGTTGATCAACCATTACATAGATATCTTTATCCTATAATTTAGCCACAAGTTTTAAAATTGATTTATCATGAATAAGAAAACATCTATAATATCATAATTTTATTAAACTACCTTGAATTAAGGTGTAACAAAGTTAAAAATATATTCCCAAATCTTCATTTCACTAATCGTTTATATTCAACTCATGATAATTTTGATATTTCATTGGAAAATATTCTTACATTAGATGTCACCATCTCTAATTATATATGCCATATGTATATATAATTAACATCCCTCACTCCTCATTGTTTTAACAATGTCACAATAGTGCTAGGGTAATGAAGTAAAAATATTTTAACAGTGTCGCAGTAGTGTTAGGGAAATGAATACAAGTGTAGTAGTGTTAGGACAGTGAATTAAAACTATTTTACAAGTATCATAATAGTGTTAAGGTAGCGAAGGCAAGAGAAATAGTGCTAGATCAATGAAGTAAAAATATATTAACAGTACCATAATAGTTCTAGTATAGTCAAGTAAACATGTTTTAATAGTGCCACAATAGTGCTAGCGTAGCAAATATGAGTGCAAAACTGCTAGGGTAGCAAAGTAAAAATATTTTAATAATACAATAGCAGTGCTAGAGAAGAAAATTAGTGCAATAGTACTAGGGTAACAAAGGTAGAAACTAACAGTGCCACAATAGTGCTAGGGTAACAAAGGCAAGTGTAGTAGTGTTAGATAAATAATGAAAGAAAGCACTGATGGTTAGTAAGAATCTAAATTACCCGGTGATTGGTAGGAAGATGGATGTGTTGGAAATTTGTAAGGAGTTGTAGGATCAGGTGGACAATAGGGAGGTGTAAACCTCAAGGGGTTGGTCAGGAAGAAAAGGGAAAAAGGTGTACCCACTCATAGTGGGGTGTCCTCTAGGGTACCCTTGAGTGGGTTTTAAAGGCTTGATCACTCCTCTAACCTTGGGGTGTCATCCTTTAATAAAATTACTACTAAAGGCTTGTGATTTTATCTCTATTTTATAAAAATCTAGTGGTTCTAGATGAACTCTTAGATGTGACTATGGAAGAAGGATCATGGAACCTAGTCAACAAGTTCCAAGGTGGTAGACTAGATATTGACTCTATTCGACATTGGGCAATTCTCAAATAGAAGCCACTGGTATCACTTGATATTGTTGCAATGTCTAATACCTTCTTCTTTATCAAACTAACCTAGGAGGAGGATGTGAAACATATTTTAGGTGAATACCCCTAGTTATTTGGAAAGAGGGGTATCTTTCTATAAAAATAGGGTCTAGACTTCAACCTCGAGATGTAAAAGGTGAACTTTACCCCATTTTGGGTGTGACTCCCAGATTTACCTTTTTCTCTTTGACATGAAGATATTTTGTGAGGCATAGCTAAAGCTATTAGGGACTTGGTCTTGATTGAATCATATAATAGACCCAATACTAGGATGATTTTCATTAGAATATGCATCATGGTAGACCCGAATATTGATTTATCTAGCTATATTTAGCTTGTGTCAATATAAGGTTTGTAGATTTATTTGATTATTTATTAGAACTTTACCCATAAAAATATTATACATGTAAGAGGTATGGTAACTCATCTCAGTTATGATCTCGTAAGACCTCAGGTGGGGGTACCCAAAGGAAGAATGATACCAAAAACCTAGTTAGTTTAATCTAAGAATAACAGGCCCCTTCTAAGACAATCTAGCATGAATTAATTTTGGATGAGCCTAAACCAAATAAAAGGATAATGGACCAAGTCCCTATGGTGGATGTTAATGAGTCTAGAAAAATGGTGGTCCAGAATATGAACCCATATAGCAGAAGAATTCTAGACCAGGTTCTCCTAGAATACTTGGTGATAGATACTTTAATCCCTTTGAAGTTCCTTCATAACTCCTATCAAAGCTTAATTTTTTAAGATCAATTAATAAAATAACTCTAATCTCCCTAGAATACTTGTGAAGCTTTTGGTTAGGAGTTATTTTACCCAAGCGCAGGTTCTTCAAGAACAACCAATTCTAGACCCAAAATCAGAAGTACTTCAAAAGGTCAGAGGGATTTCGAGTATAAGAATAAAATTTCCTATCCATCTCTAGGATATATATATATATATATATACCTAACTCCTACATTATATGAACAAGGTTTTAGAAACCCCTATCCCCATAACTTACATAGTTATTTTAATGTAGTAGTGTTAGGATTTGGTCATCTTCAACTTCCTATATACTATCTCCACTACTTACATCATTCATTTTATGTAATAGTGTTAGGATTAATTAAACTTGAGCCATAATCCTCCCCTTATGGCTCACTCATTTCCTTTTACATATTTAAAAAAAGGTAAATATTAATATCCACTTCTCCACACATGTCAATCTGTGCAGTAGCACTTAGAATTATACATACTATACATACTTTAATACCTCTTCCATCAAGAACTTCTTCTTTATTTATATTCATGGACAAATATTATATCCTTACTTTAACGTTCTGGATATAAATAAAGTAAACCAATGTTGCTTAGAAAAAGTAACTTCACATTTTTTTAAACATACATGAAACATATGTCAACTCTCACAGCAGACATAAAATTTCAAAATTATTTCCTTTCCTATATTTTCTATATCCAAGGAGCTAAGTTTTCATTTACCAAATGTAAAATGTCTTTACATTTCTTTAACAAAATACAATATCATCATATAACATTTAATCAACTTGTTTAAATATCTTCAAGAAAAGGTAAATTAGAATATGTTTTACATGGCATTACCTTCTCTCATATGTATTGTTATTAACTAACGATCCAACCTTACACTTCTATGGCCAATCATCTTTAACACACTCAATATCACAACTGGGTAATAGATGTATTCATCAGATATTGATGATACAAGGTATGTCGATCACTTGGCTTGGTTATGGCTTCATTATATAATCCATAGTCCAAATAGTAAATTTGGATAAACATCATACATTGTATCACATGTTAAGTTACTAAATTGTACCTAAATTTTATTATATCAAATAGCACTCAGTGCTCCCATACAACCCATATGGTTTCTATCATCCTTGCTTCATCAATGGTATTCCCAAACCAACTACATGGTAGTATAATTTTCTCTTAGTATATTAAAGGTACTTGGGTAACACGTTGAGACAAGAGACATTAACCCACATAGGATTATATTTTTTTAATAAAAATAACCATCATCAAGCTACTCTCTTTAGGCTCATAGATCTAGCCACATTCAAACCTATGAAAGAATAAAATTCTACAGTATTTTCCTTTTAATATAAGATACAAAATTACTATGGATGACACCTCGGATACCAGAATCGAAGAAGAATACATCTATCAATGCTCAAGAAATATTTTGTCTTCTACAATAAATTAATGCTACCAAGGTAAGAGTTTGTTCAACTTACTATATTGTCTCTCTTGAAACCTGTGAGTTCATCCATTTGCAAAGCTCTTAGATGGCCTAAACGGGCTTATAGATGGCCACCAAGATTGAGTGGTGGTAATTTAGAAGGAATTTGGCACCAATATTGAGTGATGGAAAGATATTGCTAGCTATAAAATTTAAGCTAAAGAGACTACATACATGATTGGGCATGCAGCTGATTTGATTGCTAGTTAAAAATCCTATAAATAATATAGTCCATGATTTTAGCCTTAACACAATGATTTTCTTAGTTAATCCATGAAGATAGGAAGTCTAGCTATAAATATTGAAGTTTTATTGATATTTTTACAAAAACATCAAGGGATCACAAAAATGCTATGATATTTTTTAAGGTTCAAAAATGCTATGCAAAAATTGAGCAACAATTTGAGGTACTTTTGTAGCACAACATTTTGAAAGGTCAAATGATAGTTAAATATAATCATGTTTATACATGTTGGAAAACACTTTTTTACAGCTTTTTAACAGTGTCAAATTGATGAAATTTGGATATGATTTTATAAATGAGGAAGTTGATGGTGTTTTTTATTTCCAAATTTAGGTATAAAAAGGGTGATTTGGTCAAATCAGTCAAAGGGGACAATTAGCAGCATTCCTAATGCACAAAATTGGATGTCTACATATTGAATTAGATACAAGCCATATATCCTTATAAATAATTAGCCACTAGCCAATAATTTATCCTTAATTTATGAACTAATAGAAGATGATTAAGAAAAGTTTTAAGAGGAACTTTAATGATTAATTTAGACTCAAATCGAAATAACATTTAATCACTTTTAGATATATGATAAACCTAGCCAATGTCTATTAAACTTGTATAATAACCCTCTAAAACCTAGCCAATATTTGTTAAACTTGTATAATAACCCTCTACCTTGAAGAACCATTATATCATGCTCAATCATATCGTCCTTGATAATAATTTTTGATGTATAATAGACAAAGTCTTATTGTAATACCATTATATGATTTTCAAAAATACCATCCACTACGTGGTTTGTTAAAATACCATGGTCATATATGATGTAATACAAGTGGCTTCTATTTCAATCTATTTCAACTAACTATAAAACTAATGTCCATCTCAATGTCCTTAATTTTTATCTTCATAGGGTTTTTATTATACATGTACAACTTTTAGTGGATTATTATTTTTTTGATTAATCATCTTATATGTATTAAGACACAACCATTACAATAATATCTAACATTGATATTCATTTAGTAAACATGGTCCAAAAAATAATTGGTAGTGAAAAATCTTAATTAAGAACTACTCATGTAGTTCGATCGCATAAGTAGTGGTGAAAACTAACATATAACAAGTATTAACTAATTATTATGTTTAGTTATAAACTTAGTTTAATATGTATTTCAGTTATACATGGAACAAAATTGCACAAGAAAGAATAGTACAAGTATCTCATAGATTTGCACAAGGAATATATTTTCTTGTTAGCAATTACAATGTACAAAAAGAATGTACATAAGGATCAATGGATTGTTTAACATGCTAAAGAAGACATGAAAAGAATAAACTACATAATTTTCCAATTCAAGCTTCATCTTTCAAAAAATAAAATTATATATATAATTATAATTATAATTATGTGATTTGAGTTGTTTGTCAAATCATATTGTAATTAATATTTAATGCTTAATGTTTTTTATTTAGACAAACATTTAAATTTTGTACAACTCTAAAAAATAAAATATGAGATTCAAATATATTTTAGTTGTAATAAACATAAGGCATTATTATAAATGGCATAATAAAATTAGAACAATTTTCAAAAGATAAAAATGAAAATATTAAAACCTAATTTAGTTTTATGTTAGTAGAGATCTTAATAAATGTCATTTAAATCTTTTGATTCCAACAATCATATTACTTTTTTTATAGTTCTTTTTAATTAAATGTAGAAAATATTATTATAAATTTTTTGACTCACTTCTAGTGTATGAGACTTGGTCATCCATATTCAAAAGATTTGATGATTTTCAACAATTTTGATATGCTTGTTCCTTTAAATTTTTTTTTTTTTTTTAAATGGTAAATATTTATACAATTTTGATACGCTCGTTCCTTTAAAAAAAAATAGTTTTCTTATGGTTTTGACCTCAATTCTTGAAAAATTTTAACTATATGTTTGAAATGGTAAATATTTATAAAATTAACAATTACATATACCCATTATATGTGTAGTATATATATGTATATAAATTATTTTAAAATATATTTATGGAATATGGTTATATCATCTTTTACTTTGTAAATATCTTTTACGAAAGCAGTTCAGTGAGCAAGAAAGCTCATTAGGTTGAACTCCGAGCTGAAGTCTCGGTAGTCTTTGTTTATCTGTTATCCTACAGTTTTACATGTAGAAGATTGAAAATCCTCTGTTGAGGTTCAATGTATTTGCGTGCTTGATAAATATATGTTTGTCAGCATTTAGTTAGTTTCAAGGGTTTATTAAATCCAACTGCATATTTATGGTTTTAATTCTTCTCTACAATTTAGGTTCATCTGTATTTTGTCCTTGTTTTTATCCTCTCCATATATACACATATTGTTAACCTATTAAAGGAACAATATTCATCTGCATCTAAACATTGTGATTCCCAGCATCTTATGGGCAACAAACATCTTCAAGTTCCTTTATGTCAGTGTTCAAAATCTGAAAGGTACAAATTTGGGCAATCTTTACCATTGGTCACTTCGTTGTTCACTCCCTTCCGATAGAGTTGCGAAGCCCGATAGCACTCCAACTTACGTGCACTCTTAAACAGAGCAAAGCACAAAAATAGCTTAGCCAAATTTGGCTAAGTGTTTGGCTATTGCCCGACTGCATAGCACAGCCCGATCGCATAGGCTGCAAACTATGCAGTCCGACAGTGCAGTAAACTTAGCCAAAATTTGGCTGTCTTGGCCACCTGCCCGACTGTGTAGTGTAGTCATATTACGCTACCTTTGACGAGTGTAGTTGGGTGTTGACCATTTACACCTCCTGACTTTAGGTAAAAACCCCATGTAACCCAAATTTGGGGCTTCACTTTCGTGCAACCTGACTTCGGGTCCTCACTCTCATGCAGCTTGAGTTTGAAACCCTTGTTCTACACTCCCCGGTGACTTGAAAATTAAATAAAAAAACTTCAAATTGGTATCAGAGCCTTAGTGCCCTTTACGCATAGACATCAGAATAGCTTTAGGTAGCAACCATTCTCTTTAGTTGCAAATCTCGCACTTTAATAGGAAGAATTACAATTATTGGAGCATCAAGATGAAGATCCTATTTGAATCTCAGGAGTTGTGGGAGTTAGTCAAGAATGGCTACCCAAAACCAATAGATGCAACAACATTGGCTACCCTCCCCCAAGTTAACAAGGACGTGTTGAAGGAAAACACGAAGAAGGACCACATGACCCTCTTCTATATCATGCAAGCAATCGAGGAGACCATATTTCTATGGATCGCATTAGCCACTAAAGTGAAGCAGGCCTGGGAGATTCTGGCCAACTCATACTAGAGCACCAACAAGGTAAAGTTGGTGAAGCTACAGATTCTCAAGAGGGAGTTCAAAAATTTGCAGATGACTGACTCTGAGTCCATGAGCGACTTCTTCACCTAGATTATGGACATCATCAACCAGATGCAGTTGAATGGATAAATCATGTAGAGCTAGAGAATCATGGAGAATATTATCATAAGTTTGCCTGCCAAGTTTGAATTGGTTGTGATAGCAATCAAAGAGTCGGTGGATCTAAAAACCCTCTCGATAGATGATTTCATGGGCTCATTGCAGACACATAAAAAAAGGTTGAGCCATTCATCTCAGACCTCTCTAGAGTAGGCATTCAAGGCTCAAGTCTCATTTCAAGACAACGACAGACAATAATCCCACCATGGAACTTCTAGCTCTCAAGGAGGAAGAGGCGAAGGTAGACATGGGAAAGGCAACAAGCAAGGAGGACGGTCAAACCCTAGCAAGGGAGAGACCAACTATAATTTCCATCAACAAGGTGGAAGAGGTAGTGCAAAGAACTAGCAAGTCGGATATAGTTAGAAAAAGGACATGTCAAAGTCTAATGCTACTATTGCAAGAAATTCGGCCATTACATCTCATAGTGCAAAAATTGGATGGCCAAGGAGAACCAGCAGTAGGCCCATTACATGGATGAAGCTAGAAATGCGGTAGGAGGAAATGTGCTACTAACTTGCAATATTGAGGAGGAGTGCTAGAAGAACGTCTGGTATTTGGACAGTGGGTGCATCAACCACATGATGGGGAACAAGGAGATGTTCTCACAACTGGATGAAACAGTCCAGTTCGAGGTCAATATGGGGAACAACAACAAGGTTCCCATGATGGGAAAAGGAAATATCCTCATCCACACCAGACACGATGAAAAAAAGTAGATCTGTGATGTCTATTATGTGCCTAGTCTGAAGCACAACCTGCTGAGCATTGAACAACTTGTGCAGAAGAGGCATACAATTTAGTTCAAATGTGGAGTATGCACCATCAGAGACAAGTCGCATGGGCATATTGCAACCATGTCCATGACAAAAAACAAAATGTTTCAGCTGTAGATTCAGAATGAATAGTTGATGTATCTGAGTGTAGTTGTGAAGGATGCTACCTGGCTGTGGCATTTGAGATTTGGTCACCTAAATTTTAGTGGCCTAAATATGTTGCACAAGAAGAAAATGGTGAAGGGTTTAGCCCTGATAGAGCAGCAAAATCAAGTTTGTGAGGGCTGATTAGTCAAAAAATAACATAGGGATTCATTTCCTTTATGATAGTCTTGGAGAGCATCACAACCATTGGAGCTGGTGCACTCAGACATCTGCGGTCTGATGCAGACCAACACTTTTACCAGCAACAAATACTTCTTGACGTTCATAGATGACTTCAACCGAAAGACTTGGATTTACCCCATCAAGCTAAAGTCATAAGCATTTTTTAGATTCAAGGAGTTCAAGGC
This sequence comes from Wollemia nobilis, assembly GCA_028583015.1. Lineage (NCBI taxonomy): Eukaryota > Viridiplantae > Streptophyta > Pinopsida > Araucariales > Araucariaceae > Wollemia > Wollemia nobilis. The sequence goes on along the minus strand of JAQPPZ010004365.1, from coordinate 90,917 downwards.
TCTGGTGGAGAATCAGAGCGATTACAAGATCAAAAATCTCAGGACAGATGGTGGAGGTGAATACATCTCCAATGAATACCACAACTTTTGCAAGCAGCATGGAATTCGAAGGTAGCTCACTTCTAGATACATGTCTCAATAGAATGGTATAAATGAGAGGAAGAACTGAACCATCATGGATATGACACGCAACATGATGAAGGTGAAGGGATTACCACATGAGTTCTAGGAAGAGGATGTAACCTATGTAGTCTACCTGTTGAACAGATGTCCCACCAAAAGTGTGAAGGATAAAATCTCTCAGGAGGCGTAGAGTGGTCAAAAGCAAAGTGTGGCTCATCTACATGTGTTCAGGTGCATTGCATATGCACATGTTATAGAAAAGAAGTAGAATAAACTGGATGATAGAGCAGAGAAGTGTATCTTCACAATATACAACGAGTAGGCAAAGGCGTATAGGATTTACAACCTTGTGATGAAGAAGCTCATCATCATCCATGACGTGAAGTTTCTTGAAGATGAAGCTTAGAACTGGAAATCAAACACTGGCCAGTTAGAGCTAGTAGTTGTGGAGTCTGTTGACTTGGAGGAGGGCAATGTGCAACCACCTATAGCCTCAAGAAGCAGCGGTGCTAGCAGTAGCATAGCCTCACCATCTCGGTCGCCTCCACTTGCAAGCAGGATCTTGAACTTGAGGACTCCTACAAAGACAAGGAGCTTGTAATATATTTATGAGGTAACCCAAACTCATCAAGATGAGGAATATTTTGACTTCACATTTTTTACTGAGGTTGATCTAGTGGAATTCAAAGATGCAAGTCAGAATCAGAAGTGGGTGAAGGTGATGGACGAGGAGATTAAAGCCATTGAAAATAATGATACATGGCAACTGGCAGATCTTCTAGTAGGAAAGAAGAACATTGGGATCAAGTGGATGTATAAGATGAAGTTCAATGCCCAAGGAGAAGTGGACCGACATAAGGCCATATTGGTGGCAAAGAGTTACAAGCAGAATTCAGGCATTAATTACCATGAGGTATATGCACCTGTAGCCCGACTTGATACAGTCAAGATGATCCTGGTATTGGCAGCCCAGCAGGGTTGGAAGGTGTACCAGATGGACGTCAAGTCAGCTTTTCTCAATGGGGTCCTAGAGGAAGAGGTCAACATAGACCAGCCATTGGGTTATGAGATTGAAGGCCAGAAGGGCAAAGTCCTAAAGCTGAAGAAGGCCCTGTACGGTTTGAAGCAAGTGCCCCGAGCTTGGTACAACCAGATTGATAATTATTTTCAACAATGGATTTGTAAAATGCCCATATTAGCACACCCTATACATGAAGATAAATGAAGTAGGTGAGCTTATTATCGTCTACATGTATGTGGATGATTTGATTTACACTGGCAACAACACAACACTATTTACCCAGTTTAGAACAGCCATAAAAAAGGAGTTTGAGATGATGGACTTAGGGCTGATGAAGTATTTCCTTGGCATTGAAGTTGACCAATTGACAGATGCCATATTCATTTCTCAAGGCAAGTATGTGAATGATGTCCTGAAGTGGTTCAAGATGGAGGATAACAAACCTGCCATCACACCTATTGCCACAGGTCTGAAGCTGAGCAAGTTAGACTCTGGCAAAAATATTGATCTAGCTTTGTTGAAGAGGCTAGTTGTTAGTCTGATGTATTTGACTACAACTTGGCCAGATTTGATGTTCAGAGTCAGCCTCATCAATCGTTTTATGGAGACTCTAAAGGACACACATTGAAAAGCAAGTAAGAGGATCCTATGGTATGTCAATAGGACGTAGAACCATGGCATCTCTTATGCCAGATATGATCAGTTTGAACTAGTGGGCCACATCGATAGTGATTAGACTAGCAAAATCGATGATCGAAAGAGCATCTCCAAGTATGCTTTCCATCTCAGATCAGGATCAGTCTCATGGGCATCCAAGAAATAACCCATATTTGTATTATCCACTTTCGAAGCAGAGTATGTCACCACCATGTCAGCCCCATGCCAAGCAGTTTGGCTGCAAAGAGTTTTGAGTAAACTGAACTATCCTCTAGAAGGCACGACAATAGTTTTTTGTGATAATAATTCCACTATTGCATTGTCGAAGGATCCAGTGTTCAATGGCAGGATGAAGCACATCGACATTCGCTATCATTTCATCAGAGATCTGGTTAAGTTCAATGAAATTTAGTTGTAGTTTTGCAGATCTAAGGAGCAGTTGGTAGACATTTTCATGAAGCCTTTAGAGGAGGAGGACTTCAGTAGATTACGACAGCAACTTGGAGTCAAAGACCTCATGAAATCAGGCTTAAAGGAGGGTGTTAGAAATATTAATCCTGATTTCACGTCATCCACCCAATTGTTCTCCGAACTTGGGTGACACCGAACTGCGCTCGTAAACCTAGACATCCCGCCTAAAAGTCTGATGTGACGTCGCGTGTGTCTTCTGATAGATGTGATGCCTGAAAGATTTGATCGTTGCAAAATTTGATCATTGCACTTTTCCAAGCATGCGAAGTTAATGCCAGTTCGACGATTGGACAGAAACCCTAGTTTAAGGTCTGTTAGAACCTATCAAAGGATAAGACCTATCTTCCTATCCTCGTGGCTATATAAGGCAGTATGAGTCTTCAAAAAAGTGATGAGGTGTAGGAGATTTTTGGAGGGATGGGCATCAAAGTGCAAGAGGAGAAGACATCAGTCATTTTGCAGAGTCATTGACAAAATCAATTCAGTGAGCAAGAAAGCTCATTAGGTTGAACTCCAAGCTAAAGTATTGGTAGTCTTTGTTTATCTATTCCCTCTAGAGGCTCCAAGCTAGCCAGTGACACGTCAAGAGAATCAAGTCCCCCCACGAAAAGTGGAACAACCATAATGGGGCCATATTAATTTGCTCGAGTAGGATGAGCCTGTAATACCTCAAATAGTTGTCGAAGCCAAAGAGGGCTTTTGGATCTCTAATAGTGATTACAAAGATGAAACAAAAATGACATATCTTAATCACATACGAAAGAGGCCACAACCATACCCCTTGAAGATTAACGACATATTTGAACAGATGGGCATAGTGCCAGGGCACGATTGGTATGTAGACCTAGTGGGGTGGGACCAAGTGTTGGATCTACTGCTTCAGGTATATGAAGAGCACCTTCCACCGAGACCCTAGGGTGTTATCAGTGCCAAGGGTAGACCCTGTCCTCCTATCAGCACATAGGGCTGATCCATTCGTGCCAATACCTCTAGAGCTAGATCCGGAGCACAAAGAACATCCAAAGTGTTTGAGTCATCACACCCATGGTAATGGAGACCAAAATCATTTCATCAACATGATCTCCATTGACTTAACCGCCCCCATCCACAATTCGATCGATCCAACACGGTCCTTGCATCTAGACATAGATGCCATTGACTGGGATCGCATCAATTCACCTCCATCCCCATCATAGTATTGGCCTTTCGATAAAATGCTTCATTTTACCCTAGGGACAACTCATGATATATTTCATGCCGAAGAGGAACTCGAGGTTCCCAACATAGATTTAAACTCAGCAAATGATATCCATTTGATCCCAACTCCACATCAGTTGGAGGACGGATCCCACATGTCGATCGAGGAGATGACTAACGTAGACATCGTCTTGGATCCAATGAATCCATAGATCATCAAGCTAGGGGTAATCTTATCCCCTAAAGAGCAAGCCGACTACATTGTCCTTCTCAAAGAGAAGAATGAGGTTTTTGCATGGTCATACAGAGACATGTCGAGGCTAGATCCATAGCTAGTCATGCATAATCTAACGCTTGATCCAAAAATCAAGCCAGTTAAGAAAAAACTATGTAAGATGCACCCAATAGTGGCCTTGATGGTCAAATACAAATTGCAAAAGTTGTTGGATGCATAGTTTGTCATCTACGTGGATTATCCGCCATGGCTATCCAATATGGTGCTCATCAAAAATTCTGATGGGAGGATTCACATATGCACTGATTTTTGAGATCTAAAAAAAGTGAGCCCTAAGGATGATTTCCCCTTGCCAAGCATCAACACATTGGTAGACACTACAACAGGTCACGAAATGCTATCCCTCATGGATGGTTTCTCGGGATACAATTAGATTCGTATCAATCCTAAAGACCAACTAAAAATGGCATTCACAATGCCTTGGGGGACATTTTGTTATAAGGTCATGCCCTTTGGCCTTAAAAATGCTGGTGCCACCTATCAACGTGCCATGACGTACATCTTCCATGATTACATGCATAAAACTTTGGAAGATTACATGGATGATTTGTTGGCCAAGTCTCTTTTGTGACCAGATCATCTCGATGAATTAAGCAAGATCCTCGATCACCTCATGGAACATAAAGTCATACTGAATCCCAAGAAGTGTGTATTTTGCATCACATTTGGAAAACTCTTGGGTTTCATAGTCTCAAAGTGAGGAATCGAAGTGGACCCAAACAAAGTCAAGGAAATCCTTGAAATGGTTCCCCCAACTACCATTAAGCAGCTCAGAAGTCTGCAGGGAAAGGTTGTGTCAATCAAGTGCTTCATAGCATAGCTATCTGACAAGTGCCAACCCATGAAAAAATTATTGCACAAGGGGATAGCATTTCACTGGGATGATGAGTGCCAATCAGCCTTTTATGACATCAAACGATACTTGGCTTTGTCGCCAGTATTGGCACCACCTAGACCAGGTGTGCCATTCTACTTATACATCTCAGCTACTGAGGTGGCACTGGGCGCCATGCTCACCCAGAAGAATGAACTTCACAAAGAATAGGCTACTTACTATCTTAGCCGCACCCTAGTCAGTTATGAACTTAACTATACATACATTGAGAAACTCTGATTGGTAGTGGTGTTTGCTACCAAAAAGCTATGCCACTACATGCTGAGCAACACTACATATTTTGTGTCTATGGAGAATCCATTGTGATACATGATGAGTCATACTTATCATAGTAGTCACACGGTGAAATGGATCATGTTGCTGACAGAATTTGACATAGAATTTATTGGACAAAAATCCATCAAAGGATAGGTCATAGTCGATCAACTAGTAGAGGCTCCTCTTGAAGACGATCAACTTCTGGTCGTAGAACTACCCGATGATGGGGTCTTCCATGTCTCAGAATCACTAGATTTTGATGAGCTTGAGTCATAGGCCGACATAACCCTATTTTTATGGTTCTAAATATGAGCAAGATGGTGGCACGGGAATTGTATTCTTCACACCGTAAGGGGATCCAGTGCCACTGTCCTTTAAATTAGACTTCCCATGGACCAACAATAATGCAGAGTATGAAGCCTTGCTCATAGGTCTTTAGACAACAATAACCATGAACATCAAATGACTGAACATCTTTGGTGATTCGCTATTAATTGTCAACCAAGTCAAAGGGGTATTCCAATGCAAATGCCCAGTTATGCAGGCTTATAAAGCCCTTGTGGATAAATTCTTGGTGAAGCTTGAGTGGTATGACATCGAGGCACTCCCTTGGTCATCGAATCATTTTGTGAACACTATGGCCTCCTTGGGGTCACTAATCCTGCAAGACCTTTTTGGTGATATGACAACCATTCAATTCAAAACACTATCACAATCCGTGATGGAGCATGCAAGCTCTGACTTGATGCCAGGAATCCACATGATCCATATTGAACCATCCTCGGATAAGTTCTCTCGAATCCATGATCATCTGAAAAATGCCAACTAGGGGTTATTGTTCTCCCCTACTCCCATTAATAGCAACACCATGCTATTCTTACAAGCTCTCTTTCGCTCAGCATTTTTTAGGGATGAACTTCAAGAGGGATTGGCTATTCATACCATCGAGGCTTTCGATCATCAAGATTGGTATTCACCCGTAAGGGACTACCTCAAGTTACGTAATCTCCTGCTTGGATTAATGCATGCTACAAAACAACCATTCAAGAATAAATAGGCTAAGTATGTCTTGTTAGGAGACATTTTGTACCGTCGTAGCTATGAAGGAATCCTCCTTCGTTGCTTGGACCAGCAAGAGTCCACTTGGGCAATCGCCCAAGCACACGATGGTATGTGTGGTGGCCACTTCAGTGGTATGGCCATCATAAAGTGCATTCTTTGCATGGGCTATTATTGGCCATCTTTAGAGCGATATTATTGTGCATATGTAAGGAAGTGCGTGAAGTGTCAACACCATGCTAATTTGACACACGTACCTTCCCAGGCCTTGCAAACAGTCCAGTCAACTTGGCCATTTTTGCAGTGGGGCTTAGATCTAATCGAAAAGATCTCCCCTACGTCATCAGGTCGTCACATGTTTATCATAATGACCACAAAGTATTTTACCAAGTGGGTGGAAGTAGTTCCGCTTACCTCTACGACTAGACCCCGCATTATGGAGTTCATTTTGCATAACATCATATGTCATTTTGGTATTCCATCCAAAATAATATCGGATAATGGGACATCATTCAAGAACAAATACGTGCGTGCTTTGATCACAAAGTACAAAATTTAGCATAGTTTTTTGACACCCTATTATCCATAGGCAAATGGGCAAGCAGAGGCATCAAACAAAATGCTAGTTTCCATCCTTAAAAAGATAGTTGCAGAGAGTCATAAGGATTGGCACATCCAAATCCCACTTGCCCTGTGGGCTTATCGCACCAGCATTTGGATGCCCATTTGGGTAACTCTATTTTCACTCATGTATGGCTTCGAGGCAGTCATGCCTCTCAAGTTAGAAATTCCTTCCATAGGCATATCAATGCAAGAGTTCATCGATGATGACACTGTGTGATAGGCCCGGTTAGACCAACTTATGTTGCTTTATGAATGACGTGTTAATGCCCTCAAGCATTTACGTATCTATCAAGAGCGACTTAAGAAAGCATACAACATGAAAGTTCACCTGAGGGACTTTTGGATTGGTGACTTGGTCTTAAAAGAAAACCAACAGAACTCTAGTTTTAAATCCCATCTAAGGGACAAGTTCATGGCAAATTGGTTAGGTCCATATGTAATTGATAGCAAAATAGGACTCGGGACGTACCGACTAGCCTCTCTTGATGGATTCAAGGAACTCGAAACCTTGAACATCAGTCATTTACAACCATTCCATATCTAAGAGAGTTGTATCCCAAAAAAAATGCTCCAAGGATTCCTACAATCGCTTGGTCAATTCCCAAAATGCTCCAAGGATTCCTACAATCGCTTGGTCAATCCCCAAAATTCTCCAAGGATTCCTACAATCGCTTGGTCAATCCCAAAATGCTCCAAGGATTCCTACAATCACTTGGTCAATCCCCAAAATGCTCCAAGGATTCCTACAATCGCTTGGTCAATCCCAAAATGCTCCAAGGATTCCTAAAATTGCTTGGTCAATCCCCAAAATGCTCCAAGGATTCCTAAAATCTCTTGGTCAATCCCCAAAATGCTCCAAGGATTCCTACAATCGCTTGGTCAATCCCAAAAATGCTCCAAGGATTCCTACAATCGCTTGGTCAATCCCCAAAATGCTCCAAGGATTCCTACAATCACTTGGTCAATCCCCAAAATGCTCCAAGGATTCCTACAATCGCTTGGTCAATCCCCAAAATGCTCCAAGGATTCCTACAATCACTTGGTCAATCCCAAAATGCTCCAAGGATTCCTACAATTGCTTGGTCAATCCCAAAATGCTCCAAGGATTCCTACAATCGCTTGGTCAATCCCAAAATACCCCAAAGGTACTCATTACCGCTTGGTCAACCAAAAAGCTCCAAGGATACCCACAATCGCTTGGTCAAAAATAAGAAAATTCAAAAAATAGTAAAATCATCAAAAATAACAAAAATTTGCATCCCCCCCCCCCCTCTCCCCCCCCCCCCCCCCCCCCCCTCCCCTTCCTTCCCTCCTCCCCCCCCCCTCTCCCCCCTCCCTCCCCCCCCCTCTCTCCTCTCTTCTCTCCTTCCCTCCCCCCCCCCCCCCCCCTCTCTCTCCCCCTCCGCCCCTCCTCCCCCCCCCCCCCCCCCCCTCCCCCCCCCCCCCCCCCTCCCCCCTCCCCTCCCCCCCCTCCTCTCCCCCCCCCCCCCCTCCTCCCCCCTCCCCCCCCCCTCCCCCCCCTCCTTTCTCCGTCCCCCTCCCGCCCTCCTCCCCCCTCTCTCTTTCTTTTTCTTTCCTGCTGGCCCTCCCCCGCTTCTGCGCTCTTCCCTTCCTAGCTTCCTTCTTTGGTTTCTTCTTTCTTTCTCCCTCCGCGCCTGGTTGCTTAATCACACGTTCCTGCTCGTTGTTGGTGTTGTGTGAGTGTTCGTCCCCTCCCGCCCCCCCCCCCCCCCCACTGCTCCCGTGGTTTTGTTGGTCGGGCGCCCGCCCCCCCCCCCCGCGCCCGTGCGTCGGGGGCGGGGGTGGCGCGTCCGCCCCCGCCCTCCCCCCCCACCCCTCCCCCCAGTATCCCGCCCTCCCCCATCGCGCCCCCCGCCGAGGAAGCACCCCGCTTTTGGTCCCCCCCCCCTTGGCCCCCCCCCCCGTGCGCCGCCCCAAAGGGTGATATTAAATAAATTCTTTTTTTGATTTTTTATTGACAAATTTTAAAAAAAAATAAAAAATATAAATTATAAAGTAGATTTTTGGTGAAATTCCCATTCTTATTTTATCATTTGGGGGGGGGGGTTGGGGCCTGGCACCTCCCCTTTGCCTGGGGTGCTGCGGGTGGCGGCGGCCCCCCTCCCTCGGTTGGTCGCTCGCGCTCTGCGGGGCGTCCCTCCCGCGTGTCGCCTGTTTGGTGCGGTTTGTGCTGTGGCGCCTGTGCGTGCGCCTGGGGGTGGGCGCGGGTGGGGGAGCGGGGGTCGGCCCTGGCGGTGCTGGGGGTGCGCGGCGCCGGGGGGGGGTGGGGGTCTGGGGGGGGGCCCGGGGGTGGGTGGTGCGGCGGCGGGCGGGCGGCCTGGGCCTGGCGGGCGCCCGGGCCCTGGGCGAGTCCTGTGCCCGGTCGGGGTGGTTGTGCGTTGGGTTGTGTGCTGGGCCGGGGTAGGCCTTGGGTGTGTGCTGCGGGCTTGAGCGGGCGGGGGCGCTGTTGCGGGGGTGCGCTGGCGGCCCCCCGGGCCTGCCCGCGCGCCCCCTCGCGGGCCTCGCCATCCCCCCTCGCGTTGCTCTCCCGGGGCCCGGCGGTCTCGCGCCCACAGGCCCACAAAACTCCCCGCATTGCTTTCGTTGGCTCTGCTGCTTTCCCCTTTCCTCTATTTTTTTTACTTTTGCTTTTCCTATTAATTTCAAAATTTTTTATTTTTCTTCTTTTCTTTTTTTTTTTTATTATTTTAACAATATTTTTTTTTTTATTTCTTTTTTATCCTTTATTTAATTTATTTATTATTAATTTTTTCCTTATTATAATCGTTTTATTGAGCCATATATAATCTGGGCCGCATAGCATAACGGCCCCCGGGCCCCGGCCCCCGCCCCCCCGTGGGGGCGCGTGCCCCCCCCGGTGGGCCGCCGCGCGGCGGGGGGCGTGGGGGCCGGGGGGGGGGGCGGGGCCCGCCGGCGCGGGCGCCGGCGGCCCCCGGGGCCCGCGCGCCCGCGGCGGGGCCCCGGCGGGCGCCGCCCCCCCCCCCCCGGTCGGGTGGGGTGCGCGGGGGCTCCCCGCTCGGCGGGCGTCCCCCCCCGCGCCGCGGGGCCCCCCCCCCCCCCCCGGGGCGGCGGCGCCCCGCCCCCCCCCCCCCCCGCCCGCGCCCGGCCCCGCGCCCCCGCCCCCCCGCCTCCCCCCCCCCGCGCCCCCCCCCCCCCCCTTGCCCTGCCGCCGGCGGCCTGCCCTGCCGGCCGTGCCGGTCCTGGTGGGGGGGGCGGGGGGGGGGGGATGGGGGAAAGGATGGACACCTGGGGGGGAAAAGAGGAGAGAAAAAAAAAAAAAAAAAAAAAAAAGAATGGAGAGATGGGGGTTTAGTGTGTGTGGTTTTTGGGTTGGGTGGTGGGTGGTTCGTTTTTGTTTTTGTTGTGTGGGGTGGCGGGGTGGGGGCCCCCCTGGGCCGGTCGGCTTTTGCTGTGGTGGGGGGCGGCCGGGGCGGCGGGGGGGGGGGGCGGGGCGGGGAGGGATTTTTCGCCCGCTCGAAGGGGGCCGGGGGGCTCCCCCCGTTTGCCTGCTAGCCTGGGTGTGGGGGGGTGGGCGGTTTTTTGTGGCGTTTTTGTTTGTTGGTGTGGGGGTTGGGGTGCGGGCTTTCTTGCTGGTGGGTCCCGGGGGTGGTCGGCTCCGTGCCCGGTTGGGGGGGCTGCTGGCTGGCTGCCTTGGCTCGGCAAGGGGCGCGTGCCGGGCGGGCGGCCGCCCACTAACCGTGGACCGCCCCAAGGGGGTCCCCCTGCGCCCCAACACGCGCCCCGGGGGCGCCCGGCGCCACCGACCGGGCGCGCCCCCTCCTGGGTGTGTCCTCCGGCGGGGGTCCCCCCGCGAGGCGGGGCGGGGGGGGGGGTCGCCCGCCCGCCGGCCGCCCGCCCCCCCGCCCGGTCCCCCAGCGCCAGGCACCCCTCCACCCCGCCACCTCCCGCCGCCCGCGCCGGCGGGCGGCCTCGCCGCACCCCCCCCCCGCCCCCCCCCGCCCCACACCCCGCCGCTCCGCGGCGCGCGCTGGAGGGGCGGGGGGGCCGCGCCCGTGTGGGGGACCCGGGTCGCCCCCCGGGGCCCCCCCCCGGCCGCCCGCTGGAGGCCGCCGCCCTGGCCTGCGTGGCGCGAGGGAGGTGGGGGCGCGGGGGCGCGCGCGCCCCCCCGGCTCTCCTCCGCCCCGCGGGCCGAGCGCCGGCGGAGAGGGGGGTGGGGGCGGGGAGGAGCGGGGAGCGCGGCGGCGGGCGGGGCGGTGGCCGCGGCGGCCCGCGCGCGCCGCGACCCCCCTCCACGCGGACGCACCGCGAGAGGTGAGGGGTGAGCGAGACGCACGCGTCCGCCGACGCGTCCTCTCCCGAGCTATCCGCCCCGCGGGGGGCGGTGGGGGGTGGGGGAGGAGCGGCGGGGGGCGCGCGCCGCTGGACCGTCCCCCGCCGCGCTACCCGTCCCCCCCCCGCCCCCCCCGCCCCCCCCCCCGCCCCCGCGCCCCCCCCCCACCCCCCCCGCCCGCGCCCCGCGCGCCCCCCCCCCCCCCCCCTGCGCCCCCCCCCCACCACCCCACCCCCTGCGCCACCCTCCCCGGCCCCCCCCCCCAACGCCCCCCCTCCCCACCCCCCCGGCCCCCCCCCCCCCCCCCCCCCCCCCCCCCGCCCCCCCCCCCCCCCCCCCCGCCCACCCTCCACCCCCGCCCCCAAAAAAAACCCAAACGCAAACAGGCGCCGAGGGCAGGAGGGGGCGCGCGGAGCGGGGCAGGCGCCCGGCCCCCCCACCCCACCGGGGCCGCCCCGCCGACCCGGGCGGGAGGGGGGGAGGGGGGGGCGCGGGGGGGGGGGGGGGGGGGGGGGGGGCGGGGGGGGGGGGGGGGGGGGGGGGGGCGGCGCGGGGCGCGCGCCGCCGCCCCGCCCGCGCGGGCGCCGCGCGCGCGGGGGCGGCGAGGGGGGGGGGCGCGCCCCCCGCGGGCCCGCCCCGCGCCTGCGCGAGGTGGGGAGGGCGCGCGCGGGGGGCGGCGCGCGGCGCGCGCCCGGCGCCGGCCGGGCGCGCCCCGCGGCCCGCGGCCGCGCCGGGCCGCGCCCCGCGGCCCCCGCCGCCCCGCCGCCCCCCGCCGCCCCCCCCCCCCCCCGCGGCCGCGCCCGCGGCGCCCGCGGCCGGACGCGGCGGGGCCGCCCGCGCCGGCGCGGGCGCGACGGGGGAGAGAAGAAAGAAAAAAAAAAAAAAAAGAAAAAAAAAAAAAAAAAAAAGAAAAAAAAAAGAGAGGGGAGGGGGGGGGGGGGAGGGCGATGGGCGAGGGGGGGGGGGAGGGGGGGGGGGGGGGGGGGGCGCCCGCCCGCGCGCGCAGCGGACGCGACGCGAGGGGGGGGGGGGGGGGGGGGGGCGGCGGGCGGGCGGGGGGGACGCAGGCGGAGGCCGCGAGGGGGGGCAGGCGGCCGGAACAACCGAAAAAAAACGAGAGAAGAGCGGCGGCGCGCGCGCGACGCCCTGGCGGCGAAGAGAAGAGGAGGAGGGGGAGGGAAGTGGCCCGCCGCCTGCCGCGGGCGGCGGCCGCGCGAGGGCGGCGGGCGGGAGGGGGGGGGGGGGGGGGCCGCGGCCACCCAGAAGCGCGGCAAGGGGGGGGGGCCCCGCGACACGCCGACGAAAGAGAGGGAGGGGGGAGCGGGGACGCACCCCTAACACAACAACGGGCACCGGCACCCGCCCCCACGGGGGGGAGGGGCGGGGGCGCCGGCGCCGTGGCGGAGGCGGCCCCGCGGCGGCCGCTCCGCGGGGGGGGGGGGGGGGGCGGGGGCGCGGGAAGACACGCCCCAGAGGGGAAAAAGAACAGGCAAAAAAAAAAAAAAGGAGAAGGACAAAAAGGCCCCTGGGGGGGGGGGGAAAAGGAAAAAAACACACCGAGATCAAAACACTGGGCATTTTGTGAATCATGAACTCAAGGTTCCCGCAGACAAAAGGTTGCGCCCTTTTCCTATTCATGACCGATCAATGTCCAAGATCAAGTAAGGATTCAAGTTAACACTTGAGTTAAGTTCCTTCTCTTGTCAAAAGCAAGGATTCAAGAATGCATGCCCTTTCCATACTTGGGGTATCAAAATTTGGTTAGGTTACTGAGAAACCCTAATCATTAGTGCTTTGGTTATCTATTTTTTCTTGGCACTGTACCATGCACAACGCATCCCAAAAAGGGGCATCTGTAGACAACAAAACAACACCAATCCAATTATGTGACTACAAACACTAATCGCTTTGACACACACAGCCCCAAGGGTAGCCCCCAGAGGTTAAACAATGGTCCTAACCACTCTCACAATAGTTTTGGAAGGTTAGAGATCAATTTGGCACCTTCAGGCACTTTTCTCAATATCCGTTCCACCCTGGAACAAATTCAAACTAGGATTCGCCCCACCCAGGGACGAATTCTGAATTCGCTCCAAGGTGGGGCAAATTGTAGGTTTGATGAGCAAAAAGTCAAATCTTGACAAATGGCAGCTCAGATCTGCCACTCAATGCTTCCTTCATTGCATGGGAGTATGGGTGAGCATTTTTGAGCGTTAGAGGCATTTGCAAGGTCAGTCATGAAGTCCCAATTCAGGGAGGAATCTCCTTCCCCCTAGGAAGGCATGATTTCCAAGTGGCACCTCTACATGCCCATTTCAAGAGACCTCCAGGTCTATAAATTGGTGAGTTTCCTCACCCCAAAAAATAGAGAGAAGGAGCATTTTAGAGCAACAAAGTGCTGTCATTTTATTTACATACCTCACACCTTTTGGATTTGTGCCTTTCACATCCTTGATTTCCTTTAGAGGGGAGGTCATTGGGTGACTATTTTGAGGACAAATATTGAGCCCAAAACCTAAAATTTGGCCACAATATCCCACCAAATTTTCCGATAATACCACACAAGAGGTTTTGGACCCATCCAAAGTGGATTGGTGCCGAAATCAAGCCTCAAACGACGGGCGGCCTGCCCCATGGACGCCTCCTCCCACACTGCCATAGTCCTAATCGCCCCCCTTTGGAGCGATGGGAATTCCATGGTAGACTTGATTTCTTTCATTGTTACATTCAATTCTATGATGCTTAGATAGGTTGTCATTTAAGTTTCGTCTCGTTTTGAACAATTTTTGATCATATTTCTATCTTTGCTCGCTTTCACTAATCTACAGGTAGCATCATTAAATCCCAGTTTATGGAGGCAAAATAAGGAAAATCTTACCATATGGGTCTTCCCAAAATGCCCCCAATTAGCTAACCCCAAGTTTGGAGGTCTTTTGGAGCTTCCTAGGTAGGACATTGGGACAGTACCTTTTCGACATTTTGTTGTAGGTGAATTTGTCCCACCTCAGAGTGAATTCAAATCGGTGAGGAATTTCTCAACTGTTCTTTTTGTAGGGCCTTCCTGGTGGTGTCTTGATGCCCCTGTCCAATTTTAGGAGTATTTGGACCTATTTTAGTCATAGTTTAATTCATTTTTCTCATTCACTTATCATAGGCTTGGGGATTGCATGCTTTGTTTTATCCGTAGGTGCTACTGACCATTTCTTGTTCCTTTGAACATAGGGTTTGGACATTGGAGGAGCAGCGAGGAGTCAAGACTCATCAACGCAAGTGATGACGATGTTTGGTCCACCCATTTTACATGTGGGCATGCGAAAGAAGGAAAGGCACCCATGGATGTAACAAGAACGCATGCTTAAACGCTCCTAGCCCTTGGAAGGGGAGGATGCACATTGTAACCGAGTTGTGAAACATATCAATAAAAAGGGCTGTCTTCTTTATTCACATTTTTTTCATTTTGATTCACTCATGCTTTTCCCTCTTTTCATGCACTTTCAAGTTTCTAGGATTTAGCGCTATGTCCGGTTCTGTTTGCATCGCGTATTCATTTTCCTTTTTGCTTCCATATCCTTGTGCTTTCAGTAATTAGGACATGTTAGGAGGGTCCTAACATGCCACCCCATTAAAGGAGATTTGTCCTCAAAGCTGGAAATTTGGAAATCGCTGCTGGATATCTTGAAAATTTTCCCATGTTGTGTCTTCTAAAGGTAGACCTTTCCAATGGATTAAAACTTCCATGATATCACGAGTACGAAGGTGACGAGAGCGGCGATCCAAGATAGCTTCTGGCTCGACTAGAAGTACTCCATCATCGAAGAATTCAGGGAGAGTGGGTTGTGTCATGATATGGGCTCCCACTACGAGCTTAAGGCAAGATACATGAAATACGGGGTGAAGTTTGGAAGAGGGAGGAAGCTCTAGTTTGTAAGCAATGGTCCCAATACATTGGAGAACTTTATACGGCCCGTAAAATTTGGGTGCTAACTTCTGAGAACCTTTTTGTTTAAGAGAGGATTGACGGTAAGGTTGGAGACGTAAGAAAACCATATCACCCTCGTGGAAACTACGTTCGCTTCTATGTTGATCGGCTTGTTGCTTCATGCGATGTTGGGCGGTGTGTAGGTTCTCTTTTAGGATCCGTAGTATGTCATCTCTATTAGCAAGTTTCATTTCCACCGCATGGACTTTTGTAGTCCCTGGAATATAGGAAGTGAGGGATGGTGGTGTTTGACCATATAGTGCTTCATAAGGAGTCATTTTGATGGACGTATGGTATGAAGTGTTATACCACCATTCCGCTAGTGAAAGCCACTTTACCCAATGGAGTGGTTGAGTAGAAACAAAACATCGAAGGTATGTTTCCAAGCATTTATTTACAACTTCTGTTTGGCCATCGGTTTGAGGATGGTAAGCGGAGCTCATACGAAGTTGAGTACCTTGTAATTTGAACAATTCCTTCCAAAAGGTGCTAGTGAAAGTTGGGTCGCGGTCACTAACAATTGTGGAGGGCATACCATGTAATTTAAAGATGTTATCTAGGAAGAGGTGGGCTATAGTGCTAGCGGTATAAGGATGAGCCACGGGACAAAAATGGGCATATTTAGATAAACGATCAACGACTACGAAAATGGTTGTTTTTCCTCCTGATTTTGGTAATCCTTCAATAAAGTCCATAGAAATATCTGCCCATGTTTTGGTGGGTATAGGAAGAGGTTGAAGTAATCCTGGAATAGCGAGGGTCTCCCCCTTTTGTCTTTGGCAAACTTCACATTCTTTTACAAAGTTTTTGATGTAATTTTTCATTCCTACCCAATAGAAGGAGGTAGTGGCTCTTTTATAGGTTTTTAAGAAACCCGAGTGGCCTGCAGTGGGTGAGGTATGTAACTCATGAAGAAGTTTTTCATGATAAGTTGAATTGGGGGTGAGGACCATCCTCCCTTTGTATCTTAATATATTGTCCTTCCAAGTGTATGGAGTTTTGCTACTAGGATTATGTTGAAGTTGTTGAATTAAGGCGTGGATAGTAGGATCATTTATCCATTCTTCATGCACCTCATCTACCCATTTAGGAATAAGGGAGGAAAGAGCATGGACTTGAGGCATATCTTCAAATTTTCTAGAAAGTGCATCGGCTGCCATGTTGTCCTTTCCCTTTTTATATGTAATTTCATAATCATAGCCAAGAAGTTTAGTAACCCATTTTTGTTGTTCCGGGGTATTAGTCCTTTGTTCCAAAAAATACTTCAAGCTATGATGGTCAGTGCGTATAATGAAATGTTGGCCAATAAGGTAAGGCCTCCAATGTTGAATAGCATGGACAATCGCCAACATCTCTTTTTCATACGTAGAGCGAGCTAAATTCTTAGGAGAAAATGCTTTGCTTATAAAAGCTAGAGGCCTTTCATCCTGCATGAGTACGGCTCCCATTCCTATTCCTGAAGCGTCACTTTCAATGACGAACGGTTTAGAAAAGTTGGGCATGGCTAGAACAGGGGTGGTACACATTGCAGTTTTCAAGGTGATAAAGGCCTCATCCGCTTTAGACGACCATTTGAAAGCATTTTTCTTAAGTAATGTTGTTAGAGGAGCAACGATTTTACCATAATTTTGGACAAATTTTCTATAATATCCCGTTAGTCCAAGAAACCCACGTAGAGCTTTTAAGGTTTTTGGAATAGGCCAATTTTTCACCTCCTCGATTTTGGAAGGATCTACCATAACTCCTTCCTTTGAGACAATATGCCCTAAGTATTCAATTTCTTGTTTTCCAAAGGAACACTTTGATCTTTTTGCATAAAGTTGATTTTCCTCCAAGATTTGGAACGCTTGTCTAACATGGTCCAAATGTTCTTCCCATGTTTTGCTATAAATCAAAATGTCATCAAAGAAAACTAATATAAATTTACGAAGAAAAGGGTGAAATACCTTATTCATTAGACTTTGAAAGGTAGAAGGAGCATTGGTCAGGCCAAATGGCATCACCAAGAATTCGTAGTGCCCTTCGTGAGTGCGAAAGGCCATCTTAGGAATATCCTTTTCATTGACTCGTATTTGGTGGTAGCCTGACCGTAAGTCTAACTTGGAAAAATAAGCTGCCCCGTGGAGTTCATCTAATAGCTCGTCTATGACCGGAATAGGAAATTTATCTTTGATGGTCATTTTATTAAGCGCTCGAAAATCGACACATAAACGCCACGAGCCATCCTTTTTTCTAACTAAAATAATTGGAGAGGAGTAAGGGCTTTTGCTAGGTCTAATGACTCCTGCCTTAAGAAGCTCTTGTACTAATTTCTCTATTTCGGTCTTTTGGAGGTATGGATAATGATAAGGTCTAATATTAGGAGGGTGATGCCCTGGAAATAGTGGAATAGTGTGATCGTGACTTCGTTGTGGAGGTAGTCCTTTTGGTTCATTGAATACCGCCTTATGGTGGTCTAAAATATTTTGTAACTCTGGTGTCTCATCTTCTTTGTGACTAGGTTGAATTGAAAATAATTGGGTGACCATTCCTTTGTTTCCTCTTCGGATAATTTTCTCCATTCTATGCGAGCTGACGATTTGGGAAGGTCCTGATTTCAGGCCTTGGATAATATAGGTTTGGTTCTTTGCTGTGAATTTCATCCATAGTTCATCAAATTCCCATTGGACTACGCCCAAGGTTCGTAACCATTGTACGCCTAGTACAATGTCGCACCCACCTAGGGGTAGGACGTACATGTCGCCTTTCATGTTATAAACCCCCATAGTTAGTTTTATATTTCTGCATTTTCCTTTGCATGCAATTTTTCCGTCATTTCCAATCATCACTTCGAAGTTATTGCAAGGGTATATAAAACAATTTGCTTGTTTAGCCACCTTTGGATCGATAAAATTGTGCGTGCTACTAGAATCTAGGAGCACGGTAAGGTTTTGTTTCTTAAAATACCCTTTAACTCGCATTGTTTGAGGGGCAAAAAATCCGGCAAGGGCGTTGAAGGAAACCTTTGGTGCATTTTCTTCGTCACTTTCAAGTGTGTTGGATAATACCTCTACTTCGAGTTCAGGTTCCTCTTCAGTAGAATTCCCTTCCTCTGTGGCATCTAGAATATATAATTTTCGTGAGGCACATTTATGATTTCTATCAAATTTCTCATCGCAATGGTAGCAAAGACCCTTAGCTTGTCTTTCCTTCATTTCCTCGAAACTCAGACGCTTAATTGGTAGAGCGGGGTTAATTTTGGGGGTTGTGTAGGAGTTTTGGGTTCATCCATTTTGCATTGGTTTGGGGTTGGTATAAGTGTTTGATGGTTTCCCCCAAGTTGGTTTTGTGAACCGATTCCATGCCTTGATTTTGTCCTCCGCTAATTTTGCCAAGCCGATGGTCTCTAACATGTTTGTAGGGTTATACATTTGCACCTCTATTCGAATTTCTTCTTTTAATCCACTGACAAAACATTCTTGAAAGAAGGCAGCATCTAATCCGGATGTTCGATTAGCTAGCCTTTCAAATTCTGCTTGGTATTCGCTTACCGAAGTGGTTTGGCATAATTTAGTGAGGGCCCCTGTAAAGCTTTGAAACTTGCTAGGGCCGAATCACACTAATAGATTCTATGTAAAGGTTGACCACATCGGAGTGCCGTTAGTTTTCTCGAACCATTGGTACCATTGGATGGCATCATTTTCCAAGTGGAAGGAGGCGATATGCACTTTTTGCATTTTCAGAATTTGATTTAGTGAGAAATATTGCTCTGCTCGGTAGATCCAGTTTGTAGGGTCTCCTCCTTCAAATTTTGGGAAGTCTAATTTGGTCGTCCATGGTAGAATGGAAGTTTGTGGACCTCCTAACATTGCTCGGTTTGATGACCCGTGGTTGGGTGAATTTGCATGTGTTGTTGCCTGATTTTGACTGATGGCATCAAGTTTAACATCCATTGCAAATATTTTCTCGAAGAGTTCTCTTGTGGTACGGGTATTCTCCTCTCTTTCCTGTTGAACTTCTTCAGCGAGCCTTTCGTGTTTCTCATGAATGGAATCCAATGATCGTCGTCCTTCAGCCATTGCGGTTGGTGTAGGTAACGATCAATATGACTTGGTACAGGTGAGCAAAAAAATAAAAAATAAAAAATAATTTTAATTTTTTTTCCTTTGCGTTTCGGACGTCGAAAACCTTGATGCTGCGTTGAAGATTTTAGCTTTTTCAAAATAGCCACCGGTCACCACGCGAAAGGTCGAGCAATTTGGGTGTAAGACAACTTAATTCGTACCTTAGGAGAAGGTTTAATTTTCTGCGAGGATTTTGACATGGATCCGTGAAGCGTGAATGTTGTTTGCGTCCTCGCGAATGTGGACTGGCTGAAATGTGCGGTGGGAAAAAATTTTAATGGTGAATTTGCTCCTTGATCTAGCTCTGATCCAGATGGTATGAAACTAAATGGTGCGGGAAGCAGGATCATTTTTATATTGAATCGCTTTTTGATTGTAAGGTAGAAAACCCACAATAGACTTAATTTATATATTTGTTCGATGATGCCTTATTATCATATGTGGATTGCATTTAAATACCTAGTCTAATAGTTGTAAGAGTGAAGGGTTGTGACCCTAGAATATAATGAATAAATAATATAATTAATTAGGACATGTTAGGAGGGTCCTAACACCGGGTGACTTTGATGGTGTAGAACCCCCTATTCATGGTCTCTCAGACCAAGGCGGCTCCATAAGGGGTTTTTCACTTAAAAATAAAAATAAAAATTTATATGTTCAATTTAGCTGAACTATTTTATTAAATTAATAATAATTATGATATATTTGTTGTCCTTTAGCTTCATACAATATTCCTCACTACATCACAGCCATTGTGGCCATCTCTCTCCACTCCATAAAATCTAATGATGATACACAAGTTGGATAATCCACCCAAGTAAGGATGGATGGATAATTCAACTAGTGGGAATACACTAGTATATAGAATCATTACAATAATTTTTTTAACTATTATATTACACTTTTTTATCTTTACATCTAACTTTTTATCTTAACAGTTGCCTTTTCTATTTTTTAAACTTGTTTTTTCTCTTTAAGAAAAACACTTTTATGCGATTTTTCACATCAAGCATTACTTTTTAACATTATAAAATTACTTTCCAAAATTAAGCATCATTTTTTCCAACATTCTTGTCCTTAATGCTTAATGTTCTAATTTTCAGAAATTTTAACAAAATATCAATTTCTTGAATACACTTTTATTATCTTACTACTGCACATACACCTTCACTATTGTCTATTCGTATTTGCATTTATTCACTATTCTCATTGTTTCCTTTTCTTTTTTCTTCAATATGAGTTTCATCTAGGACTCAACCAAAAGTGGCCTTGTGGTAATCTTTTCATCCTACTAGACTACATGGAAAACTAGTTATTACAACTGCTAAGTGTAATGGAGTAGCACTACATATGATGTTCACTTTGTTGTTTCTCTCATCGCTCCCCCTTTCTCTTTTGGGGATATTATTGTTGTTTCTATGTTCATAAATTTTATTACTTCAGATATCATACCTTGATAAAGGTATGGGCCATATAGGATTTGAATCTAGGACCTCCATCTCCTTGGGTTGCTTCACCAAAGAGCTTTTGGATCCTCCTTGAACCAACATATAATTTGAATATATGAGTATTACTCATTGTGTTAACATTCCTCCAAGCCACTCCATGAGTACTAGGGGCACCTAGCTTCAATACAAACTATAATACCAATTTTTATGATCAAATTCTTTGATACCATAGCTTTGGTACCACTTCTTGAGATCATATGATCTGATAATAATTGTAACAATCATATAATCTAACAATACGTGCTAGGATCAAAGACTCTAATAATCAAATTGCTCTAATATTCAATGCTTTAAAAGTATAAAAAATATTTCATAAGTGTGGAAGCATGTAAATTTATTCATATACACAAGATATTTCATAATATAATTTATATTATTCAACTATTCCACTCAAATAATAACCATTATGATAGATTTATTGTCATTCAACTCCATACAATATTCTGTTGTACTTAGTATGGCACTGAGAGGGGGGGGTGAATCAGTGTAGCATTTCAAAAACTTAAATCTACAATACTTAATGTTGAATAATGAAAACTTAAAACCAAAAATAGCAAGCATAACAAGAGAGCATCACACAACACAGGATTTTAACGAGGTTCACCAAAATGGCTACTCCTAAAAAATAATGGTTGCTTGGACTACCATCCAAATCCAACCTCTTGCAAAGCACCAACTTTACAATCATTTACCAGCACCCACTGGAAGGAGCAACAACCCCTTATTTATCTGCATCAACAGAAAGGAGCACCAACCCCTGATTTACCAACACCTACTGGAAGGAGCACCAACCCCTGATTTGCCAGCACCAACTGGAAGGAACACCAACCCCTTATGCCAAGCACCAACTTGGACTTCAAATTGAATCTATGAGTTTGTTTGTAATATACCTTCATTTTGCAAGACCCTGACTAGTCTACTTCACCTTTGCACTTTTTGTGCACTCTACTCTCTCTGCACAATCACTTCGCACAATCTGCTGCACTGCTACAGCCGAAATTAGCGATCGAATTTGTCCTTTGTGCTCTCTACACACTCTGCTTTCTCTACGCACATGCTTCGCACACTCTGTGTCGTTCTAGCCGAACTATCTGTGCTCACTCAACATTCACAATCGCACTTCAAATAATTTGATAAGACTCTTTGCTCACTCTATGCACTTTGTCATCATCTACGCTCTTACGGCCGCATTACGCACTTCTTCGATTCTTGCATAGTTCAAAAAATTCTTCAAACAACCCTCCTTTTATACAAGAATTTTCATAAACCCTCATCTTAGTCGGCTGCAAAACCCTAGACTTCGTCGGCTGCAAGCCCTAATCTTCATCGGCTAATATTTGACTTTGTCGGCTTCACTGCCTCTGTAACTCTTCTGTAGCTTCTGCCACAAAAATACAACATGTCACGATATCACGACACTTTTCACTTTCTTAACCTCTTCTCGGCTTGCACCCGTGAAAGCAGAACATGTCGCAAAATCATGACACTTTCGCTGCCTTGAGCTCTTCTCTGTCTCTTGCCCGTGAAAACAGAACATGTCATGAAATCATGACACTTTCGCTTCCTTGCACTCTTCTCTGCTTGCACTAGCGAAAACATGACATGTCACGAAATCGTGACACCTTTCGCTTTCATACACTCTTCTCTGCAAGCACTAGCGAAAATGAAACATGTCACGAAATCGTGACACTTTCGTTGCCTTGTGCTTTTCTCTGCCTTATGCCTGCAAAAATGAAACATGTCACAAAATCATGATGCTTTTGCCTTTGAGCTCTTCCTCCTTGAATTTGTCACAAAATCGTGACGCTTCTTCTTCCATGCTCTTTCGTTTTGCTTCTGTCATGAAATCGTGACTCTTCTCCTGTTGAAGACCTGCTTTCTATTTTTGTCATGAAATCATGACACTTTCTCCAACCGTATGCTGCCATCTCAATCTGTCGCAAAATCGTGACACTTCTGCATCCGTAAGCTTTCTCTTCAACCTATCATGAAATCGTGACATTTTTTGCATCTGTAGGCTTTCTCTTCAACCTGTCATGAAATTACAACACTTTTTGTATCCGTACGCTTTTTCTTCAACCTGTCACGAAATCGCAACACTTCCTACATCCGTACACTTTCCCTTCATCTTGTCGTGAAATCGTGACACTTTCTACATCCGTATGCTTTCTCCACAATCTATCGCAAAATCAAGACACTTTTAGCTTTTGTATGCTTTCTTTGCAACCTATCGCAAAATCATGATAGTTCTCACTTCGAACTCTTTCCTCTGTTGCATGTCACGAAATCACGACAGTTCTCACTTGGAACCCTTTCCTTTGCTGCATGTTGCAAAATCACGACAATTCTCACTTGGAACATTTTCATCTGCAGGATGTCACGAAATCACGACAGTTCTTATTTCAAACTCTGCAGCATGTCATGAAATTGTGACACTTTTCATGTTACTTTCTCTCTCCTCAAACTTGTCATGAAATCATGACAGTTCACACTACGAACTCTCTCTTCTGCATTATGTCATGAAATCATGACACTTTTTCTTTTGGACTCTCTCTCCTACAACATGTCGTGAAATCGTGACACTTTTTCGTCCGTACAACTTTCCTTGCAATATGTCACGAAATCGTGACACTTTTCCTTCTCTGCCTTCCTGCTCTCTTCAAGTCGCGAAAATGCGACATGTCACGAAATCGCGACACTTTTCCAACTTGCTCTCTTTCTTCGAACTTGTCACGAAATCGTGACACTTCTTCCTGCTTTCTCTTTTTCTTCCAACATGTCACGAAATCGCTACAGTTTTTCACTTGCCTTTTTCTCTGCCAACATGTCGCGAAATCATGACAGTTTTTCCCGCTTCTTCTCTTTCTTCTAATATGTCATGAAATCATGACAGTTTTTCCTACTTGGCTTCTTTGCTTCCAACATGTCACGAAATCGTGATAGTTTTCCCTGCTTGCACCTCTGCTTCGAACATGTCATGAAATCGTGACAGTTTTCTATGCTATTTCTCTTTCCTCCAGTATGTCGTGAAATCATGAATTTTTTCTTTGCACTTTCTCTCTCCTCCAATATGTCACGAAATCGTGATAGTTTTCCTATTTTCTGAATATGTCGCGATATCGCGACACTTTCCTTGTCTTTTTCTTTGAATTTTTGCATGTGGGTTACTTCAATCTTCTTGGAAAAGCACTGTACATACTTTGCATTGCTTCTAAATTTCCTGGCCACTGTATCAACTGATCTATCTGAATGTGTTGACAACAATGACAATACTGTTGCATATTCTGAACATTGCACCAATTGACTAGCTTCTGAACTTCCTGTTCACTGCATCAACTGACTAGCTTCTGAACTTCCTGTTCACTGCATCATGACTGTGTTCACTGCATTAACTATTTGTGTTGACAACAATGACAATACTGTTACTGCACCATGCTCAACAATCTCCCCCTTTGGAATTGTTGTCAACACACATGCAATTACCTGTAACTCTTCTCCTCCTTTGACAATAATACCAAAGGGCTACTGCAGACTCCCCCTGAGTCAATGCACAACATTTTCAGGCAACATTGATTATACTTAGCAAAAATCATGATCATGAGCAAAAAGATAAAAATATTTAAATGCTCCCCCTAAAAATGTGATCCCTATGGCTAGCCAATTCTTGGGAAATTTAACCACTCGACCAATCTGCCTTCTAGATAAAATGCACCTCCACTGGTAAACTTCCTGTCATCTACACATCCTGCCCAATCTGCATCTTTAGGATACCATAACCCATACTCCATAGTACCCTTGTAATATTATAGAAGACTTTGTCTCTCTGCTGCACTGACTGGTGGACCTCTTCTTCACTTGAAGAATCCTCACTTAGATCTATCTTCAGCTGTGTTGGATGCCAATTTTTCTATCCATTGAAACTCTGTACTCTGTACTCTGTCACCTCCAATGCTCATTCAATAGGCTCACTAAGAACCTGCTCAATAGGCTCACACAGAACCTACTTAACAAGCTCACATAGAACTTGTCTAAATCTGCTTTAGCAAGCTTACCTAATAACTTGCCCAAATCTTCTCTTACCAAGCTCTCCAAAAACTTGTCCAAAACTTCTCTAGCAATCTATCCCAACATTGTCCTCAAAATATTTCCCAAAGGCCTTCTTCAAAGGCTCAATCAATCATGCTCAAGTGGTACTCAAAATGAACTCAACAATGAATGATAGTCTCAAATCAAATCCACTTCATAGAAGCATACAGAAAATTGTTAGAGACTTAATATCTTCTATTCTCAAATCTCAATCTCAACTCAAATCAAGAAAAGTTTATTTTATGGAACTTGAACAACCACATGCATCCAATCACTTGACTAGGCTCAATCAGCTCTACTCAACCAATCATCTCTCACACAACCCTAGTCCAAGTATGTATCAACCAACTCAAATAATTCCAACAATGCTCAACCACAAATATGGCATGATAGAGATACTCACGTTCTCTTCTAACTCAAGATCTTTCACAACAAATGGGCTTAAGCCACTATGCTTATAACACAAGGCTTAAACACAACTCTCAATTCAAAAAACTTTGATGCATTCAACCAACTTTTGTTCAGCACTGTACCAACACTACAGTTTTACTATCAACTTTGTGCAAGCATCAAATACTGTACCACAACACAAACCAGATCCATTTTTACATTTTTAGCTTGGTCTAAGTTTTCTGCAGTCACCGCTGGTCACACCTTACTTTCAACTGTGCAAATCTGGAGAAGACATTCTGTCAAACACTTCATGACCAACCATAGTGCACTTTACTCAACCTCATACTTCTTAACCTCGGATTGGCATTTTATCAATAGTTAAAATGAAACTGTCTGAGAATTAAATAATTTCACCAAGGCATCATGAAAGTTCTAACAATATTTACATCAATGAATGGAACAGATACACGCTGCTTTTATCGAAACACAAATACGCAGCTAGGGCAAACATTCTTCCACTAATCAAATTATCTGAACTGTTACATTCCATGGCTTCGAATAGTTACAGTAAGAACCATCAACAGTACAACAATGACATACAACAATACTACCAATGGTGATGACTCTCCATTTAATCTCCATCCTTCATGGCACTTCCATAAACAACTATATGAACTAAAATAAATTTAGACAACAATAGTGCAACTCCCCCTTACGACTTGCCTTTCATCCTCAGATAACCCAACAGACACATAGGAGCAATAAAATAAAATAAAATTTCAGATTGCTCCCCCTGAGGATGTGTTACCTGGAGTTGCTTAGTGCAGTAGAGGAGCAATCTCCTTCAGTTCAAGGAGACACGATTTCCTCTCTTCTTTCTTTCTCCAGACTTTCTTGACCATGGGCTTGGGTTTTTCAACTGCTTCCCTGTTTTGCATTTTTTCATGAACTTGAACCTTTCTCTTGTGTGGTTGTCTCTTATGCATCTTTGAAGAATGATTATTTTCCTTTCTTTCATGCACATGATTTATTCCCTGTCTATATTGCATTCTTTGAGTCTGATGAAATCTGTGGTCTTGCCTTAGATTAGATACAGAAGTGCTTGGACAAAATCTTGCTATGTGCCCATGACCATCACATTTAAAACATCGCACATAATGTTTACTCAGAGATGCAGATGTATTTCTAATAGCATAATTCTTTGACCTATTATTCCATCCACAATAAACTGCCTTGTGACCATAAAGGTTGCATCTAAAACAATAGCCATTAAAAATATTAGTATGAATAGAGTGAGAGTGATAGAACCTCTTTTGTTGTGGTTGCTTTGCTATAGACCTCCTTTGAAATTTTCTTCCTTTTGAAGATTCAGCTTCAACCTTTTCTTGCTTTGATCCTTCAACAGTGAACTTCTCCTTTTCTGCATATTTGGAAGATGAGGGCTGTTCAGCTTCATATCCAAGACCATGCTTATCTATGGAGCTTCTTTGTTGGCTTATCATTTTATCTAGCAATTTTGTGCTCTTCTCGAATTTGAGATTTGTATTGGCCTCTTGTAGTTGTTTCTTCAATAAAACAATCTCTTCTTCTTGTTTGCAGCAAACAATCTCTTTCTCACTAATCTGCAACCTGAGAGTTTCTTCAATCCTTTTGGACTCTTCTACTTGCAGCTTCAGATTACTAACAACTTTGTTAGATTCCTCTTCATGTTTGTTGCATATATCGATTTTATTACTTATTTCTTCTGTCTACATTCTTAAACCATCAATTTCTTTTTTTGCCTTACTGCAATACTTTGTTTTCCTGGTTAATTGCATTTCGATATCTTTAGAATTTTTCTTGTATTCTTCTATTTGTGCTTTCAAACTGGTGATTATATCTTCTGCATCCTTAACCTTTTTACCCAAAGCTAAAATTAGTTTATGTTCCCTATTTGCTTCTGCATCACTTTCTTCTTCATCACATTCCTGTTTTGAATCTGTTTCTTCACCAATTTTGAATGGATCATCTTCATCTTCACTGCTACTAAACCCATGGCAATGACGTTCATCATGACCGAGTTGACCACAAACAAAACATTCTTTACCTTATGAGCAATCAGCTACAAAGTGATTCGGTCTTCCCACATCTAGTGCAAAACTTTATTAATCTGGCCTGTTCTCCATTGTTTGATTCATCTCTTGAATCTATTTCCATTCTTCCTCTCAAAACAACAACATTGAGTTCAACTTCATTTTCTTTCATGACCATGTGTGTTTTCTTCTTCTTGTGTCTCATGGTTTTGCTTTTGCCTTTCCTTGCCATTTGTGTACTAATCCAAGATCAACCCAGACTGATTAAGTCTAAACTAGGAACTTAGCTCTGATACCAATTGTTGTACTTAGTATGGCATTGAGAGGGGGGGTGAATCAGTGTAGCATTTCAAAAACCTAAATCTGCAATACTTAATGTTGAATAATGAAAACTTAAAACCAAAAACAATAATCATAACAAGAGAGCATCACACAACACAAGATTTTAACGAGGTTCACCAAAATGGCTACTCCTCAAAAAGAATGGCTGCTTGGACTACCATCCAAATCCAACCTCTTGCAAAGCACCAACTTTACAATCATTTACCAGCACCCACTGGAAGGAGCAACAACCCCTTATTTATCTGCATCAACAAAAAGGAGCACCAACCCCTGATTTACCAGCACCTACTGGAAGGAGCACCAACCCCTGATTTGCCAGCCAACTGGAAGGAACACCAACCCCTTATGCCAAGCACCAACTTGGACTTCAAATTGAATCTATGAGTTTGTTTGTAAGATACCTTCATTTTGCAAGACCCTGACTGGTCTACTTCACCTTTGTGCTCTCTACGCACTCTGCTCTCTCTATGCAATCACTTCACACAATCTGCTACACTACTACAGCCAAACTTAGCGATTGACTTTGCCCTTTGCGCTCTCTACACACTCTACTTTCTCTACACACATGCTTCGCACACTCTATGTCATTCCAGCCAAACTATCTATGCTCACTCAACATTCGCAATCATACTTTGAACAATTTGATAGGACTTTTCGCTCACTCTATGCACTTTGTCATCATCTCACCGCTTCTGTGCTACTACACTCTTACGGATGCATTACGCACTTCTTTGATTCTTGCACAGTTCAAAAAATTCTTCAAATAACCCTCCTTTTATACAAGAATTTTCATGATGTAAACCCTCATCTTAGTCGGCTGCAAAACCCTAGACTTCGTCGACTGCAAGCCCTAATCTTCATCGGCTAATATTTGACTTTGTTGGCTTCACTACCTCTATAACTCTTCTGTAGCTTCTGCCATGAAAATACAACATGTCATGATATCGTGACACTTTTCGCTTTCTTAACCTCTTCTCGGCTTGCACCCGCGAAAGCAGAACATGTCGCAAAATCATGACACTTTCGCTGCCTTGAGCTCTTCTCTGTCTCTTGCCCACAAAAATGGAACATGTCACGAAATTGTGACACTTTCGCTTCCTTGCACTCTTCTCTGCTTGCACTAGCGAAAACATGACATGTCACAAAATCGTGACACCTTTCACTTTCGTACACTCTTCTCTGCAAGCACTAGCGAAAATGGAACATGTCGTAAAATCGTGACACTTTCGCTGCCTTGTGCTTTTCTCTGCCTTATGCCCGTGAAAATGGAACATGTCACAAAATCGTGATGCTTTCGCCTTTGAGCTCTTCCTCCTTGAATTTGTCATGAAATCGCGATGCTTCTTCTTCCATGCTCTTTCGTTTTGCTTCTGTCATGAAATCGTGACTCTTCTCCTATTGAAGACCTGCTTTCTATTTCTATCATGAAATCATGACACTTTCTCCAACCGTATGCTGCCATCTCAATCTATCGCAAAATCATGACACTTTCTGCATCCGTAAGCTTTCTCTTCAACCTGTCATGAAATCATGACATTTTTTGCATCCGTACACTTTCTCTTCAACCTATCGCAAAATTGTGACACTTTCTGCATCTGTACGCTTTTTCTTCAACTTGTCATAAAATCGTGACACTTCCTACATTTGTACGCTTTCCCTTCATCTTGTTGCAAAATCGTGACACTTTCTACATCTGTATGTTTTCTCCATAATATGTCATGAAATCGTGACACTTTTAGCTTCTGTATGCTTTCTTTGCAACCTATCATGAAATCGTGACAGTTCTCACTTTGAACTCTTTCCTCTGCTGCATGTTGTGAAATCGTGACAGTTCTCACTTGGAACCCTTTCCTTTGTTGCATGTCATGAAATCATGACAGTTCTCACTTGGAACATTTTCATCTACAACATGTCACGAAATCGTGACAGTTCTTATTTTGAACTCTACAGCATGTCGCAAAATTGTGACACTTTTCATGTTACTTTCTCTCTCCTCAAACTTGTCATGAAATTGTGACAGTTCACACTACGGACTCTCTCTTCTGCATTATGTCGTGAAATCGTGACACTTTTTCTTTTTTACTCTCTCTCTTGCAACATGTCACGAAATTGTGACACTTTTTTGTCCGTACAACTTTCCTTACAATATGTCGTGAAATCGTGACACTTTTCCTTCTCTGCCTTCTTGCTCTCTTCAAGTCACGAAAATGCGACATGTCACGAAATCGTGACACTTTTCCAACTTACTTTCTTTCTTCGAACTTGTCATGAAATCACGACACTTCTTCTTGCTTTCTCTTTTTCTTCCAACATGTCACGAAATCATGACAGTTTTTCCACTTGCCTTTTTCTCTGCCAACATGTCATGAAATCATGACAGTTTTTCCTGCTTCTTCTCTTTCTTCTAACATGTCGCAAAATCGTGACAGTTTTTCTACTTGGCTTCTTTGCTTCCAACATGTCATGAAATCGCGACAATTTTCCTTGCTTGCGCCTCTGCTTCGAACATGTCGTGAAATCATGACAGTTTTCTCTGCTATTTCTCTCTCCTCCAGTATGTCGCGAAATCGTAACTTTTTTCTTTGCACTTTCTCTCTCCTCCAATATGTCGCGAAATCACAACAATTTTCCTATTTTCTGAATATGTCACGATATCGCAACACTTTCCTTACTTGTCTTTTTCTTTGAATTTTTGCATGTGGGTTACTTCAATCTTCTTGGAAAAGCATTGTACATACTTTGCATTGATTCTGAATTTCCTGGCCACTGTATCAACTGATCTATCTGATTGAAAACCTCAGAAGTTTGTCCCAAAACTGTCCTCAGATATTTCCCAAAGGCCTTCTCAATGGCTCAATCAATCATGCTCAAGTAGTACTCAAAATGAACTCAACAATAAATGGCAATCTCAAATCAAATCCACTTCATAGAAGCATAAAGAGAATTGTTAGAGACTTAAAATGTTCTAACCTCAATCTCAACTCAACATAGAATGATGGAATAATTTATTTCATAGAACTTTAAAAATCACTTCACACAACTTGACTAGGCTCAATCAAATCAACTCAACCAATCATCACAAGGGACAACTCTCTCTCACACAACCCTAGTCCAAGTAATGTATCAACCAACTCAAACATTTCCAACAATGCTCAACCACAAATATCACATAACAATGATACTCATGTTCTTTTTTAACTCAAGTTCTTTCACAACCAATGGGCTTCAACCACTATGCTTATAACTCGTTCCCTACCTTCATCAACTTTAACATTGGCAATATCCACAATTTTCTTTAGCCTCTTGACTGCCACCTCCTCTGTGACCAACGACTTTGCCTCGCATCCATTGTGCAGCTCAATGTCTCTGGTTTCTAACGACTACCATGAATGTTTTCATCGTCTACATAGGTATTGACAATGGACCATTATATCTAGTGTTGGAACCTCAATCTACGTGTAGTCATCAAAACTCGATATTCTACTTCTTGCTAGGGCATATGTCAGGGCTACTCAATGTCTTTGCCTTGCATGTGCCAATTTGCACTCTTGACCAACTGGGTGCTAGTGCCATTGTTTGCTTTGACTCTGGCATCTCTTTGACAACTACTACTTCTTTAGAGAAAATTAATGTTCTCTTATACCAAACGATGTGTTGTATTTTTGGTTAAGAAACACACACCTTCCCATTCACAACACGGATTCTATTTTATTTACAGGCTTCAAAACAAGCACCTGCCAGCTTATGCTTCCATAACACATCGACCTGTGTTGCGTGTTCTATCTCAGATAGTGCCTATCAGCTGCTGCATCGAAAACCTAGCTGTACACCATGTTGTTCTGCTGATGCACATCAGTTTGATACAATCTCCACAAACATCTACATGAACTAAAACACATTTTAACAACTATACGACAACTCCCCGACTACTTTCCTTTCATCCTCAGATATCCACACAATACATAGGAGCATTAAAATAAAACTTTAACATTGCTCCCCCTGAGGATGTGCTATGTGTAGTTGCTTAGTGCAATAGAGGAGTAATCTCCTTCAATCCAAGGAGACACGATTTCCTCTCTTCTTTCTTTCTCCAATATTTCTTGAACTTAGGCTGAAGGTTTTCAACTACATCCCTATTTTGAACCTTTTCATGAACTTGAACATTTCTCTTGGGTGGTTGTCTCTTGTACATCCTTGATGGATGATTATTTTCCTTTCTTTGATGCATATGATTTCTTCCCTGTGTGTTGCATTCTTTGCGTCGATGAAATCCTCTGTCTTGCCGTAGATTAGATACAAAAGTTCTTGGACAAGACCTTGCTATGTGCCCATGATCATTACATTTAAAACATTGCACATGTTGTTCAACCGGAATAACAGATGTATTTCTACCAGCATGACTCTTTGATCTATTATTCAATCCACAATAAATTTCCTTGTGACCATAATGGTTGCATTTAAAAAAATAGCCATTAAAAGCATTATTATGAATAAAGTGAGAGTGATAGAACCTCTTTTGTTGTGGTTGCTTTGCTTTAGATCTCCTTTGAGATTTTCTTCCTTTTGAGGATTCAAATTCAAGCTTTTCTTGCTTTGATCCTTCAGCAGTGGATTTCGTCTTCTCTGTAGATTTAGAAGATGAAGGTTGTTTAGCTTCACATCCAAGATCAAGCTTGCACATGGGGCTTCTTTGTTGCCTTATCATTTTATCTAGCAGCTCTGTGCTCTTCTCAAATTTGAGATTTGTATTGGCCTCTTCTAGTTGTTTCCTCAACAACACAATCTCCTCTTCTTGTTTGCAGCAAACAATATCTTTCTCATTGATCTGTGACTTCGAGGCTTCTTCTAGTTTCTTGGCTTTATGAATTTGTAAGAAGAGATCTTCAATATTACCCTCATATTCTTCTAACTTCTTGGATAGTCTTTTGTTCTTTTTCCTTTCTAACTGTTGCATATTCTGAACATTGCACCAACTGACTAGCTTCTGAACATCCTGTTCACTGCATCAACTGACTAGCTTCTGAACTTCCTGTTCACTGCATCATGACTGTGTTCACTGCATTAACTGTCTGTATTGACAACAATGACAATACTGTTACTACACCATGCTCAACATATTCTTCACTACATCACATAATATTTATGGCTATATTTCTTCACTTCATACAATCTAATCTAATTATGGATGATGTAGATGTTAGATAATCCACTTAACTAAGGATGAATAGATAATTTAACTAGTGGGAAATACATCAATAAGGATGAATGGATAATTTAATTTAGGTTTTCATACCTAAGAAATTTTCTATATTTAGATCTATATTTTTATTTTTACATTCATTTTTTATATTTTACCATTTCTCTTTATTTATCACAATTACTTTTATATTTTTTTAACTTATTTTTCTTCTTCAAGAAACCACTTTTATATACTTTTTCACACTAAACATTAGCTTGTTCTAACAAATTTTATTAGTAATAAGTTTATCCAAAATGTATTTATAATCAAGAGACATAAATTGACACAAAACTCATCCATGGACTAGCTTGATTGTTTTTATCCATAGACAAAATTCTTAAAGGAGGGTGTTAGAAATATTAATCCCGATTTCATGTCATCCGCCCAATTGTACTCCGAACTTGGGTGACATCGGACTGCGCTCGCAAACCTGGGCATCCCACCTAAAAGTCCGATGTGACGTCGCACGTGTCTTCTGATAGATGTGATGCCTGAAAGATTTGATCGTTGCAAAATTTGATCACCGCACTTTTCCAAGCATGCGAAGTTAATGCCAGTTCGACAATTGGACAGATACCCTAGTTTAGGGTCTGTTAGAACCTATCAGAGGATAAGCCCTATCTTCCTCTCCCCGTGGCTATATAAGGCAGTTTGAGTCTTCAAAAAAGTGATGAGGTGTAGGAGATTTTTGGAGGGACGGGCATCAAAGTGCAAGAGGAGAAGACATCAGTCGTTTTGCAGAGCCGTTGACGAAAGAAGTTTAGTGAGCAAGAAAGCTCATTAAGTTGAACTTCGAGCTAAAGTATCGGTAGTCTTTGTTTATCTGTTATCCTGTAGTTTTACATGCAAAAGATTGAAAATCCTCTATTGAGGTTCGATGTATTTGCGTGCTTGATAAATATATGTTTGTCAGCATTCAGTTAGTTTCAAGGGTTTATTAAATCCAACTGCATATTTGTGGTGTTAAATCTTCTCTGCAATTTAGGTTCATCTGTATTTTGTCCTTGTTTTTATCCTCTCCATATATACACATATTGTTAACCTATTAAAGGAACAATATTCGTCTGCATCTAAACACTGCGACTCCCGGCGTCTTATGGGCAACAAACATCTTCAAGTTCCTTTACGTCAGTGTTCAAAATCTGAAAGGTGCAAATTTGGGCAATCTTTGCCATTGGTCACTTCGTCGTTCACTCCCTCCCAACAGCGCTGTGAAGCCCGGTAGCGCTCCAGCTTACGTGCGCTCTTAGAGGGAGCAAAGCACAAAAACAACTTAGCCAAATTTGGCTAAGTGTTTGGCTGCTGCCCGACCGCGCATTGCTGCAAACTGCACAGTCCGACGGCGCAGCAAACTTAGCCAAAATTTGGCTAAGTCTTGGCCACCCGCCCGACTGCGCAGCACAGTCGGACTGCGCTGCCTTTGACCAGCGCAGTCAGGCGTTGACCATTTGTGCCACCCAACTTCGGATAAAAACCCCGCGCAGCCCAACTTCGGAGCTTCACTTCCGCGCAGCCCGACTTCGGGTCCTCACTCTCATGGAGCTTGATTCCGGAACCTTTGTTCTGCACTCCCCGGCGGCTTGAAAATTAAATCGAAAAACTTCATATATTACCAGCATCTGTGATATATTTTACATATATGACCTGAAAGCGCGACGAGGTCCTTGAGATCCAAGCCCAGCTTGCTTAACACGTTCATGAGTCCCGTGACATTTGATGTTGGAGGAGGTAAGCTATCAAGTGTTACTTGTCGGGTAGCGAACTTAAGCCCGTCCCTTCGGCCTAGTGGTACTCGATAAGATGGTCCTCCAGCCTAAATCACACAAGTTAGTAGTAGTAGTACTGATTTATCTAATTTATTGGGCAATATCACCGTCTGAATATCTAGCGGATTTCCAGTTGTAACTAACCTTGGTGACAGAATCCCGCGCTGCAAGAGCTAAGATGTCGGAGCAGGAGACAACTCCCTTGCAGACAGCTTCCACCCTTTGTTTTATATCGTTGAGAATCTTGAACGCCTGGGTTCTGAGCGTCAGGTTTGGCGGAGCATTCTGCTCGCTGGGCCCGCTCGCCGATCCGTCTAGCAGCACAGATCCATCGCAACCCTGTGGATTATTTGAATCATTAAATGACATTGTTGTAGAAAAAGGTAATAAAATAAGTTAGAGAACGGGAACTGAAAGAGATGAAAATACCTGCACGAAACAGTCGTGGAACTGAAGTCTTAAGATTCCGGCTTAAATAAAATTCTAGACGCTCCTTAACAATGGCCTCCAACGTGGGGCAGCTTTTCCCGTAGAACGTCCACGAGAGTCCATTCACTGGCTGCGGAAAATCTTGTGTGTGTAAATGACGGAGGGCATAGGCAGAGGATACAAAAATGAAGAGGATCATGACAGAAAAAGTAACGCCGACTTTGGTTGCCATTGCTATTGGCTATTGCTATTGCTGTTATAGCTGCAGATTTTGCCAATACGCTTTGATTTCGAATGCACCTGGTAATGAAATTTTATAGAGTGCCAAAGATGGTGACTCCATCGAGTGGACAGCTCGAGAACATGTCGGCAAGGCAAGTTCTTGGAACCCCACACACTCCTGAGGGGCAGCTGTCCCTAGTGACGTCACTTATTCTCCACCCACAGTGTCAAGAGTGACTTCACTTATGGCCCATGGCACTGACTGTACATCAACCGTGTTGAATACAAATATCATTGACATCAACTTGCAATTGCAGGATGTGATCTATTTGTGGGTACTCTTTCCTTTTCTTCCACCTTACGTGGGGATGTTCGTGATTTGGCCCAGTGTTCAACGCAACACAGAGCCGCAAGTCACAGGACACTACTTTAACGCATTAAAGGCACATTCAGTGAACTGGGAAATGCCTTGGCATTGGTATCATTTATTCAATGATTTTCTGAGTGCAGAGATTATTAAAAAATAGTATAGGAAACTTGTATGGTCAAGTCGTCACCTACCCTGTGGCCACCCTATTTCAATTTCAATTTAGATATTAGAGTTTATTTAGATTAGAGTTTTTAAAAAAAATTAAGATATATATTTGTAAGAAAAACTTGTAGCAAAAGCGGTATATATATATAATTTTATTTATTTTAATTAAAATTAAGATATATATATTTTACAAAAGAAAGGTTAAATTAAAGGAGATGATTTATTATTAAAAAAATCATGTCACTTTAAGATAGAATAGTGATAAAGCTATAGTCAAGCTTATACCATGGATGTTTAAATGTAAAACAATTTATTATTATAAGCTTATTGGATTTAAATTTGAACCATAAAATTATTTAATAAATTATATAAAAAGTTTGTTAGAATCATATATTTTGATAATTAAAATTTACTTTGAAATTTGCATAGGTGTTCAAGGTTTGAATCCTATGAGGGATAGGGTTGTACACCATACTTTAGTAAATAAAGTATGGTTGGGGATACCCATATATTGGGGTAAGCAATATCTATCTCAGATGGCCTATGGCCTTGAAGATGGTATTTTATGCTTTACCATTCAAATAACGTGAAAGCA
This sequence comes from Wollemia nobilis, assembly GCA_028583015.1. Classification (NCBI taxonomy): domain Eukaryota; kingdom Viridiplantae; phylum Streptophyta; class Pinopsida; order Araucariales; family Araucariaceae; genus Wollemia; species Wollemia nobilis. The sequence goes on along the minus strand of JAQPPZ010004365.1, from coordinate 54,736 downwards.
TACAAATTATGCAAATTCATTTGCACCTTTTCATCATTCCTGTAATCTAAAAAAACACATAATATATACACAATATCAATTATATGTTCAATTTAGGTGAACTATTTTATTAAATTAATAATAATTATGATATATTTGTTGTCCTTCGGCTTCATACAATATTCCTCACTACATCACAGCCATTGTGGTCATCTCTCTCCACTCCATAAAATCTAATGATGATACACAAGTTGGATGATCCACCCAAGTAAGGATGGATGGATAATTCAACTAGTGGGAATACACTACTATATAGAATCATTACAATAATTTTTTTAACTATTACATTACACTTTTTTATCTTTACATCTAACTTTTTATCTTAACATTTGCCTTTTCAATTTTTTAAACTTTTTTTTTCTCTTTAAGAAAAACACTTTTATGGGATTTTTCACATCAAACATTACTTTTTGACATTATAAAATTAATTTCCAACATTAAGCATCATTTTTTCCAACATTTTTGTCCTCAATGCTTAATGTTCTAATTTTCAAAAAATTTAACAAAATATCGATTTCTTGAATACAATTTTATTATCTTACTATTGCACATACACCTTCACTATTGTCTATTCGTATTTGCATTTATTCACTATTCTCATTGTTTCCTTTTCTTTTTTCTTCAATATGAGTGTCATCTAGGACTCAAACAAAAGTGGCCTTGTGGTAATTTTTTCATCCTACTAGACTACATGGAAAACTAGTCATTACAACTGCTAAGTGTAATAGAGTAGCACTACATATGATGTTCACTTTGTTGTTTCTCTCATCTCTCCCCCTTTCTCTTTTGGGGATACTATTGTTGCTTCTATGTTCATCAATTTTATTACTTCAGATCTCATACCTCGTTAAAGGTATGGGCCATATAGGATTTGAATCTAGGACCTCCATCTCCTTAGGTTGCTCCACCAAAGAGCTTTTGGATCCTCCTTGAACCAACCTATAATTTGAATATAGGAGTCTTAATAATTGTGCTAACATTCCTCCAAGCCACTCCATGAGTAGTAGGGGCACCTAGCTTCAATACAAACTATAATACCAATTTTTATGATCAAATGCTTTGATACCATGGCTTTGGTACCACTTATCAAGATCATATGATCTGATAATAATTGTAACAATCATATTATCTAACAATATGTGCTAGGATGAAATTAATAGACGAGAAAATGAGCTCTGGCGATTTTTTTTCTTTGAACTAGGGTTTTTGGATTTTCAAAAAATCTCTGGTTTCTGTTGGTTTGCAAAAGTGTCTTTGGGGTACGGTGGATCTGAAGGTTCGATCGGTGTCCCAGGAGGGTCCAATGGGGACTTCTTCGGCTCCTTTTCTAGGAAGTACCAGTTCTTATGCTAATTTGTTTAAAGAATATTCTCCTTCGAAGAATGTCGAAGCCCAAAATATGGCATATAAAAAGCTCTTCACAACTGTTGGGACTAGGTCTTCAGCATGTCATGTGAATGGTTGCTTTCCGCAAGCCGAATCCAGGTCAAAAATCATCATTGAGCCTAGCATGGTTGAAGAGTCAGTCCTCTATAGAGCTAACCACGATTTAATCTACAAGTTCATTGGTATTCGCCCTTCCCTGAGCTTTCTGCATTCTTGGATCTTCCAGAACTAGGAGCCCCATGATGAGTATTCATTGTGGTTTATTAGTAATGGTTATTTTATTATCAGCTTCTTGGCTCTGGCCAATAGAAATAAGGCCTTCGAGTCGGAAAAGAAAAACCATGTCCCGACAGGGCTATTTGTTCAACCATGGAGGGTAGGATTCGATCCCCATGTTGAACCTACTGCTATCCTAGTGTGGATTCGACTTTATGCTCTCCCAATGGACTTATGGGGTGAGCAGGTATTGGCAATGATTGGCAATTCGATTGGGAGACATCTGGGTGTTGCCAGAGACACTATTGAAGGGAGCATGGTGGTGTATGCTCGAATATGTGTGGAGATGGATCTCAGCCAGCCTTTATCGACATAGTTGGAAATTGAATTGTCAGGACTTTCCTAGATTCAACAGCTAGACTATGAGGCCCTACCCTTCAGATGTAGGGTTTGTCACAAGCATGGACATTTGGCCCATTTTTGTCCTATTAATATGAATGCCAATATGGAGGCCCCTTCAGGAATTCCAAACTTGCCTAAAGAGGATAAGGCTGCACCTAATAAAGATTCTATTAGCACCGGTTAGGGCCAAGAAGCTCAAAGAGAGGGTTTTGAACAGCCTAGAAGAAAAATACGGATAAAGAAAAAGGAGGGAAAGGAGCAATCTCATCTTAGGCCTGCCAATAGGTATGAGATTTTTAAGTCATTGGTTGATGAAGAGGATCAATCTATGGAGGGCTTGGAGGGTTTCAAGGAAACTTCTTTTGCTCTAGGGCAACTCCCCCTCTCTTCTTCTCCCATCATACAATAGGTAGTTGATCCCTCTGAGGTATCACAACCAGTGTGTTCTGGTGCCTTAGTAGTCCATAACTAGGAGCAGATAGTATCTCAGGATGTTCACATGGGGATAGCAGAGAAGAACAGGGAAAGGCCATCGTTGGGGATAACCCAGGTAGAAAAAAGATTAAAAAATAACAATTCTCAAGGAGCAGGTAGAAGATCCAATAAGGAGCTGCTAGCAACCCAGGGAGACAAATTGATCATGGGAGGATCGGTGAGGACAATTGACTCTTATTGCTCCCAGGGTAACCCATGATTATTCAATCTTGGAATGTAAGGGGTTTAAACAACAGAACCCATCAATCTGCTATTCGAAGATTATTAGAGAATAGCAATACTGATTTTTTGCTTCTACAAGAGACTAAGATGTCTTTGGATCTTATGTCAAAAATAGTCAACAAAATTTGGAGGGGTGCTGGTCATATGGATGTGGCTGCCCAAGGTGCCTCAGGGGGGATTGTTACTCTGTGGAACTCTCTGGAATGGTCTGCAATAGAACACCTTGCCTGGAGGGGTGTTCTCACTTCTCTTTTCAAGAATAATGTCTTTGCGAAATTCATTCTAATCACTAAATTTTATGGATCTCAAAACCTAGAGGGTCAGAGGCGGTAGTGGAAGGCTGTGCATGACATGCGAGCATCAAGGGAAGATCTAGACTGGATTTTAGCGGGGGACTTTAATGCTAAATTATCTTCGAGAGACCAGGAAGGGGGATCACCTCTTTTGGATCCAGGGGACCGTTTCATGATTTCTCAAGTCCAGGATTTGCACTTAGTGGACATTAAATGTCTTGGAAATAACTTCACTTGGACTAATAAAATGTGGGAGCCACATAGTAGGAAGGTGAAGCTAGATCGCTTTCTACTTTCAAAGGAGGTGTTTGTAAAATGGAATATCAATTTTTAGATTTTAGCAGGCCCTATTTTTGATCACTGTCCTATTCTGTTGGAAGGCGGGACTAGGATGGGGCACCATCACAAACCTTTCAGATTTGAGAATTTTTGGCTTCAAAAAGAAGAACTTCGGGAGAAAATCCCATAGTGGTGGGAAGAAGGCCGCCCAGCTTATGGGAGAGCAATGTTCAGAATCCACAAACAAATTCAATATGTCAAAGCTTAGTTGAAGTATTGGAGGCGTTCTAATAAAACAAACTTCTAGGCCCAAAGAGCTTCGTTGGTGGCCCACTGGGATGAGGTCCAAAAACATTTCAGAGAAGGAGTAATAACTGACCAGCTCAAAGTTGAGGATGATGCCTTGCATACAGCGGTTGAGGACATTGACAACCAGGAGGAGATCTATTGGAAGCAAAGAGCAAGAACCTCCTGGTTATTAGAAGGGGATAGAAATACAAAATTATTTCATCAAACTGCTTGTGATCGAAGGCAGATGAATAAGATGGAGGTCCTTCAAGATGAGAACGGTCATTCCTTTGATACTCTTCCAGGTATACATTCCCATGCTATGGATTATTTTTCTAAGATTTTTAAGGAAAGTGTGGTTCAAGATGTAGAGGCCCAAAATGAAGTTATTTTTGTCATACCTGCTATTATTTCAAAGGATGAAAATCAGGCCCTCCTCAAACCCATTGATAGGGATGAATTGAAAATTGTGGTCTTTGGAATGAGCACTGGTAAAACTCCTAGTCCAGGCTTCCCAATTGAGTTCTTTCAGGATTTCTGGGATTTCTTAGAGGAAGATGTAAGGGCTGTTGTTCAAGAGTCTAGAGAAAATAAGAGAATGCTTAAAGCTATAAACCACATGTTCATTACTTTGATTCCAAAAAGGGAGGAGGGGGTTCATATTTTAGATTATAGGCCTATTGCCTTATGTAATGTGTTGTACAAAATAATCACAAAGGTAATTGTTGAGCACCTAAAACCTCTTCTTCACAACATTATCTCCTCTGAGCAAGGGGGCTTTGTTGAGGGACGGTAGATTCTGGATGGGGTGGTTGTGGCCTAGGAAGCAATCCATTCAATGCACACTTTTGTTAATAAAGGGATGTTCATTAAATTGGACATGTCAAAGGCTTATGACAGGGTTGAATGGAGTTTCTTGGCTAAAATGATGGCAACCTTCAACTTCTCTCAGGGTTGGATTGAGTGGATCATGAGTTGTGTCTCTTCCTCAACTTACTCTGTGCTTATCAAGGGCCTTCCTTCGCAACCTTTTGGAGCTTCTCGAGGTCTGCGCTAGGGGGATCCCTATTCCCCTTATCTTTTTCTCATTATGGCTGAAGGTCTTGGCAGAATTTTCTTGAGGAGAAGACAACAAGGTAGATTATTGGGTATTAGGGTGGGGGATGAAGTTTTATCGCACCTACAGTTTGTGGATGACACTGGTTTGATGGGAGTGGCCAGCATCAGGGAAGCAAGAATGATTAGGGATACTCTTGATGTCTATCTCAAGGCTACTCAATAGGTCATTAATGATAGGAAATCCAAAGTGGTCTTTTTTAATCTGGAGCAAAGGCTTCAGAACAGAATTTTAGAAATCCTGGGATTCACTAGGACTTCTCTCCCTGTGGTTTACTTGGGGATCCCATTGCATTTCAAGAAGCTAAAATTAGACACTTGGAGGAATTTGTTGGACTATATCAAGGACAAAATTAATCATTGGTCTCACAAGTGGTTAAGTTATGGTGGCAGATTAACGTTCTTATAGTTATTCATTCAAGCCATGCCAATCTACAAATTTTCTATCTTGGCTGCCCTACTTACAATATGGAAAGAGTTGGATAGGATGGCTAGGAAGTTTTTGTGGGAAGGAGCTAAGGGAGAGAGAAAGTGGGCCTTAGTGGGCTAGGATAAAGTCACCCAGCCCAACGTAAAATGGGGGCTAGGACTGAGAGGATCCAAGTTAAATAATCAAGCCTTGGCTGGAAAGTTGTACTGGAGGTGGATTTCCCAACCAACTTCCTTATTCAGTAGAATCCTAACTTGTAAATATTTGGGTCAAGTTAACCCCAATGAGGTGGGCCGTTTCCCTCTGGATGGTACTAGATCCTTAGTGTGGTAGGCTCTCAAGCTAGGATCTCAGGTTATTAAAGACCAATTGTTTTGGAAAGTGGGGAGAGGGGAGAAGGCTCATTTTTGGACCGATTCATGGGATCAGTACCCACCCATCATTGTTGAATTCCTTGAGTTACTTACAATAAAATATGCCATAGAAACCAAGGGTTGGGTCCAAATTGAAAGTTATTTCAACACTAATGAGCTGGGGGAGTATAAGTTTAAGAAGTTTAAGAGGTTGGAGGAGTGGCCAATTCTAATCCCCCCGGAGTTGGCACCCATCTTGACCAAAATCTTGATAGAAAAGTTTCTCATAGGGAGATATGAGGAGGATGAATTATCTTGGGGCTATGGGAGCCTTGGTGTTTATATAGTGAAGGATGGTTATGACAAGATCTTCCCAGAGCCTCCCCCCCATTCTTATCTGATTAAGGATTGGAGAAAGATTTGGCACCCCAAGGGCTGGCCGAAAGTAAACTTTTTTGCCTAGTAGTTTATGCACAATGGTATTCTCACTTTTGACAATCTCAGATCTAGAGTAATCATCGGCCCTTCTCAATGTGTTTTATGCCACAATAATGAGGAAACAACTGATCACATGATGTTTAAGTGCCCTTTTATGTGTCAGATTTGGAAGCGATGGTTATCTCACTATAAAATCCAGGTTAACGGTGACATGAATCGATCTAATATTTGGGAAATATGGAAGTGGGGTAGATTTAAATCCAAAGCTCTTCAAATTGGGTGGGATATTGGCTTATACTTCATTTGGTGGCAAGTGTGGTTGGATAGAAATGCTAGAATTTTTAGAGAAATCTTTTCCTCGCTAGATGGAGTTTGGCAGGTCATCTGGAGCAAAGTCATAGAAACTTTTGCTGTCTACGCTAAAGAGGAAACTCAGGTTGGTCCTGGGCCAATGGAATAGGGAGTTGAAAAGCAAGATGGACAGGACAGTGCCAGTTGGAAACTGCCCCTAGAAAGTTGGATTAAAATCAATACTGATGGTGCTGCAAAGGGCAATCCAGGTAGTGCCAAAATTGGCGTGGTCTGCCAGAATCATGAGGGATCAGTGCTCTATTGGGAATTGTAGGGCTTGGGTAGAGCCAAAAATAATGAAGCAGAAGCCATTGCTATCAAATCTGCTTCTATTTGGGCAGTCACCCAGGGCCACAAGAGGATAATTCTTGAATCTGATTCTTAAATTTTGGTTGGAGCTCTAGACTGCATGAGGAACTTTGCATTGAAATCTTGGAGGTTGAGGATTCTGGTCTCTCAAATCAAGGAATTATGGAGGGAATTAGATGATGTGATTCTAATTTATGTAGCAAATATTTAAACAAAGCGATCGATTTCCTAGCTAAGATGGGTGCTGAGAAAGAGGTAGGGGTGCAGCTGCATAGTGACATGCCTATTGAAGATGAGGTGATTAGGCAGGGCCTTAAAATATCCTTGAGACAATGATCAAAGAAAAATATAAGGGTGGTTTTTGTCACGATTTCGTGACCTGTCGTGCCATCACGGCCATTGGAGGTATGTTATCATGATATCGCGACGTGTTGCGCTGTCGCAGCCACGGGAGGAAAGTTGTCATGAAATCATGACATGTTGTGCCGTCCCGGCTGCTGGAGGATAGTTGTCACGATATCATGACATGTTGCACCGTCACGGTCGCTGGAGGAAAGTTGTCGTGATATCGTGACATGTTGTTCCATCACGATCGTTGGAGGAAATTTGTCATGATATCGTGACATGTTGCACCATTGCAGCTGCTGGAGAAAAGTTATCATGATATTACGACATGTTGCGCCATCACGGCTGCTAGAGAAAAGTTGTCACGATATCGTGACATGTTGCGCCGTCGCGACTGCTAGAGAAATTTGTCGTGATATCGTGACATATTGCGCCATCGTGGCTGCTGGAGAAAAGTTGTCGCGATATTGCGACATGTTGTGCCAACATGGCTGTTGTGGGAAAGTTTTCATGATATCGCGACATGTTACGTCATCGCATCCGCTATGGGAAAGTTGTCATGATATCGTGACATGTTGCGCCGTCGCGGCCAAGGGAGGAAAGTTGTCATGATATCGCAACATGTTGCACCGTCGCAGTCGCTGGAGGAAAGTTGTCATGATATCGTGACATGTTGCTTCGTCACGACAAAGAGAGGAAAGTTTTCATGATATCATGAAATGTTGCTTCATCGTAGCCAAGAGAGGGAAGTTGTCGCAATTTCGTGACATGTTGCTCTATCGCGGACAAAGGTGGAAAGGTGTCACTATTTTGTGACCTATTGCTCCATCGCAGCCAAGGGAGGATTGTTGTCACGATTTCGCGACATGTCATGATTTCGTGACAGGTTGAATTTTTGTGGTCAGAGGAGTCTTGTGTCGCAATTTCGTGACTTGCTATTTTTTCGCGGCCAAAGGTGAAGTTGGTGTTTTCTGCGTGATTTTGCGACCAGTTGTTGTAACAGATCAATCAGCTTCCTCAGCTAGCTTGGTATTGGTTCAAGAGATTTGGCTCCATTGCAATTCTTCCTCTTCTCTTGTAATCATGTGATTTCATTGTTTTCGGATGGGATGTGTCTACTCCCAATTGTAACTGATCTTTGTTTTAATACAAGTTTTTTTTAATTTTTTCAAAAAAAACAATACGTGCTAGGATCAAAGACTCTAATAATAAAATTGCTCTAATATTCAATGCTTTAAAAGTATAAAAAATATTTCATAAGTGTGGTAGCATGTAAATTTATTCATATACACAAGATATTTCATAATATAATATATATGACTTAACTATTCCACTCAAATAATAACCATTATGATAGATTTATTGTCATTCAACTCCATACAATATTATTCACTACATCACATAATATTTATGGCTATATTTCTTCACTTCATACAATCTACTCTAATTATGGATGATGTAGATGTTATATAATCCACTTAACTAAGGATGAATGGATAATTTAACTAGTGGGAAATACATCAATATATAAAATAATTACATTAGGTTTTCATACCTAAGGAATTTTCTACATTTAGATCTATATTTTTATTTTTACATTCATTTTTTATATTTTACCATTTCTCTTTCTTTATCACAATTACTTTTATATTTTTTTAACTTATTTTTCTTCTTCAAGAAACCACTTTTATATACTTTTTCACACTAAACATTACCTTGTTCTAACAAATTTTATTAGTAATAAGTTTATCCAAAATGTATTTATAATCAAAAGACATAAATTGACAAAAAACTTCTCCATGGACTAGCTTGATTATTTTTATCCATAGACAAAATTCTTAAACTTTGGCCACCCAAGAGCCCCTCTTTCTTCCTAGTTAATTTTGGTTCTAATTTTTTTGAAACCTAAATCTGGTATAAAGTCCATTATCTTATAATTTTATACGTAAAAGCACACATCTTTAAGCAATTTTACCGTAGCATAGCATAATTTTTCCACATGATTGTAACTTAATTCATGTTTTTTAAAGTTGATGCTTAAAAAAGCTCTGGGTTGATTTATCTCATCGTCATTTTTTATATCAATATCCCAACTATCTATTTCCATATGCATATGATAATAATACAAAATCCTTGTCATATTTTAGGCATGTAAGAGTAGTCATAGATATAATCACTTCTATTATTTTTATAAATGTATGCTTAGCCCTTTCATTCCACATAAAGGAAAAATTCATCCTAAATAGAGTGATTAATAGATGAATAATTTATGTAAAGTAGGTAAAAAATTTATAATAATTTAATTTTATAAAAGAAGTATTATATTCCTTTTTTGTTCACATATGGTGGGGGTTCTTTTATTACTCATATTTATTTAAATTCAAGTATATTTCCCCTAATAAAACACAATATGCCTAAGTAACTTTTCTTCCTACATGAAAAATAGATTTCTTTGGATTGAGAAAATGACAAATTCTCATCATATTTTGAAGACCTTTCTAACATGAGTAATCTGATCTTTCCTCTTCTCTGAGAATATTTCTAGATCAATTTATTTTTAAAATATTTAAAGGCATAATCCATGGATCTTTGGAAAGTAGCACTAGCATTTATCAGTACAAATGACATTCTTTAACAAGCAAATACTCCCTATGGAGTCAAAAATATGGTTTTGTATTGATCTTCTACAACCACCTGAATTTGATTATACTTAAAAAACCTATCAAGCATAGATATCATTTACAACATAATGGCATCTTGCTAGAGTTGATACATCATAGAAAGAGGGCAATTATCTTTTGTTGATGCTTGATTTAAATTTTGAAAATATACATAGAGCCTAATTTTCCCATTCATTTTTATAATGGGCATGATGTTAGCAAACTATATAGAATGTTAGGTTAATAAAATAATATCTTTCTTGAGTAACTTATCCACCTCCTTCCTAGCCACTTCTTTGATTATTGTGTAAAACTTGTGTTGCTTTTAATAGAAGGTTTTATCATATTTCTTTATTAGAATCACATAACACAATTTGTATAGCTTACTTGTTTTCAATTCATCATATAACAAAGTTAAGACATCTTCAAAATATTTAAACAAGAAAATAAATTTGTCTCTTCTCAGTTGTGTAAATTTTCCAAGTTTCCAAATAAAATATGTCTAGTTCATTCCTCTAATCCAATGTTTTACTTATTCATAATCTCAAGAGACAAGAGAGATACCCTAATAACACAGGTGTTGTAGATGAGTTGGAGAGGAGAGAGCAATACTCCAAGGGAGGTCCTAGGTACGAATCTCCACCCTACCAAAAAGCTGAATTGGGTATCCAAAATCCAATTGATAATGTTGGTGCGGGCAGGGCTAGGTGTGACTCCCGAGTGACTTTGACGGTATAGAACCCCCTGTTCGTGGTCTCTCAGACCAAGGCGGCACCGCAAGGGGTTTTTCGCTTAAAAAAAAAAGGAGAGAGATACCCTAATATTTTCCTTTCAAATGTTGCTCATGGTGATGAAATAAAACTTACAAAATAACTAATCCCATTGTGATCATATTGCTTTAAAACTAAAATTTAAGTATTTTACATCAAAAAAATTGAGAGGCATGACTATCTTTAAAACATGGATGATGATATTCTTATGAAAGTTGTAATAATTTTCTAGTTGTTTATTAGTTTGAAATTGTTTTCCAAAAATTAAAATTATCTATCACTTGAGGTATATACACTATTTTTGTGGGGTAGCAAAGAATAGGAAGTGAATAATTTAGAAAAAACACAAATGTAGAGATGGCTAATACCTCTAAATCATCCAACACTAAGTTCTTGTCATTCTTGATGTAATCATTTTTTTATTTAGATATATTTATTTTTTTATTTTATGACCATATCTATGTCATGAACACTATAAAATGGTGATATTGATTTCTATCCAAATTTTAATCCAAGAATAAAGGATTTATGTTTTATTGTATTATTTGCATAGTCAAATTCTAAATAAAAAATATAGAAAATCAATTCATCTATAGGTTCTTGGAATGCCACTCTTGCTTTGGTCATGCTACCATCAAAGTATATTAACCAATTTTCATTGGTTTTGGTAGCCACTTCTTCTTTTTTCTTAGTCAACATTCACACCCAAAGGCTAGACACTCAAGATGTAAGTTCCTAGGAAAAAAACATCAAAAAGGATGACATTTCTAGAATGGGATAGATCTACCTCATTTATATTATCTATCAAACCCTTCATAGTTTCTCTTGAACTGTAATCATTAAATGAAACAAGTCCATATTAACATGCCCTCTAATGCCTTTAGAAAAACTTCTACTAAGAAACATGCCCTAATTATATGACACATAAATTTCTATAACCTGTAGAGTATGTAGGTGTATGCAATGTATCATGTGTGTATTTGTGACGTATAAAATTTAAGAGTTACATATATATAGCAAGATGTAAATCCAAGAGATTTAAGATGTTTGTCTTATGCGTGGAATAGGAAAGGATGCATCTACCAAATATGTGAGAAGATCAATAGGTAAAGTATTGAAAGGTCACATCTAAAGTTATATTATGGAGATAAAGCTCCATGTATTATATTGAGAAAATATATGATGGGAAATTGTATAAAAATATTGTATATTTGATCAATATTATTGTGAGTACTATTCTAAAATATAATTATAATTTCATTAATATCTTAGATTTATATCAATCAAAGTTTTGTATGCATTGATATTATTCTTTGAATATACCTTCACATATTTATATATTCTTTATTTGATCCTAGATATTGGGACCTATGATTGAAATTGGCTAAAAATATAGCAATTGTTTCTCGCAATATGCTAAAAAAAAACCTTGTGTTGTTTATCCTAAAATCATCAATGGATACTAACAAGAGCCCCATAAACCCCATAAAAACAATCATTCTAATATGAATGATCTAGTTTTATCTCAAATAGATAATGTTACCTTTTTCTAATCAATGGAAAATATTTTATCAATATTTGACATAAATAATTATGAGGTGGAATATTTAAGCCACAACCCTCCTCAAGACAACCCCATTGATTATCTTCATTAGGAAAAATCTACTAGTAGAGGGTCTCTCTTGAAAATATAAATTATTGATCCCTCATAATCATCTGATTTAGAATAATTTACTTTAGGTATTACAATCCTCAAAAAGTTAGGAATGTTACCTACCCCACAATAATTAGAAGATGAATCCCATTTATTAATTGAAGAAGCAAAAGATATAAATATTAGTTCTCAATATAATCCTAATATTATCAAGATAGAAAAATTCCTAAGCAAAGGATATACTAAGTTGTTGACTAAATTTTATGAAATATTCACCTATCTCTACACACATATACCAATATTAAATCCTTTGTTGCTAGTACATTATTTAGTCATCAAGCTTGATGCCAAACTAGTAAATCAAAAATTGAGAAAGATGCACCCTAAAGTTGCAAATCTAGTCAAAGAACTTTAAAAGCTCTTAGAAGTCAAACTTATCAAAATAACCAATTATTCTAACTAGATTTCCAACGTAGTACCTCAAGCTAAAAAGGAATATGTTGTGCAAGTCTAAATTGACTTTAGAAACACCAATAAGGAATGTTTAAAATATTATTTTCCTTTACCTAACATATATATGATCACTAAATGTACCATAGGATGAGACACACTATGTTTAATAGACAAATTTTCTAGATATAAACAAATTATAATCACACTATAATATCAATTTTAAAGCACGAGGATATGGAAAAAAAAAAGGAAAAGCCAAGATGCGATGTAAACGAAACAAAAGATAACGCTAAATCCTATGAATTGAAAGTGCATGAAAGGAAAGAAGCCTAAACGAATCGAAACCAAATAAAAAGCCAATGTGGAAGAAAAACCTTTTTATTAATATTCTTCAGAACTCGGTTACAATTCACCTTCTCCATTTTTAGGGGCTAGAAGCGTTAAATGTGTTCTTGTCACATCAATGGATGCTATTCCTTCTTTCGTGTGCCCACATTGTAAAGTGGGCGGACCAAACGTCTTCATCGCTTGCGTTGATGAGTATTGACTCCTTGCTGCTCCTCTAATGTCAAGACCCTACATTCAAGGAAATAGAAAACAGTTAGTAGAACATGTAGATAAAATGAAACATGCAATCCCCACGCCTTCAATTACTACATGCAAAATATAAATAACATGATAACTGAAATAGATCCAAATGAAATGAAAACTTGAAAGGGGCATCAAAAAATCACAAGGAAGACACTGCAAATGGAACAGTAGAAAAATTCACCACAGATTCGTATTCGCTCCGGGGTGGGATGAATAGACCTACAACAAAGCGTCAAAAAACATTGTCCCAAATGTCACATCCGGGAAGCTCCAAATCACCTAAAAAGTTGGGGGTTAGCTAATTGGGGGTATTTTGGGAAGACCCAGAAGGTCAGATTTTCCCAATTTTGCCTCTATCACCAGGAATTTGATGATGCTACCTGCATGTTAGTGAAAGCGAGAAATGATAAAAGCATGATCAAAACTTGTCATAATCACATGAAATTTAAATTACAGCATATGTGAACAACCTAGAATCAGATGCAAAATAAAAATCAAGGAAATATACCACAAATTTCTAATCACTCTGGGGTGGTGCGATTAGGACTGTGACAGTTTGGGGGGCACCCGGGGGCAGGACGCCCACCGTTTAGGATTCTATTTTAGCACCAATCCACTTGGGATGGGTCCAAAATCTCTTAAGGGGTTGTGTCAGAAAATTTGGTATGATGTTGTGGCCAAATGTCGGGTTTTGGTTCCAGATTTTGCGCTTCCAATAACCACCCTATGACCTCCCTTCCAAAAGAGAACATTCCTCCTAATTAGGGGCTCCATGACTGCCCCTGTAACTACCTCTAATGCTAAAAAATTCTCACTCACACTCCCATGCAATGAAGGAAGAGTTAAGTGGTGGATCTGAGCTGCCATTTGTCAAGATTTGACTTTTTGCCCATCAAACCTGCTATTCGCCCGACCCTGGAGCGAATACTGCTAATCATCCCTGGGTGGGGCAAGTACCGATTTGCAATCATCCCTAGGTGGAACTAGTAGAGAGCAGAGGGCCTGAAGGTTCCAAATTGACCTCTGGCCTTCCAAAACTGTTGTGTGAATGGTTAGGACCAATGTTTAACCTCTGGGGGCTGCCCTGGGGGCTGTGTGTGTCAATGCGATCAATGTTTGTAGTCACATAATCGGATTGGTGCTGTTTTGGTGTCTATAGATGCCCTTTTTTGGGATGCGCTATGCGTGGCACAGTGCTGAGCAAAAATAGATAACCAAAGCACTAATGATTAGGGTTTCTCAGTAACCTAACCAAATTTTGATGCCCCAAGTATGGAAAAGGGTATGCATTCTTGAATCCTTGCTTCTGACGAGCAAAGGAACTCAATTCAAGTGTTAACCTTTTTTGGTGAGGTGTTACTTGAGCTTGGACATTGATCAGTCATAAATAGACAAAGGGTTCAACATTTTGTCTATGGGAACCTTGAGTTCATGATTCATGAATGCCAAGTGTTTGATCAGCTTGTGATTATTGATTGTTTGCTGCCCCAAGAAGGAGCGTGATTGTATTTCTCAATGATTCTTTCAATGCGTGTAATTTCCTTAATTGGGTGTGTATTTGTTGATTGGTGACTAAGTGTGACTACCCCCTCAAGCAATGAATCGATGAGGGAATGACCTACATGAGAAAAGGGACAAGTCGCTTGAACAAATATGATTTGTGTAAGGGTGCCTTCAGATGTTTATCATTGAATGTGTGCAGTTTTCTGACATTTAGAGCTATTTTTGGTGGGTGTTAACCCTTTTTGTGACACTTTTTGGAGCTGAAATTGTCAAAAATCTGTCTTCCCATGGAGCGGTCTTAGGGAATAGGATAGTGACAATTTGTGACCCCAGTGTCTATTTTGTATGCCAGTGAATGGTGGGCGCAAAGGCGCCTTTGTTCGGCAGTTTTATTGCTATTTTTGGGTGGGTTTGGACCCTTTTTGGGACATTGCTTGGGGATGAAATTCTTGGCAATCCGTCCTCCCGTGGAGCAGTCCAGCTATGTTAGCATTATTAGGGAGTAGGATAGTGAGGATTTGTGACCCCAATGTCGGTTTTACATGCAAAGAAGCAGAGGCGCAAAGGTGCCTTGTTCGGCAATGTTATTGCTATTTTCGGTGGGTTTTGACTCTTTTTGGACGTCGCTTGGGGATGAAATTATTGGTAATCCGACCTCCCATGGAGCGGTATGGCTATGATAGCATTTTTAGGGAGTAGTATGGTGAGGATTTGTGACCCCGATGTTATTTTTGCATGCCAAGAATTTTAGGTGCAAAAGCACTCTCATTGGACAGTTTTATGGCTTGTTTTTGTGCATTTTGGTGCATTTTTTTGCTGTTTTTGAATTTTTTTTGCTCTGTAATCATCTCTGGGTGGGACAAATACCAGTTTTGTAATCTTCCCAGGGTGGGACGAGTGCCAACTAGAGCACTCATCCCAATGTGGAACGATTATAGACTAAAAATCCTATTTAAGGGCCAAAACTAGGTTTTGGGCTCATTTGCATTTGTTTTTCCTGGTGATTTGGAGCTCTGAGGAGGAGGTCAATTCTATGAAGCAAAGCACTACCAAATTTTTCCCGCCACCATGAGTTCATGGACCGGATCATCAAGCGGTGGAGCCGAAGCGAGACCAATGAGTGCTCTTCCTCTTTATTGTTTGTGTTTTTTTTTATAGTTTTTAAAACCACAATTTAGTTGTTTCTTTCTTTTGTATTTTGTTTTTCAAATTAAAAATGAAACCCTAAAAAGGAGTTGTTTTGTTTTGTGTGTGTGATTATGTGTGAATTTTTTTGTGTTTTGTATGGCATCATTAAAACTTAGGTTGAAACCCTAGTGGAAACCATGTGTATTTGGCATCTGTGATAAACTAAAAGAAACCCTAGTCTAACAAAAGTCAAAACTTAGCTTAAAAACTTAGGTTAACACTAGTTGAACAAAGATCAAAACTTAGCTTAAAAACTTAGGTTAACTTTAGTTGAACAAAGATAAAAAATTAGCTTAAAAAATTCGGTTAACCTTGGTTGAACAAAGATCAAAACTTAGCTTAAAAACTTGGTGTAAAACTGAGCTTAGAAACTTCGCTTAACCTTAATTATTTTTTGTTTTTATTTGTTTTAAATTTATCAGTGTAGAAGTAGAGTTAAAAACCCTAGGACTGACAAACGTGGTTTGAATTTTTTTGGTGTTTTTAATTGTTCAGTTGAACTTAGAGTTAAAAACCCTAGGGACTAAAAAATTGTTTTTGTCAGTTTATCAGTGTATACGTAGAGTTAAAAACCCGAGGACTGCCAAACGTTATTTTGATTTTCTTTTTGGTGTTTTTAATTGTTCAATTGAACTTAGAGTTAAAAACCCTAGGGACTGAAAAATTGTTTTTGATTTTTTTTTGTTAGTTTATCAATGTATACGTAGAGTTAAAAACCCTAGGACTGAAAAACGTTATTTTGAATTTTTTTTTGTTGTTTTTAATTTGTCAGTTGAGCTTAGAGTTAAAAACCCTAGGGACTGAAAATTTGTTTTTGATTTTTTTTGTTTTTGTCATTTTATCAGTGTATACGTAGAGTTAAAAAAACCCTAGGACTAACAAATGTTGTTTTGAATTTTTTTTTGTTGTTTTTAATTTGTCAGTTGAGATGTAGAGTTAAAAACCCTAGGTACTGACAACTATTTTTTATTGTTTTTTTTTTTTTTTTTAATTTATCAGTGTAGACGTAGAGTTAAAAACCCTAGGACTAACAAACGTTGTTTTGAATTTTTATTTTGTTTTTTTTAATTTGTCAATTGAGCTTAGAATTAAAAACCCTGGGACTGAAAAATTGTTTTTGATTTTTTTTGTTTTTTTTAGTTTATCAGTGTATACGTAGAGTTAAAAAACCCTAGGACTGACAAACGTTGTTTTGAATTTTTTTTTGTTGTTTTTAATTTGTCAGTTGAGACGTAGAGTTAAAAAACCTAGGTACTGACAACTATTTTTGACTATTTTTTTTTTTGTTAATTTATCAGTGTAGATGTAGAGTTAAAAACCCTAGGACTGACAAACTATTTTTGAATTATTTTTGGCTGTACATTTTGGTTATGCATTGTTGTATATTCATGTTATTGTTGTATAGTTTTTCATGGTTTTTAATGTTTTTGTTTTATTTGCTTTTGCAGGTTGTGAAGAGTCGGTACCGTGTGCTCATAGTTTTCTTTGAAGCGTGGGAGGCGCTGAATTTGGCTGAGTAGGAGTCACTTGATGCCCTTGGGCTCAAGCAGGTGACTCGACTGGAGCCTGTGGTCAGAGATTCGGCCTATCTGACGGCCCTGATCAACTTGTGGGATCCCCAGACCAACACTTTCCATCTCCCCAGAGGGGAGATGACAGTTACCTTGGAGGATGTCTATCAGATTCTATAGATTTTGATAGATAGACTGCCTATCAAGATGATGTCGTAGGATCAGTGAATAGTAGTGCTGACACGCTGCTTTGGGAATGGGGAGGAGATGGATGTGGATAGCCCAGTGGAGAAGGTAGAGGGGGACTGCTAGATTGGTAGCATTTTGGTACAATGGTGGCTAGAGAGGGGCGTGTTGGGAGTGAGGCACGAAGTACTGATGGGACTCATTTACAACATGCTACTACCTGACTCATCAGGTGCACGATTCCATTGGAACCTATTGGAGGTGCTTTTCATGTTGGTGGAGTGTTCGATGGAGGTACCTGTGATCATGAGATGGGGACAGACTCAGCTGGCATAGCTCTATGATGAGTTGTATGAGGTTCGTTACTGGATGTGGAAGGGGATTGAATGCGACTATCTATTGTAGTGTTGGGCTTTGCGGCACATAGTTATGGAGATGTCAATGGGGTTGTCGTGGATGACTTGGGTGGAGATGGTAGACTGAGATATCGGGTACGAGGAATTATGGCGGAGGTCTAAGGAGTAGGGACATAGTCTATGATGGGTAGGTGTCATAGGGCACTATGCCGATGCCTTCACTCAGATTACTCCAAGAGAGGTTTCTTGGAACCCCTATTAGGATTGTCCAACCTGGCCTGAGGTTGGAGAGTGGCTACGACGGGTTCGTAGGGGGAGGTGGCTGATTTGGGGACATGGGACTGAGCAGGAGTTTTTCTCGTATGGCTGAGTGACACGATAGTTTGGGGTGCACCAGGGATTGCCTGGTCATCCCCTAATCTGCCGACATCAGGGGGACAAGAGGACTCTAGTCTGGCCAGTCATTGCATCGTTGGGTGAGGATTCAGATACAACGATTAACATCCCAGATGTGGATGACATCGGGGTTACCACTAAGTACGACCAGTGGTGGACTTTACGGTGATGGCGAGGCGATGGGCCTCTAGGGGGCGTAGAGGCAGCAGCAGTAGGTGGTGATGATCCAGAGGCATCAGGAGAGGGCTAGGGGGTTCCTATTGAAGATGCGGACATGGTAGAGGTGGATGATTTTGAGGGGGATTTTGGGGTTCTAGATCAACCAAATATTCAAGATGTTCTAGAGCAGTGGGATCCAGAGCAGGGTACTGTACCAGAGATGCCATCGCCTCAAGTAGTTATGGAGGACACAGAGGTAGGGTTGTGCATTGAGAATGCATGATTGGCAAGGATGAGGCAGGATGAGGAGGTCGGGGATGCACTGCGAGAGAGGGATCTCCTACGAATGCAGCTAGCGGAGTGGGAGAACGCATTTACAACATATCACCGATGGGAAGGGGATACTGATGCTGCACAAGAGAGGGATCTCCTATGAATGTAGCTGGCAAAGTGTAATGAGAATTTGGATATGTATCACTAGTAAAAGATGGACTTTGTGCTATATTAGTTGGAGCAGGAGGTGGAGATTATCCACCTCGGTGGGCAGATCCCTGCTTTGAGTAGAGGTGGATCATCGTGCTGCTTGAGAGGGAGTGATACGGAGCAATCAACATCCTCTTAGTGTAGGCGACTAGATGAGGGGGCTCTAGTAGGCGTGATGTGGGGGCTAGCAGCAACCACCCTAAGGGGTCCCATAGGACCCACACCATAGGGGGTAGTTCCCGTCACATTGATCCTGCATGATCATGGTGGTCGACACCCTTGGATTGGGGGTTTTTGAGATTTTGCATTATTGCGAGGTCAGAGGACCGATTTATTGTAGCCTACGGGCATTTTTTATGATATATATATATATATATGAATTTCTTTATGTTTAGAAACTTGTCGTGGTTTGTGTTTCTATTTATGCATAGTTATTTAGGATAATGTATGCATGTGGTATTATGAATGCAATGTGTCTAATTATATGATGTATGCATAAGGAATGAATGAAATGAGTTGTTGATAACTTGTCGATGGTACCATAGACTGTGCAAGATTGACTGGCTTGCTATACTTATGGGATGGCTTTGTGGAATGACTTTGCATTTGATAACTTTATTTTTATATTTTTTGTATTATCTGATGATGATGTAAGTAATGAAATGTACCAATTGTTTTAAAATGTAGTTAAGCTTATCTAAGATTCAAATATTTTAACTAACTATCCAAGACTGTACATTTATCTTACAAGACTTTTGAACAAGGTATAAATCAGACTTGAGTTTGACCAAGTTATTTCACATCCCTATGTGTGCAATTGAGTTCATTTATGTGGTATTTATCAGGATACTGCCAGTTCCAGATAGGCTGTCAACCAAACCTGTACTAAGGATCACATAATTAGCTCCACTAACTTCGTTGTTGGATTTAGTAAGATTAATCCATGGTACAATCTAAGGTACCATAAGCTAGCTCATCCCCATGCAAAAATTTCTCTACTCACATGCAAAGCTAATGTGATAGACATATCGTCATGCATTTAGGATACCGCCATTGCCAGGTAGGTTGTCCACCAAACCCGTAATGAGGATCACCTAGATGGTTTTCAGTTGAGAATTCCAGGGATTCAAGATCAGACATCTTTTATTTGCTCAATGTGTTAGGATACTTGCTCGTATACATAGTGATGAAAATCACTGTTTATTTGTCTCTTCTTTTTTTTTCTTTTTGAGCAAGGGATTGGAATAGTGGTGATAACCACTGTTATCTGATTTTGCATTTTTAGGTTACAAAGTTGAGCTTATAGTTTTTTTTGGCTTGTGGAGGACATTGATCCTTTGAGGCCTTGGGGATGACTACCCATCCTGTTCAGGGACATGTAGTACGAATCCTTATGACTTTGGGAACCAAATGGGATTAGGGATATTGTGAAGGAAGGGCATTGATCTTTTAGGCCTTGGGGATGACTACCCATCCTTGTCAGGGGTGTGTGGTATGAATCCTTACAACTTTGGAGACCAAAGGTGGTTGGAGATGGTCGTGATGATGGCTTGTGGGGATTTTATTTTTGAATGGCATTGGTCCTTTCAGGCCTTGGGGATGACTACCATCCTTTTCAAGGGCGTGTAGTATGAATCCTTATGAATTTGGAGACCAATAGTGATTGGGATTTTTTCTAGTGGTAAAAACCACTACTTATTTAGTGAAAATAGATGGGGAAGAGTTTGTCCTTTTGTCAATTCTCAGCACTCTTGAACCATTCACATAGGGGATGAGCAGGCTAATATTTCACCTATGGTATCCTAAACTACTTTGTAGGTTTCTCTTGCATTCACACAACTTGCGAATTATTTTATGTGTTTTAAATTGTGTAGGGATGTTACATAATGATGCGTGACCAAAGTAAAACTTTCCCTTGTAAAAGTCATTTAACTTTTTACGGTTTTTGGCTAGAAATTTAAAGATAGCTGAATGACGAAAACCCTAAATATATTAGGAGACAACTGACTATGTTAAAAATGGGGATGGTGTTATTCTGGATGTATGTGTTTATAAAATGGGTGGAATGTGGAAAATGAAGGAATTACCAAGCAATTATAGTCTATGGTGTTTGGGACATGTATGACCAAAAAATATGCAATGTATGGATGTGATGCCTAATGCAACTTATATTGTTGTATTTTGATTTTTACGAGTATGCATGGAATTGAGATGCAATTTTTTTTTGTTATTTTTGATGATTTTATTGTTTTTGTTTATTTTTTGAATAATTGTTTTGACCAAGTGGTTATGGCAACCATTGGAGCTTTTGGTGTGACCAAAGGGTTTATGGATACCTTTGGCGCATTTTTGGGGTTGACCAAGCGATCGTGGGAATCCTTGGAGCTTTTGGGTTAACCAAAGGGTTTATAGATACATTTGGGGCATTTTGGTTTGACCAAGCGATTGTGGGAATCCTTGGAGCTTTTGGTTTGACCAATTTTTTTTTGTTATTTTTGATGATTTTATTGTTTTTGTTTGTTTTTTGAATATTTGTTTTGACCTAGAGGTTATGGCAACCCTTGGAGATTTTGGTGTGACCAAAGGGTTTATGGATACCTTTGGGGCATTTTTGGGGTTGACCAAGCGATCGTGGGAATCCTTGGAGCTTTTGGGTTGACCAAAGGGTTTATAGATACATTTTGGAGCATTTTGGGTTGACCAAGCGAAGGGTTCCAAGTCCGCCGGGACTACATGCA
The DNA here is from genome assembly GCA_028583015.1 of Wollemia nobilis. Taxonomy (NCBI): domain Eukaryota; kingdom Viridiplantae; phylum Streptophyta; class Pinopsida; order Araucariales; family Araucariaceae; genus Wollemia; species Wollemia nobilis. Next base: position 33,126 of record JAQPPZ010004365.1, on the reverse strand, counting down.
CCTGCCCTTCGAATGTATACTTTAAGCACTGATGAGCTATCGAAGGGACACACTTCATGTCCCTGATCCATGGCCAACCCAGCAAGATGTTATAGGCCATCTCACCCTCTCAGATGTGGCACAATGTAGGTATAGTATTTTGTACCACTTGGATGGGTAGGACAATTGTGCCAACTATCGAGCATATTGCATCATTGAATGCTCGTAGTGTATAGGTGGAGGTCACTATGTGAGATGCGAGCAACTTGAGGTGCTTCAAGGCCGTTATTGTAATGATATTACTGGATGAACCAGTTTCCACCAATACCCTTTTATACGAAATCCTGTTGACCCACGCGATGATGTGCAGGGGTGGATCCACCATGTCACCAGCCATTGATTTCAATTCATCCTCTCTAAAGGTGATGACTGGCTCAGTGCATATTTTGACATGTCCCACGAAGTTGTTAAAGGAGTTTGCTTCGTGGGGCTACAACTCGATGGCTTTTAGTATCTCCATTAGAGCCTCTCGATGGGGCGTTGATTGTTGTATGAGCTCGTATATGGAGAGCTTGGTCGACATGGTCCTCAAACTCTGGGTGAGTTTGGTCCGAATTGTGGCCACTGGTCTAGGCAGAGGAGGTGGTGCAAGGTGCTTTTGTAGTTGTGATGTTGTTGGCACCTCTCCTGTAGCTACCGTGGGGGCATCTGTGCTTGGGTACCTCTTATTTTGAGTCACTATATTGATCATCCCTACATACCCCTGCATGGGGCAGTTCTGTGTTATCTCATTGACTTGTATGGTCTTTGCCTGTGCCTCATGGGTGGGAAAGGGATCTTTGAAGACCTCCATTTTTTGATTGCTTGGTGCCAATGGATTATCCATTGCTAATGTATTGTTATCTATTAAGTCTTGCACCAAGCCTTTAAACTTCCAACAGGAATTAAGGTCATGTCCTTTTCATTTGTGGAACCTATAGTACAAGTCTTCCCTATAACCCTTAGGTTTCGGTGCATTGGGGTCTAGGGGTTGAATCTTGAGTAGGTTGATCAGGTTTTTCGTTGACAAGCGATCAAACAGAGAGTCTCTAGACTCTGTGTAGGGTGTGAATTGTTGCCTAGGGTGATGCTACTATTTTTGTTCTTGCCTCTGATTTTCTCTATCATAACTATTAAGAGGCACTGCCTGATAGTTAGCCTTTTGGGGTGGTGTTGCTTATGCATGCTTAGGAATGTTTATAACAACCTGATTGATGGCAGCAGGTTTCTGTTGAGTGGTCCCTATTTTGGTGTTCTTAGACCATTCTTTCTTCTTTGGCTTGGCAATATTGCCATCCTGTATCTTGATCTCCTCAGTGATTTTGGCTTGCGCCAGGGCTTCCTCAAGAGTGGCATATTTTTGCAGTTGCAATAGCACGAAGATCAATCTCAAACAACTTTTTGAGAACATTTGGGTCAGGTCGGACATGGGAGGGAGGTAGGGTAGCTTTGAAAGCAACGTCCTCCATTGATTCCCATATGCCTCCATGGTTTCTTCCTCATACTTCCTGAGGATAGCTAGGTTGCTTAGTGATAACTTCTTCTTGGTGTTTAAGGTAAAGCATTCAAGGAATGCGTCCACTAGCTGATCCAAGTTATTGATGTTGTGCTTTGGCAACTGAGTGAACCAATCCAAGGTAGGGCCTACGAACATGGTTATAAATGTTTTTAGAAACAAAGCATCGTTGTCCTGAATGCCAAAGCATTGGCTCAAGAATCTAGTCACGTACTTTTGGGCATCCTCCTCCCCTCTAAAGAATACCAATTAGGGCAATTTAAAGTGTTCAAGGTAAGGGGGTGTTGGCATTGACGGATGCACTGGGTGACTACGGAGTTAGCATAAAGTGGGCTTTTTGGGCCCAAAAGTCTTGGTCTCCATAGAATCTAAGCACTTTAGCTGCGCTTTATATGCATCGAAGGATTTAATCTCTTCCTCCTTGGTTTTCTACCACTATGGGTTGCAGGGAACTTGAGGCCTATAGAGGGATGGCCGAATATCACCCCATATGGATTGGTAGGGTGTTTTTGCCCACTCTTCTTCTTGCTCATAATCCTCATAAGCTTCTTGAGGATTTCCTGGGTGAGACCTATGACCATGGGTGGGTGCCCATGGGGGGTGCCCATCGTTGTTTCTTGGAGTGGCCCCCTACTCAGGTCCAGGGGGTCTTGGAGGTAACACTTGGTAATTTCTTAGAGACCTATCTTGCACTAGGGGGTTATGCCTTTCTGCCCTCTATGCTTGAGGGGTTGGAACCCTCTCAGGCATAGTGTTGTGGAGCATCTCATCTATTTGGCACCAGATGCACTCTTTGCTAAGGTGATATAGATGCTCTAATTTTTGTTGGTCTTGCCTGAGCTGCATAATTTGCGCTTGGCGGGCGGTATGTTTGGAAAATGTCAAGTCAATTTGTTCCTCTGTATTGTGTTTAGGAAGCCTAGATGCCTCTTCTACATGTCTATCTCGATCATGGTGATCTAAGATACCTATGGGTTGCTTTCCTTTGTTGAGGTTAGCGACATTCACCCGGGGCTCTGGCCTCATTGGATGGTCCTGATACATGATAGGTGTGGAGGCGCATTGCTCCCACACTATGTATTGCTCTTGAGGAATGTAGTGGTCTTCCTCATACTCCCTTTCGTATGTGTGAAAGGGGCAGGCAAAATTGGCTTGCCCTGTCTAGAGAGCCTTGTGCTCTAGATTTTTTCTAGTGTTTCTAACAATAATAAGGGGTAAAGGAGGGATGATGAAATCATGTGGCCCCTCCTTATGGACCTATGTTGCTCTAGCACTTCATCACTAGGCAACTCATAACGAGCGTCTAAGAGAGCCCTCCTGTCTATGTTGAGTGCCACATGTATGTCCTCCTCTTGAAAGGATCTATGCTGAGTGGGGGTGCCCCTCAAAGAGGTGCCTCTATAGTATTGTTTTGTAATGGCATGATGTGGAAAATCTTGCATGTTAGGCCACCAAGGTGGGATGACCAAGTCCTCAAGACTATATCGAAGGTGACTTGTCCCCCTTTGTGCACTCTCTACAGCTCCTGCCCGTGATTGGGCTCAGCTACGGGTGTACACCATGGTGATGTTTACCTAAATATGTGTGCATTTTTATATTCTTTAGGATTTATTATGCTACACTAAATAGAAGGGAAACACACAATTAAAGCAATGATTATCTTGTTTAAATATTAAAAGTGTGCCCTAAATCTGGTTCAGTGTGTTTTGATGTTTGTTTTGACAGTTTTGTAAAGAACGTTTTGTAACAAATGCAATATGATAGCTCTTATGACTCCCAAAAATGTTTCCCATTCAATATACCACTACCAGGCCATATACCGAACCTCTCTATATACCCGCCCTTACGTGAGGGAGACTATAGGTATGTGAGAGCATAAAAGTACATGGAACATAGGCGGTATAGAAGGGGAATCACTCTATTTATGACACCTACCATAGAAGACTCATCCTCATGCACTGGGAATCAACCCCACTACACTTGGTAAGATTTCATTAGGATTTATGTCTAACAACAATCATAATTGGGGTTATGTATGCAATATTTCAAGCCAATGTGGTGATGAAATCCACCGTTGATCTTGATCAAGGGTTGGGGTTTTATGACCAACTCCTTGTTGTTTCAATTACCATGTGGTGTGTGGGGTTAATTTTAATTTTCATAAATGAATAAAATAAGCATTCAAACTCTCCTATGCAAAAAAATAACTAGAAAACAGAAAATAGAAAGTAAAAAATGATAGAAGGTGTTTAAGACTCCTACCTCTTCTCTACCCAAATTGGATGCCTCTGAATTTCTGCCATGAAATTGCACAGAGAGCTATTCATCCTGAGGTGATATGAATAACATATCTATATTCATTCCAGGGTAATATGAATTCCTATTCATCTCAGGGTGGCACGAATTCTAGCTCTGTATTTGTTACAGGATGGAACGAGCAACAGTCCAATGCCTGAAAGATTGATACCTGTAAGCAAAAAAAAGCAAATTTTGATCAAAATTTTAATATTAAAATCAAGGGACAAATGTCCCACTGTTATCACCACTGAAATAATGAGGATACAAAAACAAAAAGGAAAAGCCAAGATGCGATGCAAACGAAACAAAACATAACACTATATACTATGAATTGCAAATGCATGAAAGGAGATAAGCACAAGCGAATTGAAACCAAATAGAAATCCAATATGGAATATATCCCTTTTATTAATATGCTTTAGAACTTAGTTACAATTTGTCTCCTCCCATTTTAGGGGCTAGGAGTGTTAAAAATGTGTTCTTGTCACATCAATGGACGCCATTCCTTCTTCTGCGTGCCCACATGTAAAGTGGGCGGACCAAACGTTGTTTCCACTTGAGTTGATGAGTCTTGAATCCTTTCTAATCCCCTTATGTTAAGACCCTACGTTAAAGGAAATAGGAAAAAGTCAGTAGCACCTGTAGATAAAACGAAACATGCAATCCCCACACCTTCAATTAGTGCATGCAAAATATAAATAAAACAATAACTAAAATAGATCCAAATGAAATGAAAAATTGATACGGGCATACAAACATCACCAAGAAGGCACTTCAAAAGTAATAGTCAAAAAAATTGCCATATATTCGTATTCGCTCCGGGGTGGGACGAATAGACCTGCAACAAAGTGTCAAAAGGGCACTGTCCCAAATGTCACATTTGGGAGGCTCTAAATCACTTGCAAATGTGGGGTTTAGCTAATTGGGGCTATTTTGGGAAGACCCAGAAGGTCATATTTTCCCAATTTGGCCTCTATCACTAGGAATTTGATTATGCTACCTGCATGTTAGTAAATGAGGGAAATGATAAAAACATGGTAAAAAATGCTCAAAACGATGTGAAATTTAAATGGTATCCTATCTAAGCAGCATAGAATAAAATAAAAAAATAAAAAAAAGGAAAGCTACCATATATTTCTAATCACTCCGAAGCGGGGCGATTAGGACTGCAGCAGTGTGGGGGGCGCCTGGGGGCAAGACGCCCACAGTTTGGGACTCTGTTTCAGCACCAATACACTTGGGATGGGTCCAAAACCTCTTATGGGGTTGTGTCAAAAAATTTGGTAGCATTTTGTGGCCAAATTTTGGTTTTTGGTTCCAGATTTTGTGCTTCCAATAACCACCCTAAGAGCATTAAATGTGTTCTTGTCACATCAATGGATGATATTCCTTCTTTCGCGTGCCCACATTGTAAAGTGGGTGCACAAAATGTCACTACAACTTGTTTTTATGAGTCAAGACTCCTTTATTATCCTCTAATGTCAAGACCCTATGTTCAAGGAAATATAAAATAGTCAATAGCACCTGTAGATAAAATGAAACATGCAATCCCCACGCCTTCAATTAATACATGCAAAATATAAATAAATTGATAACTTAAATAGATCCAAATGAACTAAAAACTTGACAGGGGCATCAAAACATCACAAGGAAGACACTCCAAATGGATCAGTCAAAAAATTTGCCACAAATTTGTATTCACTCTAGGGTGGGGTGATTAGGACGATGACAGTTTGGGGGGTTCCCGGGGGCAGGACGCCCACCGTTTGGGACTCTGTTTTGGAACCAATCCACTTGGGATGGGTCCAAAACCTCTTATGGGGTTGTGTCAAAAAATTTTGTAGGATGTTGTGGCCAAATGTCGGGTTTTGGTTCCATATTTTGCTCTTCCAATAACCACCCTATGACCTCCCTTCCAAAAGAGATCAAGGATGTGGAAGGTACAAATTGAAAGGTGTGTGCGGAAGTAAAATGGCAGCACTTCATTTCTCAAAATTCTCCTTCTCTGCATATCTTGTGGTGAGAAAACTCACCAATTTATAGACCTGGAGGTCTCTTATGATTGAGCATGCATAGGCGCCACTTGGAAATCATGCCTTTCCCAGGGGGGAGAAGATTACTCCCTGATTAGGGGCTCCATTAATACCCCTGTAACTACCTCTAACACTAAAAAATGCTCACTCACACTCCCATGTAATGAAGGAAGAGTTAAGTGGCGGATCTGAGCTGCCATTTGTCAAGATTTGACTTTTTGCCCGTCAAACCTACTATTCACCCCACCCTGGAGCGAATACTACTAATCATCCCTGGGTAGGGTGAGTACCAGTTTGCAATCATCCCTTGGTGGAATGAGTAGAGAGCAGAGTGCCTGAAGGTGCCAAATTGACCTCTAACCTTCCAAAACTGTTGTGTGAGTGGTTAGGACCACTGTTTAACCTCTGGGGGCTACCCTGGGGGCTGTGTGTGTCAATGCAATCAATGTTTGCAGTAACATAGTCAGATTAGTGCTGTTTTGGTGTCTACAAAATTTAAAATAACTTTCATCATGAGCTATGACATACATTTATCATGACATGATGCATAATATTACTAAATAATATATTGATGATATTCATAGACAACCTATAAAATGATAATATCACATTCAATATTTAAGGTGAATCTTTTAACAATTATGAGAATTTTAATTTCCATTTAAAGCCTTCTAAACATGTATTTAGAGTAACAACATGAAAACTAATAGGTTTTATTGTAGTTACTCTATATTGGTAGTTTCAAGAAGTCTCTAAAACTTGGCTCTTATACCAACTATAACAACCTAGTCTAACCAGCCCAAAGAGAGTATTTTTTCATAGGTAGGGTTCAAAAAGATGTGTTTTAATTTTATTTTTCTTTTTTACAGAAGGCATTACCACATTTGAGATTATATTGCTATATATGACTCTCAAGTGGATAGGAGTGGCCAACATCCCATAGTATTGGGTTTCCTCTTTCTTTACCTACATGGTTCAAAGAACGCTTTAATGATATCCTCATATTTATTAAAATCTCCTTGAATGTAATACAATTTGACCATAATGTAGGGATTATTACTACTTAGTCTTTATAAAGGGGATTCCAATTCCCTCACCATACATAAGTTAATATATGTTGGTACTTTCTAGCATAATGCCTTAAATTCTAGTTATCACACCTCCACAATAGGATTCTCTAGCACTTAAGTACCTAATTACAACATTTCTATGGTGGGCTAATTAAGGACATTATCACTCCATGTAATAATAATCTTGGCCACCCAATCCTTCCCATTCAAGGTGCCATCACAACTTACAAATGATAAGTCTTGCCAAGGAGGGTTGTAACATACTATAACAACTATTAGATATGAGATAACAAACTTAATGGAGGATTATTCTATGGTAAAAACCTTGTACCCTATGATTATATGTTATGTTTTAAATTCTATATCCTTTGGTAAGCATTTGTGTTATAGTGACCTATTACTCCTTAAACCATTCTAGAATAGAAGAATTCTAACTGTAACAACCCAACTAAACCACCCAGAGAGAGTAAATTTTTTAATCCCAAGTAAGATTTACAAATAAGTCCTAAAAATATTTTATTATTAATAATGCATAACCATATTTCAGATACTATCATTGTAGATGACTCTCAAATAGATATGATATACCAACATCTTGTAAGTTCTAGGGTTAAATTTTCTAAAACTCAATGGTTAAAATATATGTTTTTTAGTGGTTTTCCCACATTCCTTACACTCTCCCCACATATAAAGCAATCTAACCACAATATAGGGATTATCCATTTTTAGTCCATCAAAAAGAGGGTTCTATTTACTTAATTCTACATAGGCATATTTTTGTAGAACTAATTGGTATGATGCCTTAAAGCCTAGTTATATCACCTCTATTATGAGTTAAATAGAGACTTAGTACTTAATTACCACACCTCCAAAGTGGATTAATTAAGGATAGTATCACTCCATGTGAAAATAAGCATGATAACAAATTTTTTCCATTCATGGTAATCATCACAATATTATTTATGAATAAGTTTCCAACCTCCAAGATAGAAAACCTAATCTATGCTTATCCATATAGAATTCCTTCAAAAATATTATCATTTTTGGGGTACACCTAAGGCTTACTGCTTAGGATATTTTATTCACAAAATACTTGTATGTTGCATCTCTTGCAACATTCTCCAGGTTTAGGAACATCTTGACTCTAGGATACTAGTAAAGTTTTAATGTGTTTCACAAGGAGAACCCCATTTAAAACCAAAGAGTCAATAATATAAAGAACTTTGAACTCTCTCTTTTTCCAAATACATAATAAGTTCAACATACTTAACTGAAAATAAAAGTATAAAACATAAACAAAACTCTTCTACATTATTTTAGCAATAACAAAAAGCTTTCTAAGTAAATTGAACTTTTATCTCAAATTAATTGAATCAAAATTTCTGTAAGCATCATATGCTTTTATAATAATATATAATGCTTTTATAATAAGAATATTCTTTTTATTTTTTCAAAAATTTCCATAAGTATTCATTTATTCAAAATAATATAAATAAAACTAAATTTTATCATTACATAATTGAGAAAAAATGTTTTATTCTATCATCATTTTAATAGCATCCATATAACATAAAATATTGCATCATAAACCTTTACACTATCCAAAACTCTTTTCCAGGGAAACTATTTCCTTAGACACACTTTCCATACTTACATAACCCATGGATAACAATGATTTTGCAATAGAAATCTTTACAAAAGAATCATATCTTTATACTTATTATAAATTCAACAATTCTCTTGGCCCCCAAATCTAGTTAATTCCTTTCGCTCCAATGTATAGTGGTAGTAATATAAAGGATTATGATAACTTTTGTTCATGAAATATAATTAATATCCAAAATGCCAAGAAAATATCATAAATTCAATCTTATGAATAGACTATAAGCAATTACAATGCATCCAAATATTTCAACACATAATTTACTTTACCAATACCATGGGAGAATCCCATACTTCTTCCAATAATGGACTCCCCATACATTCTCCCGTTTTATAAATGTTTTTAAAAAATATATCTTTAGATAATTTAATATTTCCAACAACCAAATTAAACAAAAAAATATTTCACTAGGGCAATTTCCAAGATTTTGTTAACCTGTTTTTTATGTCATGTCCCTCCTTGGAAGGAATCTTCTAGTCTTATATATTATTTGTGATCACTTATGTACCCATTAATAATTATTAAGAAATACCACAAGTCAAATTAGAAATATCTAGGAGAATAATATCATAGAATCATACCTTTGTGGTGGGGAATCCACAAAGAATTTTGGAATGTACAACTTTTATTTTTCAAGTTTATGATTGTGTTAAAGAGAAAAAAGGTATCTCCATAAACCCTTGCAACAAGCATAACTTCATCAATAGGGACTTGGCTAATAGTTTGTAAGTTCTAATAACCAAAATTAAAAACACACAACTTGAAGGTGAGGATATTTATATTTTTGAAGATCTAAATGTCACCTTGGACAAATACGTATTATATTCATATTTTCATGCTATGGAGATGAATGATGTAGATATTATTCTTGGTTATCCTTGGTTGGATTCCTTGGGTACTATTAACATTAATGTGTAAAATAAATTTATGAAGTTATGGTATTGCAAAAATAAGATAACATTGCAAGATATCTCTTAGTCTAAGGCACAAGACTCAGGGGAAAACCAAGAAGATATGATAGGAAAGCAAGTTGAAAATGAAGCAAAATATCATAAAATAGAGTAAAAGGAAGAGGCAAGAATAGAGATCAAGAAAGAAGTAAACTCAAAATCTAAGGATGAATTAAAATATGGGATCTTGAAAAAAGAATATGTTGAAGAGTTACAAAATGTAGAAATTGGGTTCAAGATGGAGAATATCACCATCCACACCACCTTGAGAGGCAACAATCCAAGAGATATGTCTTAAAGCAACAAAATAGCTATGAGGTACATACATGGAACCAAAGAAGTCAAAACCTTGAATATGCTACTAGTATGAAAAGAAAGCATTGGTTAAAAAGAGTGATATTTATGGCAAAAATATAGATGCATCAAATACATGGGATAAAAGGATTACTTCTAGATACTCAAGTGGTAGAAGGTTATACCAACATCAACTTTGATCACCTCCAATTAGAGTTTCATTGGGATGGATGGATGATCATGATTTGTACCAATACTCAACATGTCTTAGAAGATAATATTATTTAATCTCTTCTAATATTTCAAGGATGAAATATTTTATAAGGGGGATGGAATGTTAGGTACCCAAGATAGGTACTTCATAATATAATATTGTTGGACATTTTGAGTCCCTAAGTTAAAGTTGTCATTGATGTCACCAAATGAAGTCATCCTTAATACCAAATATTTTAGCAGGAAATAAAGGGGATAAAAATGGTTATTTGATATCCAGGAAGAAGGCCAAAGATCAAGTGAAATAGTGCAAAAGACAAAAGTTAAAAAGGAGTTATAATATTTATTTTATAAATTATTTAAATTCAGTTTGAATTTAAATTTTATAAATAAATATTAAAGGTACTTTATCAAAGGTATAATATTATAATAGTGGTTATTATAATATTAAATGTGCCATGGTGAAAACCCAAATAAAATATTTATAATTCTTATTATAATGTTTTATAAGGCAAAAGTGGGTTTTATAAAGTCTAAAGATATTTTAATAAACCCAAAGGTATTCAAAGCATGTTACAAAGGTTTATCCTCACTGATGTCATGTGGGTTAATTGAATTCTAAAGTGCCAACATTATAAAGGAAAGGAGGAAGATTAATATTTAAACCTATGCCCAAAGGGTATTAAGATTATCCTTTCTCGATTAAAAATATTGCATGTGAATTAATTAAGACAAGAGCTCGTGAGAAGAAAACTATGAATTTTGTGTTTGTCCTGCTGGTGAAAGGAAACAAAAGGGAGAACATCGAATAGTTGGAATCCAACTAGGCACCTTGGCCTAGTGGCAAGAGGGTTGCAGCTTAGTTTTTGTGCGTTTGGAGACCAGTGTTCGAGTCTCAGTGTAAGCGCTTGGCAGGTGTGTTGAAGGCGTAAAACCTAAGGTGCATATTTTGCAAAACCAGGTAGAGTCATCCTTTTGAAGCACATGGTACTTCACCTATATTAAATGAGCATGTAACTCATGTGATTTTTGGCACCGCAGTTGATACATTAGAGTGGGCTGCATTGAGAGTTCGAAACCCTCCAAAGGTTGGTAAATGATTTTTTAATTAAATTTTGTTAATTGGTAAAGGTGGGAGATAAAAGGGGTGTTAAATTGGATTTGCTTTCAATAGTTGCTATTTTTTTAGTGGTTTAAATTTGGAAAGGTTTCTTTGTAATAAAGTTGTGATAGTTGAGAATTACCTTTAGGAGTTATAAGGAGAATTCTATTTTTATATTTAAAGTCTTAAAATTGCTATTGTGGAATATTGAAAGATTAAGACTTTGTGGGTAGTATGTTATTTTGAATTAAGGATTTTTGTGACTATTGTGAGGATATTGATTATTATTTAAGTTGGAGTGATAAGGTGTAATTTTGATATTATTTTGTGATATATTTTGTTGAAGAAAATTATCCTCTAACCCTTATTGAGATTGGCAAAGAAGTAATTGTGAGTGTGATAGATTTGTGAGGTCAACTACTTGTCATTCAAAAAGGTATGGGAAAATTCTTCCTTGGTTTAGTTGGTTGATTGGATTACTTGAAAATTAAGTTTGGAGTGAAAAGGATTTGATTAGGGTTTCCTTTTTGAAAGTGTTTGAGTTATTGCTTCAAGGTTTTCTGATTTGAGAGTTGAGATTAAAACCTTTTTTTATAAGCATTGTTGTTGAGACCATTGGTTGAGTGAAGTGTTTGAGTTAATGCTTCAAGGTTTTCTGAATTGAGAGTTGTGATTGAAACCTTGTTTTATAAGCATTATTGTTGAAGCCATTGGTTGAGTGAGGAACCTGAGTTAGGGTTTTAAAAGATCATGAGTATCATTGTTATGTGAAGAATATTTGATAAGCATGGTTTTTGAAGTGAGTTGTTATACAAAGAACTTGAAATTGAGTTAGAAAAGAATATGAGCATCATTGTTATGTGAGATTTGTTGTTGAGCATTGTTGGAAACATTTTGAGTTGGATGATAGATGCTTGGACTAGGGTTTGTGAGCAAGAGTTGTTTCTTGAAGTGATTGGTTGAGTAGAATTGTTTGAGCCTAGTCAAGTGGAAGTATGAAGTGATTGATTGAGTTCCATAAAAAAAACTATTCTATATTCTGATTTGAGTTGAGATTGAGTTTTGAGAATAGAACATATTGAGTCTATAAAAAATATTTTTATGCTTCTATGAGATTGATTTAAGTTGAGATTGAGTTTTAATAATAGAACATATTGAGTCTCTAAAAATTCTCTTTATGCTTCTATGAGATTGATTTGAGTTGAGATTGAGTTTTTAATATAGAAAATATTGAGTCTCTAACAATTATCTTTATGCTTCTATGAGATTGAGATGAGAAAGTGATTGAGCATTGAGTAAAGAACATATTGAGTCTCTACCAATTCTCTTTATGTTTCTATGAGATTGAACAAGTTTTGTGTCGACTTGTTAAGCAAATTTGAGGTAAGTATTTGAGAAGACTTGTGGAATAATTTTGTGTGAGATTTTGTGGAAGCTTACATTACAGAATTGAGCAAGTCCTAGAGAGGAATTATTGAGCAGATTTGGACAAGTTATGTGTGAGCTTGTTGAGCAAATTTGGATAAGTTTTGTGTGATCTTGTTGAGTAGATTTGGACAATTTCTATGTGATCTTGTTGAGCATATTTGGACAGGTTCTATATGGACCTGTTGAGCAGAATTGGACAGGTTCTATGTGGACCTATTGAGAAGATTTGGATAAGTTTTGTGTGAGCTTGTTGAGCAAATTTGGACAGGTTTTGTGTGGACCTTTTGAGCAGAGTTGTGCAGGTTCTACATGGACCTATTGAGAAGATTTGAGCAGGTTCTGAGTGGACCTGTTGAGATGATTTTAGCAAGTTCTGAGTGGAATTTTTGAGCATATTTGAGCAGTTTATGAGTGGACCTATTGAGCATGTTTGAGCAAGTTTTGAGTGGGCCTGTTGAGCATATTTAAGTAGGTTTTGAGTGGACCTATTAAGCATATTTGTGCTAGACCGAATGGATTGTATTTAGTGCAAATTTGAGTGGACTTGTTCTAGACCGACTAGACTATGTTTAGTACAAGAGTTGAGTATATTTGTGCTAGACTAAATAGACTATGTTATTATAGATTTCAATGAGCATATTGAGTATACTTGTACTAGACCAACTGGACTGTGTTTAGTGCAAGAGATTGAGTAGAGTTGTTCTATATTAATTGGACTATGTTTAGTACATAATTGAGATAGAGCTTTGGAGGTGACATAACAAAGAGGGCAGTAGTCTCCAGTGGATAGAGATCCATCAGCCAGGGTAGTGAGGATAGATCTTTTGAGTGGGGATAAGAGTCTTTAGTGGAGAGAGATCCACAAGCCAATGTAGTGGAGGTAGTAGCCTTCTAGAGGATCACCAACCAGAGTAGAGGAGGAGTTCTCCTATGGATAGATATCCACAAACTAGATTTAGGGGATCAACATCTCCTTTGGACTAAGGTCCATAATATTGTAATAGGGAAAGTATTCCCATGAGATTATTTGAGAAATATTTAGAAGAAATATTTTCTCCATGGAGGTAGCCATATTTAGGTGGACCACGTTAAATATGTGTCTCTATTGTATGTGATGATTTGTGCATTTATTTGGTTATTGCTATTGATATTACCATTGATTATATTTATTAATACTAGTTGAGAAAGAAAAGTAAAAAGTGGTCTTATATTGTTCAGCCCCCCTCTCAGTATAAGCTTGTGATCTTCAATTGGTATCAGAGCCAATTATTTCAGAAGAAGTTTAACAACTTGAAGGAAGATCCTATAAGAATACAAATGGCAAAGAAAGGCAAGAGTAGAAATATGAGACACAAGAAGAAAATAACACCTATGGTCATGAAATAAAAGTAAGATGAGTTTAATATTTATGTGTTGGGAGGACAAATGGAAATAGATTCAAGAGATGAATCAAGTAATGGATAAATATCCAAACTTAATAATGTTTTGTACCAGATGTGGGAACACGGGTCACCATGCAGCTTATTGTCCACAAGAATGTTTTGATTATGGTCAACTTGGCCATGATGTAGGTTATTGTAATGGGTTTAGTAGCAGTGAAGATGAAGATGATATTATCAGAAATGAAATCCTAGAGATTAGTTCAAGAAAGGATAACATGGATAATCAAAACATGTATGAAGAAGAAACTCTACTTTCAGTAATAGAAGAAAAAGAAGATGCTTTAGAAAAATAAAAAGGAAAAGCCACTCTTAAGGAACTTATTGAATAGAAATGAGATAATTTAGAATTAAAGGCTCAAATACAAGAAAATAAGAAATGTAAGACAACTTCTACAGGATATCTTTGGCTTGAGAGATAAGGTTGAAAAAGCAAGAAGAGTTGAATAAGGTATGATTAAATAGTTAAAGGTAAAAGAGATAGAATGTGAAAGGCTTATTATTACACTTGGAGAATTAAAAAGGGATAACTCAGGATTAAGGGTTCATGCTCAAGAATATGAGAAAGCAAAAGCAAGGTTTCTACATGAACTCACTAACTTCAAAATCAAAGTTGAAGAGACAAGAAAAATTGAAGAAGGTATGGCCAAAAAATTAAAAATAAAATATCTAGAGTGTGAAAGATTAGAGCATGAGATAGTTTCACTAAGGATGGAAGTAAAAGGATCTAATGACAAGATACACAAGTTTGAGGAAAATTCAAAGACCTTGGAAAGGACTATCAATGCACAAAGGTCATCAGTAACCATAACAGGACTTAGTTCTAAAGAATAAAAAGGGATCAAGAAGCAAAAAAGGAGATTCAAGCTCAAACACCAAAAAATAAGAAGATTCAAAAGAAGTAAGTAAAAGAGAGAGTGAGACTTCTATGGATAAGTTGGACAATAAAAAGTTTAGCAAGGAAAGGAACAATGCACAAGTAAGGAATATATGGAATAGGAAACAGGTAGAAGAGACTAAGAGACCAATGGGGTCTAGGCAAGGTTTCTTCAATGGAAGATATTTTTCATGTCATAGGTTTGGGCACATGGATTCACAGTGCAGGACACATGAAAGACAAGAATATGGGAAAGAACAACTTTTCCATGGGTATTGCTACTCATGTAATGATCCTGGTCACAAGGTAATGAATTGTAGGGTTCATGATAGAAGAGGATATGGGTTCACTAGAAGAGATATTAAGATATTTGCACCTCTAAGGAATAATAACATTAAGTGTTATAAGTGCAATAATGATGGTCACACAACAAAATGGTGTAGAGAAATTATTCTAGAAATAGGTATGAATAGGAACATGATCAGGAACATGAATAGGAATAGGAACATGGATGAGAACATGAACAAAAACATGAACATGAATGATGAAAGGAACATGAATGATGACATGGATAGAAACAATCAGAAGAATAAAAAAATTCAGAAAATAAGGGAAGATGATAAAGGCAAAGAACAATACCTTTTGGGAGTAGAAATACTCCCACCCCAGAATTAACCACCTCAAAGGAGGTGGGAGAGGGGCTAAGCTAAGAGGCTCATTCTTAAGCCCCGAGCCCCAAAGGTGACCCTCTACCATTGATGTCAAAGGGGGAGATATTTGTGTATTGGGGATAGATTTTATATGGGGAGATATTTGATATCTGAGAGAGCATTGAGAAAGGGGGAGCAATGTCCCAAGGGGAGCAGAAGAAAAATAAAGGTCAGGTTTCAGTAAAAAGGATATGGGTTGCCATCAATGACAAAGGGGGAGATTGTTGGACATTTTGAGTCCCTAAGTTAATGTTGTCATTGATGTCACCAAATGAAGTCATAATTAATACCAAAGATTTTAGTAGGAAATAAAGGATATAAAAATGGTTATTTGATATCCAGGAAGAAGGCCAAAGATCAAGTGAAAGAGTGCAAAAGACAAAAGTTAAAAAGGAGTTATAATATTTATTTTATAAATTATTTAAATTCAATGTGAATTTAAATTTTATAAATAAATATTAAAGGTACTTTATCAAAGGTATAATATTATAGTAGTGGTTATTATAATATTAAATGTGCCATGGTGAAAACCCAAATAAAATATTTATAATTCTTATTATAATGTTTTATAAGGCAAAAGTGGGTTTTATAAAGTCTAAAGATATTTTAATAAACCCAAAGGTTGGGTTTAAGACCAAATGTATTCGAAGCATGTTACAAAGGTTTATCCTCACCGATGTCATGTGGGTTAATTTCATTTTGAAGCACCGAAGTTATAAAACAAAGGAGGAATATTACTATTTAAACCTATGCCCAAAGGGCATTAAGATTATCATTGCTCGATTAAAAATATTGCATGCAAATTAATTAAGACAAGAGCTCGTGAGAAGAAAACTACGAATTTTTTGTTTGTCCTACCAGTGAAAGGAAACAAAAGGGATAGTGTCGAATAGTTTGAAGTCAACTAGGCACCTTGGCCTAGTGGCAAGAGGGTTGCGGCTTAGTTTTTGTGTGCTTGGAGACCAGTGTTCAAGTCTCGACGGAAGCGCTTGGCAGGTGTTTTGAAGGCGTAAAATGTGAGGTGCATATTTTGTAAAACCAGGCGGAGTCATCCTTTTGAAGCATGTGGTGCTTCACCTATATTCAATGAGCATGTAGCTCATGTGGTTTTTGGTGTCGCGGTTGAGACATTAGAGTGGGCTGCATTGAGAGTTTGAAACCCTCCAAAGGTTGGTAAATGATTTTTTAATTAAATTTTGTTAATTGCTAAAGGTGGGAGATAAAAGGGGTGTTAAACTAGGTTTGCTTTCAAGGGTTGCTATTTGTTTAGTGGTTGAAATTTTGAAAGGTTACTTTGTAATAAAGTTGTGGTAGTTGAGAATTACCTTTAGGAGTTATAAGCAGAATTCTATTTTTATATTTAAAGTCTTAAAATTGCTATTGTAGAATATTGAAAGGTTAAGACTTTGTGGGTAGTATGTTATTTTGAATTAAGGGTTTTTGTGACTATTGTGAGGATATTGATTATTATTTAAGTTGGAGTGATAAGGTGTAATTTTGATATTATTTTGTGATATATTTTTTTGAAGAAAATTATCCTCTAATCCTTATTGATATTGGCAAAGAAGTAATTGTGAGTGTGGCAAATTTGTGAGGTCAACTATTTGTCATTCAAAAAGGTATGGGCAAATTCTGCCTTGGTTTAATTGGTTGATTGGCTTACTTGAAAATTAAGTTTGGAGTGAAAAATATTTGATTAGGGTGTCCTTTTCGAAAGTTTTGGAGTTATTGCTTCAAGGTTTTCTAATTTGAGAGTTGATATTAAAACCTTTTTTTATAAGCATTGTTGTTGAGAACATTGGTTGAGTGAAGTATTTGAGTTAATGCTTCAAGGTTTTTTGAATTGAGAGTTGTGATTGAAACCTTGTTTTATAAGCATTTTTGTTGAAGCCATTGGTTGTGTGAGGAACCTGATTTGGGGTTTTAAAATATCATAAGTATCATTGTTATGTGAAGAATATTTGATAAGCATTGTTGTTGAAGTGAGTTGTTATACAAATAACTTGAACTTGAGTTAGAAAAGAACATGATTATCATTGTTATGTGAAATTTTTTGTTGAGCATTGTTGGAAAATTTTTGAGTTGGATGATAGATGCGTGGACTAGGATTTTTGAGCAAGAGTTGTTTCTTGAAGTGATTGGTTGAGTAGAATTGTTTGAGCCTAGTCAAGTGGAAGTATGAAGTGATTGTTCAAGTTCCATAAAACAAACTATTCTATATTCAGATTTGATTTGAGATTGAGTTTTGAGAATAGAACATATTGAGTCTCTAATAATTCTCTTTATGCTTCTATGAGATTGATTTAAGTCGAGATTGAGTTTTGAGAATAGAACATATTGAGTCTCTAACAATTATCTTTATTATTTTAAGAGATTGATTTGAGTTGATATTGAGTTTTGAGTATAGAACATAGTGAGTCTTTAACAATTCTATTTATTCTTCTATGAGATTGAGTCAAGAAAGTGATTGAGCTTTGAGTAAATAACATATTGAGTCTCTAACAATTATC
This sequence comes from Wollemia nobilis, assembly GCA_028583015.1. Lineage (NCBI taxonomy): Eukaryota > Viridiplantae > Streptophyta > Pinopsida > Araucariales > Araucariaceae > Wollemia > Wollemia nobilis. The sequence goes on along the minus strand of JAQPPZ010004365.1, from coordinate 15,005 downwards.
TTTATGTTTCTATGAGATTGAACAAGTTCTGTGTGGATTTGTTAAACATATTTGAGGTAAGTCTTTGAGAAGACTTGTGGACTAATTTTGTGTGAGCTTTTGTGGAAGCTTACAATACATATTTGAGCAAGTCCTAGAGAGGACTTATTGAGTAGATTTGGACAAGTTCTGTGTGAGCTTGTTGAGTAGATTTGGACAAGTTCTATGTGAGCTTGTTGAGAAAATTTGGACAAGTCTTGTGTGATCTTGTTGAGAAGATTTGGACAGGTTCTGTGTGGACCTGTTGAGCAGATTTGGACAGGTTCTATGTGGACCTGTTAATTAGATTTGAGCAAGTTTTGTGTGACATTTTTGAGTAGATTTGGACAGGTTTTATGTGGACCTATTGAGTAGAGTTGTCCAGGTTCTGTGTGGACCTATTGAGTAGAGTTGTCCAGGTTTTGTGTGGACATGTTGAGAAGATTTGAGTAGGTTTTGAGTGGACCTATTGAGCAGATTTGAGCAGGTTCTGAGTGGACCTATAGAGCAGATTTGAGTAGGTTCTGAGTGGACCTATTGAGTAGATTTGAGCAAGTTCTGAGTGGACCTATTGAGTAGATTTGAGTAGGTTCTGAGTGGAAATATTGATCAGGTTTTTTCTATACCGAATGGACTATGTTTAGTACAGGTTTGATTGATCTTGTGCTAGACTGACTGGACTATATTTAGTACAAGAGTTGAGTAGATTTGTGCTAGACCGAATGGACTGTGTTTAGTACAAATTTGAGTGAGCTTATTGAGTAGACTTGTGCTAGACCGACTGGAATGTATTTAGTGTAAGAGATTGAGCAGAGCTATGATAGACCAATTAGACTGTGTTTAGTACAAAATTGAGATAGAGCTTTGGAGGTGATAGAGCAAAGAGGACATTATTCTCCATTGGATAGATATCCATCATCCAGGGTAGTGAGGATAGGTCTTTTGAGTGGGGAAAAGAGTCTTCAATGGAGAGATATCCACAAGCCAGTGAAGTGGAGGTAGTAATATTCTAGAGGATCACCAACGAGAGTAGAGGAGAAGGAGTTCTCCTATGGATAGAGATCCATAAACTATATTTAGAGGATCAACATCTCCTTTGTATTGAGGTCCATAAACATTGTAATAAGGAAAGGATTCCCATGAGATTATTTGAGAAATATTTAGAAGAAATATTTTCTCCGTGGAGGTAGCCATCTTTGGGTGAACCACGTTAAATATGTGTCTCTATTGTGTGTTATGATTTATGCATTTATTTGGTTATTTTTATTGATATTCCCATTGATTATATTGATTAATATTGGTTGGGAAATAAAGGTAAAAAGTGGTCTTATATTGTTCACCCCCCTCTCAGTATAAACTTATGTTCTTCAAATATTGTGTTGTATATTGGTATGATCCATACATGAACTATTGGCTAATGTGGGCCCACTATGATGTAAATATTACTTATGTAAACATTACTCATTAGTAAGGAAATCCACATGTCAAATTAGAAATATGTAGGAGGAAAATGTCATAGAATCATATATGTAACCTGTTAGGGAAGCTTACAATTTTGTGTGAACTTTTGTGGAAGCTTACAATACATATTTGAGCAAGTCCTAGAGAGGACTTATTGAGCAGATTTGGACAAGTTTTGTGTGAGCTTGTTGAGTAGATTTGGACAAGTTTTTTGTGAGATTTTTGAGCAAATTTGGACAAGTCTTGTGTGATATTGTTGAGAAGATTTGGATAGGTTCTATGTGGACCTGTTGAGCAGATTTGGACAGGTTCTATGTGGACCTGTTAATTAGATTTGAGCAAGTTTTGTGTGAGATTGTTGAGCATATTTGGACAGGTTTTGTGTGGACCTGTTGAGTAGAGTTGTGCAGGTTCTATGTGGACATTTTGAGAATATTTGAGTAGGTTTTGAGTGGACCTATTGAGTAGATTTAAGTAGGTTCTGAGTGGACCTATTGAGCATATTTGAGTAGGTTCTAAGTGGACCTATTGAGCAGATTTGAGAAGGTTCTAAGTGGACCTGTTGAGTAGATTTGAGTAGGTTCTGAGTGGAAATATTGATCATATTTGTTTTATACCGAATGGAATATGTTTAGTGTAGATTTTATTGATCTTGTGCTAGACTGGCTGGACTGTGTTTAGTACAAGATTTGAGTAGATTTGTGCTAGACCGAATGGACTGTGTTTAGTACAAATTTGAGTGAGCTTATTGAGTAGACTTGTGCTAGACCGACTGGAATGTATTTAGTGGAAGATATTGAGTAGAGCTATGCTAGACCAATTGTACTATGTTTAGTACAGAATTGAGATAGAGCTTTGGAGGTGACAGAGCAAAGAGGACATTATTCTCCATTGGATAGATATCCATCATCCAGGGTAGTGAGGATAGGTATTCTGAGTGGGGAAAAGAGTCTTCAGTGGAGATATATCCACAAGCCAGTGTAGTGGATATAGTAGTCTTCTAGAGGATCACCAACCATAGTAGAGGAGAAGGAGTTCTCCTATGGATAGAGATCCATAAACTAGATTTAGAGGATCAACATCTCCTTTGTACTAAGGTCCATAAACATTGTAATAGGGAAAGGATTCCCATGAGATTATTTGAGAAATATTTAGAAGAAATATTTTCTCCATGGAGGTAGCCATATTTGGGTGAACCACGTTAAATATGTGTCTCTATTGTGTGTTATGATTTATGCATTTATTTGGTTATTTTTATTGATATTGCCATTGATTATATTGATTAATATTGGTTGGGAAATAAAGGTAAAAAGTGGTCTTATATTGTTCACCCCCCGCTCAGTATAAACTTATGTTCTTCAAATATTGTGTTGTATATTGGTATGATCCATACATGAACTATTGGCTAATGTGGGCCCACTATGATGTAAATATTACTTATGTAAACATTACTCATTAGTAAGGAAATCCACATGTCAAATTAGAAATATGTAGGAGTAAAATGTCATAGAATCATATATGTAACCTGTTAGGGAATATTATCATAGAATAGTCAATAAATATGCTTGTGGGCATTATTTAAAGGTAAGGATGGGAATATAAATTATATTAAGTATTCTTATAGAAGTCTTAGCTCATGGAGATAGAGACCTTGTCAAGTGACTCTCTTCAAATAAGGAGTATTGTATGGTGGTGCCCTACCTCAAAGGTATTATCAATCTCTATTTTGTTGTGTGGATTGTTATTGTGGATGCTTATTTTATATTTATGCATATTGGTAAATGATTTATTGTTATTGAGAAGAGAGGTTAATAAAACATGAAGAAAAGTGTGTGTGATACTTATATGGAATTTTAATTAAATGGAAAATTAAAAAATATATATTAAGTTGATGTTATCATAATTGAAAGATAAATTTAAATGTTATATAGATAAAAGTGTGGCAAAAATAAAATAGAAAATTTCTTGCTTCTTAGACCACAACTTCTAAATTGGTCTACTAATTTTCAAATATCGTACCTAAATTAAATAATATTACACATTCCAAAGGCCTATATCAAATATTTCTAAAATGCACTTCCAACCATGATCATCACTAAAAAAATCTCTTTAATTCCATAACTTTCCCACTATATCTTAGTATGATAATTTAGAAATTGTCTTTCCCCTAAGATGTCCATTAAGGCCTATAAATCTAGTGCTTAGCGACCACTTTAAGGAGTATCTAATATGAGTAACAAATAGTCTAACAATCTATTAAAGAACTCTGATATCAAAATTTCATTAGAATTATCATATTCAAACTATACAAAAGTTATTTTAAATCTCTGAAATCCTCCACATTTTGAGGTACGCATTCAAGTTCTTGAAATCAACCATTTAGGTAATGTGGTGGCATTTAGAGAGGCAATATCTATTAGAAATTTTGAGTTAGTTATGTTTTAATTGATGTCAAGAGTTAGTGTCAGGAATAAATGCAAGATTTGATAAAAGAAGGATTAAATATTTATATTTTAATCCCAAGACATTTTGTTTAAGATCTTCACATGATTGATCAAAGGGACATCTAAATACCCTGAAGAAAAGGCCTGAAGGAAATAATATTATAATATTCATTATTATAATATTAAAGGCAGTCAAAAAAGGTCTAAGGGCGAAAGAGAAAAATATCTAGGCCCAATGGAAAAAAATTATAATATATTTATTATAATATTAAGGTTAAAGTAAAGCATGAGGTAATTTATAAATAATTTTTAATATTTATATTATAAAGTAATTTATAAAAATAATAATATTATAACCCAAAGTTGGGTTGGGCGCAAAGGTTATTTTAAATTTTATTCCCCCCATCGATGTTGAAGGATAAAAGCATATGGTATAAATACCATAATATTTGTTTCAAAATGCTAAATCTCAAAAAATAATGTGCATGCAATTTGTGAAAGGGAATGCGAATAATTCATGAGCAAATAAAGACAAAGGATTTTTATTTTTTAGTTGCACCCAAAAAATGTGAATAACAAGATGACCAAGGCGTAAATATTTAACACAAACCTATCGTTTGGGCTAGCATTAAATCTAAGGTGTGTAAGGTGTTAGGAACGCAAAGGTGCTGCATTTTAATCTCAACAGCTATGAAAGGACAAAGCCTTTTTGGCTTTGGTGCAAGAGGAAGAGATAAAGCGCTCAAGGCACTTTTTCCTCCCATGTGAGTGCATAGCTCACATGATAGGGTAGTCTGGGCTAAGGCACAGATGGAGCTTCAACCAAGGATCGAGTCCCTCCAAGGAGCAGACAAGGTATTTAATTTTGTATTAAAGTGCATGGACTATGGTCTATGGTTTTATGGTTATTGGTGGCGCTAAGTTGAAGTGCATGACTTAATTTTTGTACTGTTAGCACTATTCGAAGCGCATAGGTTAATGTGCATTGTGGGTGTGATATGAGCACATGGTGTATTTGATTTAGTGAGTGCCTAGGGAGTTAAAATGAGTGTAAGTTAAATTATTTTTTACCTTAGACAAGAAGTTATAAATAGTTTTATTGAAGGTTAAAAGTAAATTGCATTATTTTATAAATTAAATTATTTTGAAAATCCAAATTTTGAGTAGGGATACATAAGTAGGATTTTGGATTATTTCATGCATTAAATTTTTGAAAGGGGTTATAGTGAAACTGGGTGATTGAAATATTTATTTGATAATTTTGGAGATAATAAGGTGTATTTGAGTCTTGTTAATTTTTGCAATGGTGAATTAATATTGAGGGAAATATATGAGTGAAGATTATTTTGCTATCTAACCATTCATATTGAAAAAGAGGTTGATTTTTATTAAGACATATTTTGAGGTTAATTCTTCATCAAATAAAATGTATGGGCATATCTTCATTTTGAGTGGAATATTGTTGAATTTTGTGAAATACAAAGTTGGAGTGAAAAGGTTTTTGTTTGATAAGAATTGTTGGAAATGTTTGATTGAGTTTTTACATGCATGATTGGTGAATGTTTATGAGGAAAATTGAGGGTGAAATTGAGAACTATCTTGAACTAGGATTTGTGAAAGAACATGAGTATCATTATTATGTGACACTAAGAACTATCTTGAACTAGGGTTTGTGAAAGGACATGAGTATCGTTGTTATGTAAATTTAGAATCATCTTGAGTAAAGTTTTGATTTCCATAGTGTGAGTTGTTGAAAGTGTTGTGAAACACTTGTTTAGATTTTATAAGCAAGTTGTGTTTCATTGAGTGATTGGTTGAGTGGATTTTATTAAGCATAATTGACTGAAAGTGTTGGAGTGATAGTTCAAGTTATGTGAAACAAATATTTATTTATTTTAAATGGATTTGAAAATAGTTTGGAAGTGATTGAGTGTTTGTGAATGAAACATATTGAGCCTATAACAATTCTCTATATGCTTTTGTGGTTTACCTAGATTTTGAGTGAAACTTGTTAGTGTGGTTAAAAAAGTTTTCTATAAGAGATTGAGTTGAGTTTTATGTGCAAGTTTTACAATTGATTTGAATAAGATTTGGTGAAAGGTTATGAGCATATTCGAGTAAGTCCTAGAGGGGACTTAAGGATAGAGCTGCGGAATATTTTGTGAAATCTTAAGGATAGTGAGATTTTATGGAATCTTACAATCAAATTCGAAAAAGTTCTAGAGAGTACTTGTTGAGTAGTTTTGAGATAAGTCTTAGTGAAGACACATGGATAGATTTATATGAGTTTTTGTGGAATCTTACAAAGCAGAATTGAGGTAATTATTAGTGAAGACTTGAGAGCAGATTGGAAAAGTTCTTGAGAGGACTTGTGGATAGGTTTGAGACAAGAATTTGAGAAGACTTGAGAGTAGAGTTGATTGATTGATTTGTTCAAAACATGAGTTAAGGTTTGAAGTAAATCTAGTAGAGGTGATTTATGAATGGATCAAGATTTGTGTTAAATATTGAAGGAAATTTGAGAATAGAGTTTGGTGTAGATTTGAGGACAACTTTATACCAGAACAGAGATAGAGACTAAGTATATTTGTGCTAGATAGAAGGACTATGTTTAGTGCATATTAGAGATAGATATTGAGTAGATTTGTCCTAGAATGAAGGACTATGTTTAGTGTAGATTAGAGACATGGATTGAAACAATTTGTGCTAGATCAAAGGACTATGTTTAGTGTATATTAGAGATAAATATTGAGAATATTTTAGCTAGACCTAAGGACTATGTTTAGTGCATATTTGAGATAGATATTGATTAGAGTTGAGAGCAAGTTTGAAGGTGATAGATAAGAGGGCAATAGTCTCCAGTGGATAGATATCTATTAGCAAGGGCAGAGAGGGCATAGTTATTTAGTGGAGAGATATCCACAAGCCAGAGCAGTGGAGATAGTAGTCTTCTAGAGGATTACTAGCTAGAGAATAGGAGGAGTTCTCCTGTGTATATAAATCCATGAACCAAAAAAGGAGATTGATGTCTCCTATGGTTTGGTGTCCACAAACTAGATTAGGGGATTGGTGTCTCCTTTGGATAAAGGTCCATAAAAATTGTAATAGGGAAAGGATTCCTAGAAGATTTGTTGAGAGATTTCTTAATGAAAGGTTTTCTCCGTGGAGTAGCCCATATTGGGTGAACCACGTTAAATTGGTGTCTCTATTATGTGTGGTGATTTTTGTAATGCTTTTATTACTTCTATTGATATTGCATTGATATATTAGATATTTGGATAATATTTTTTGAGTAAATAAAAGTAAAAAGTTGTCTTATACTGTTCATCCCCTTCTTAGTATATGTTTATTTTATTCAATATCCTTCATATTGCTACTCTATTGAATTTCATTCTTTGTTCTTATTTTACTCTCTTGAATTAACTCTATTTTACGACCATAATTTGACCTTGAGAAAGAAAGAAATTTAATTTTTGTAAAGACAAGTAGTGTAGAATTGATCATGGATTAAATTTATCTTATGTATATAGTGTCTACATTCTAGGGAACTATAGGTTGGTTGAATATAAAGATACTTGATGAATTATTGAATCCCTACTCAGACTCCTCTTCTTGACTCAATCTTTCTTAGCCCTTTTAATTTTCCATATAGAATATAATCACTAATTGAATTTTTTTCATTGATAACTACATTAAAAATACCTCACCTTTGATTTTAAAAGATTATTGGTGGTGCTTTTGTCCATATCAGATTCAAATAAAAAAATTATTTACTTCTTTCACTCTAAAGAAGTACTAGGGATATGACCAACCTACAAGGCATATTATATTATTTTGGAAGGCCCCTAAATGTTTATAATCTCTCCAAATTTTCCATTCTTATGGATTTTGTAAAATTATTGCATAGATTACCTGATGGCAAGCCGAAATTAGCACAACAACACTTCACATAAATTCACTGTAAATTGCTTAAAACAGTTTTTACAATATCATTTCCAGGCATAGAACTCTTCTCCCACAATCCCGAACTCACCATCCCTTCCCTTACAATTTTTTGGGTTTTTATCGAGGCCCCGATCCTCTAGGAAATTAATGCCCCGCCTAAAAAAAATTTCAATTCAAATTTTCTCCCTCCCTAGGTTTTTCAAAATTTCTATCATAAATGGCAATCTGCCCGATCTACCATGGCACTAGCATTGATGGCCTCCCTGCACCGGCCGCTTTGTTCTGACTATCCTCTGCACTGTTGTCTCCTCCATTAAGCCATCACCTGTAATGGCTGTGTTGCCAAAAGAAATAATAATAAAAAAAAAATGCGTGGTCGACACCTCCCTTCTCAACCTACGTGATCCCCATCTTTGTTCTCTTATACGTAGCCGACCGCGTGTAAATCTGGCCATGCCTTCTCCTTGTCGAAATAAATTTGGTACACGTACCCTTCACAATTGTCATGATACACGTGGCAGCCACGTGTCAAATTTGGCCTTGCATGGCCGTCCGCGTGTTCACCTTGGTTTGCCTTCTTCTCGGTCGTGATATCGCGACATGTCGCGATATCGTGACCCAACTTACTATTTTGCTTTGACTGCTGAAACTGTCATGATATCGTGATGTCGCGATATCGTGACGTCGCGATATCATGACCAAACTACCTTCGTGCCTTCGTCCGCACCGTGCCTTTGTCTTTACAAAATCATCATGATACCGCGACATCGTGATATCGTGACATCACGATATCACGATGGAAGCTCCCTTGCGCACTGTTGTTCAACTCACACTGCGATATCATGACGTCACGATATCACGAAGGAAACTCCCCTTGCCATGGCAAACAAACAAACGTCGCGATATCATGACGTCGCAATATCGCGACGTCGCGATATCACGACGGAAACTTCCCTCCACTCCAGATGCTAACTATTATCGCAATATCATGACGTCGCGATATCACGACGAAAACTTCCCTCCACTCCAGCTGCTAACTATTGTCGCGATATCATGACGAACCGGCCCTTGCCAAAGTCGAAGCCTTTGAGGTCACGATTTCACAACATGTCACAATTTTGTGACCCCACCCCAACTTTTGCCCAAACTTTACAAACTTCCCCGAGACTCTCCCATTTCTTTACAAAACTTCCCCCCTTGGGAAAGAGCTAGAACCAAATAAAATACAAAGTACTTAAAAAAAAAAAATTTGGAGGATGCAAGATTGCTCTTCTCCCGTCGGATGCTCCTGTATCAGACACCCGGGGTAGATAAAAAAAAAGTGATCCTCACTTTTGTTTTGTTAAGGGAAGACCCAGGCGGTCAACCTCCGTCTTCGACAACCAAGTTGCATCTTCAACAGGTCTGCCCTTCCACTTTATCAAATATTCAAAATACTGTTTGTTTCTGGTGCTTCTGCCTTCACGGGTGTCTAATATTTCTTCGACCTCGTCTGTGGTTGGAGCAGGTGTTGGAATTTGCCAGACTTCTACACTTGGTACCTCTATACTCTCTCCCTCATGATATTCTACTAGATCTGAAATATTAAAAATAGGTGAAATATCAAGCCAACTTGGCAATTCCACTTCATATGCATTCCCTGACTCCCATTTTCCTAGTATTCTGCATGGCCCAAACTTCTTCATCTTCAATTTGTTATAAGTCTTGGTAGGAAATCTCTCCTTTCTGAGGTGCACCATGACCTCATCTCCTACTTTAAACTCTTTGAACCGCCGCTTCTGGTCTGCCCTTGTCTTATATTGAGTATTCATTTTAAGAATTTGTTTCCTTACTTCTTCATGCAGACTTTTCATATGTTCCGCAAATTCTTCTGCCTCGGCACTACACTTTTCTCTTTGGTCCAACTTTCTCAGTTCAGACACATTTCTCGGGCTGTTTCCATATATTATCTGGAATGGAGATTTATTTGTGCTCTTATTGACTAAACTATTATACGCAAATTCCGCCTGCGGTAAAACTAAATCCCATCCCTTGGGCTGATCTGCTATCAAACATCTCAATAAATTACCCAGGCTTCTGTTCACCACCTCTGTATGTCCGTCAGTCTGTGGGTGGTATGTAGAACTAAATTTCAGATCTGTCTTCAACTTCTTCCACAAAGTTCTCCAAAAATACCCAACAAACTTTGTATCTCTGTCAGAGACTATGCTTCTTGGTAGACCGTGAAGTCGTACTACTTCCTTGAAGAATAACCTTGCAATGTGAACCGCATCACTTGTCTTCTAGCAGGGAATAAAATGTGCCATTTTGGAGAATCGGTCAACCACCACAAATACAGAGTCATTTCCCCTCTGTGTTCTTGGCAATCCAAGAATAAAATCCATGCTTATGTCCTCCCATGGCCTCTCAGGTATATGTAACGGCTGGTATAATCCTGTGTTTTGCCTTACGCCTTTTGCCATCTGGCATATTATGCAACCTTGCACAAACTTCCGCACATCTTATCAGAGTTGTGGCCAATAGTAATTTTCCTCCACCAGGGCAATAGTCTTATCCCTACCAAAATGCCCAGCCAGTCCTCCACTGTGCTTTTCCTTGATCAAGTTCTCCCGCATGGAGCTCCTTGGAATGCATAATTTACTTCCCTTGAACAACATTCCATCTTGGATTAGGAAATCCAACCATTTTGTCCTGTCCACAGTAACAGGTGTCAAGCAAGCCATCCAGGCTTCTGCAAAATCTGGATCTTCAGGGTACAAACCCTTCAGTTCTTCAAATCCCACTACTTCCACTGTCATTTTAATCAGTAAATTCTGCCTTCTACTCAAGGCATCTGCAACTCTGTTTGATTTCCCACTTCTGTGCTTCAGCACAAAGGTATAACTTTGAAGGAATTCTACCCACTTCATGTGCCTTTGGTTCAGTTTTGTCTGACTGTTAATGTACTGTAAAGCCTGATGATCAGTAAATAGAACAAACTCCTTTGGCAATAAATAGTGTCTCCACTTCTTCAGAGCCTGAACTATAGCATAAAATTCTTGGTCATAAATTGAATACTTTTTTCGAGCATCATTTAACTTCTCACTGAAATAAGCAACTGGTCTGCCTCCTTGACTCAGTATAGCTCCTATTGCATTGCCATTGGCATCACACTCCACCTGAAATACCTTGTCAAAGTCTGGGAGTGCCAAAAAAGGTTGTTCTGTGACCTTTTTCTTTAATGCATCAAAGCTCCTTTCAGCCCCTAATGTCCACTTGAACTCTTTTTTATCCCCCTCATTGTTTCTTTGAGAGGTGCACAGATGCTGCTGAAGTTCTTTATGAACTTCCTGTAAAAGCTGGCTAGACCATGAAATGATCTTACTTCTGTTGTGCTTCTTGGGGTAGGCCATTCGATGATGGCTCTCACCTTCTCGGGGTCCATTTTTAGACCTTCTGCTGAGATTACAAACCCCAGGTATACTAACTCCTTCTTGACAAAATTACACTTTTTCAGATTTATTAATAACTGCTCTTCCCGTAGCTTTTCAAAAACCCTCCTGATGTGCATCAGGTGTTCCTCCAGGGTTCTGCTGAATATCAATATATCATCTAAATAAACAATGACAAACTTTCCCAAAAATTCTTTCAATACTTCATTCATCAGCCGCATGAAGGTACTTGGTGCATTGGACAGCCCAAATGGCATGACCAACCACTCATACAAGCCTTCTCTTGTCTTGAAGGCTGTCTTCCACTCATCTCCCTCTCGGATACGGATCTGATGATAGCCACTTTTCAGGTCAATCTTCGTGAAGTACTCAGCCCCACTTAAACAGTCCATTATATCATCCATCCTTGGCAATGGGAATCTATATTTGATAGTGATTTTATTGATTGCCCGAGAGTCTGTGCACATTCTCCACTCTCCATCCTTCTTGGGTGCTAGTACTGTTGGCACTGCACACGGGCTAAGACTCTCCCTAATCAATCCCTTCTCCAGCAACTCCTGGACCTTTCTGTTTAACTCCTCAGTTTCTACAGGTGTCATTCTATGTGCAGCTTTATTTGGCAAGCTTGATCCCGGTACCAAATCTATATGGTGGCTAATTTTCCTTACTAGGGGTAAACCCTCAGGCACATTGTCAGACACAATATCTGGAAATTCCTCCAGCAGATCTAGGACTTCTGCTGGGGTATCCTGGCATTCCTTCTCCCTAACTCTAGGGATTATTGCATAACATAAATGTTCATGCTTCAACCCGTCCAGGAACTTTCTCCCCTCAACTAAACAGATTCTGGAATTGTTACATACCTTTTCATCCGCATCCTTTAAGGGCTTTAGTTTATGGCGTACACCATTCTTTGTCAATGAGTAGGTGTTGGCACGGCCATCATGCATTGCACTCCGGTCGAACTTCCAGGGCCTCCCCAGCAACATATGGCAAGCATCCATAGGTAGGATGTCGCACATGACCTCATCACAATAATTTCCAATATTAAATTTAATGGAGCACTGCTCATTGACCAAAGCTCTATGGTCCTTCTGTAACCATGCGACCCGGTATGGATGCGGGTGCTTCTTCCTCTCTAACTGTAGCTTTGTAACCATTTCTTCTGAAACCAGGTTATCCGTGCTACCATTATCAATAATAATATTGCAAACCTTGCCCGCACATTTACATCTTGTGCGGAATAAACTTCTTCTCTGATCTGTGTCCTTCTCCTCATTCAATAGGACTCTTCTTACAATCATTGCTTCCCTCTCTCTCGCTTCTTCGAATGTTCGGACTCAGCATCTTCCTCTGCCACAGCAGCCTTGGCTGGACCCTCAGGCCTCTTGTTCGTCCTTTCTCGGTGTTGTGGACACTCAAATGCCCGATGTCCTTCTTCACCACAGTGGAAACATGTCCCACGAAATACTCCTCTTCCAAATCCTCGTCCAGATCCACCCCGTCCTCTTGGGTAGTTGTTCTGATCTCGGGGCTGATAAACATCCTCTTCCCTTTGATCCTGGTTACTACTGGCTTCACCAGTCTTCTTTGGGTCTTTATACTTTTCTCCACTGGTTCTCCCACCAGTTCTTCCACCACGGCCCCTTCCTCTTTGCTTGCCTTCAAACCGCCTATTCAGTTTTTCTTCCACCTTTAAGGCAAACTGGTAAGCATCCTCAATGGTGCTTACCCGAACTAGGCTCGCCTCTTCCTGGATGCCGAGTCTCAACCCATTGATATAATGGGCTACCTTTTCTTTGTTTGCCTCCAAATGCCCAGTTCTAATAGAGATCTTGTAAAACTCCTCGGTGTACTCTTGGATAGTTTTGTTTGTCTGTCTCAAACTCTGCATTTTTCTTAGCAGATCCAACTCGTAGTCTGCCGGAATAAACTGTCTTTTCAACTTCTCCACCATTCTATCCCATCTTGTTATTCTCTCCTTCCCTCTTCTATTCCTCTCCAACTGTATTCCCCTCCACCAAATGCTGGCATGACCCTTTAACTTGGTCTTAGCAAATCTGACCCGGTTAGGGTCTTCAACCTCCTCATATTCGAAATACTCTTCTAAATCATTTATCCAGTCAATCACCTCTTCTAGATTTAGGTTTCCCGAGTATGTAGAAACCTCCATTTTAGGTTGCTTTCCAATCTGAGAGATGGCCTTGTACAACCTGGCTTGTGCAGGATCCACAACCTCTTCTTCTTCCTCAGATTGGTCTTCTTCTTCAACTTCGTCTTCACTTTCCTCATCCCTTCCGGGCTCGTGCCTTCTACGTAACTCTTCTTGCAGGGCTTGAACTTGTCTCTGCAAGGCTCGGAAGTCTTCGGCCGGCACCACATTTCCTACTCCGCCACGGTTTCTTCGTGGAGGCATTATTATTTTTTTCTCTTTCAAATCCTTCCACAGATCCTGGTGTAACTGCCTCTCTCCGGTGATCTGTTACACGCTCAGGAGCTCCCGCTCTGATACCACTTGATGGCAAGCCGAAATTAGCACAACAACACTTCACATAAATTCACTGTAAATTGCTTAAAACAGTTTTTACAATATCATTTCCAGGCATAGAACTCTTCTCCCACAATCCCGAACTCACCATCCCTTCCCTTACAATTTTTTGGGTTTTTATCGAGGCCCCGATCCTCTAGGAAATTAATGCCCCGCCTAAAAAAAATTTCAATTCAAATTTTCTCCCTCCCTAGGTTTTTCAAAATTTCTATCATAAATGGCAATCTGCCCGATCTACCATGGCACTAGCATTGATGGCCTCCCTACACCGGCCGCTTTGTTTTGACTATCCTCTGCATTGTTGTCTCCTCCATTAAGCCATCACCTGTAATGGCTGTGTTTCCAGAAGAAATAATAATAAAAAAAATGTGTGGCCGACACCTCCCTTCTCAACCTACGCGATCCCCATCTTTGTTCTCTTATATGTAGCCGATCGCGTGTAAATCTAGCCATGCCTTCTCCTTGTCAAAATAAATTTGGTACACGTACCCTTCACAATTGTCATGATACACGTGGCAGCCACGTGTCAAATTTGGCCTTGCATGGCCATCCGCGTGTTCACCTTGGTTTGCCTTCTTCTCGGTCGTGTCGCGATATCGCGACATGTCGCGATATCGCGACCCAACTTACTGTTTTTCTTTGACTACTAAAACTATCATGATATCACGACGTCACGATATCGCAACCAAACTACCTCCATGCCTTCGTCCGCACCGTGCCTTTGTCTTTACAAAATCATTGTGATACCGTGACGTCGTGATATCGCGACGTCACGATATCATGACGTCATGATATCGCGACGAAAGCTCCCTTGCGCACTACTGTTCAACTCACGCCGTGATATCGCGACGTCGCGATATCACGACGAAAACTTCCCTCTGCTCCAGCTACTAACTATTGTCGCGATATCGCGACGTCGCGATATCGTGACAGAACCGGCCCTTGCCAAAGCTGAAGCCCTTGAGGTCACGATTTCGCGACCCCACCCCAACTTCTGCCCAAACTTTACAAACTTCCCCGAGACTCTCCCACTTCTTTACAAAACTTCCCCCCTTGGGAAAGAGCTGGAACCAAATAAAATACAAAGTACTTAAAAAAAAAAATTTGGAGGATGCAAGATTGCTCTTCTCCCGCCGGATGCTCCTGCATCATTACCCG
>JAQPPZ010004364.1:0-15515 GCA_028583015.1 Wollemia nobilis | reverse complement strand
GTAAACATCCCATAAAGCATCACACTTATGAGAGACATGATTATATGTGGTTCACCCAAATATGACTACCTCCATAGAGAAAATATTTCTTATAATTTTTCTAAAATAAAGTCTCTTGGGAATCCTTTCCCTACAATATTTATGGACCTCTGTCCAAAGGAGATACCAATCCCCTAAATCAAGTTTATGGACTTCTATCCAAAGGAGAACTCATTCTCCTCTGCTCTAGCTGGTGATCCTCTAGAAGACTACTGCCTTCACTACATTGGGTTGTGGATCTCTCTCCACTGAAGACTCTTGTCCCCACTCAAAATACCTGTGCTCACTTCCTTGGATGATGGATATCTATACACTGGATATTATTGTCCTCTCTACTCTGTCACCTCCAAAGCTCTATCTAAAATTTGCACTACAAGTCCACACAGAACCTGCTCAACAAGTCCACTCAAAACTTGTTCAATCTACTCAACAAGTCCACTCAAAACTTTTCCAATATGCTCAACAAGTCCACTCAAAAATTGTCCAATATGCTCAACAAGTCCACTCAGAACTTGTCCAATCTACTCAACAAGTCCACTCAGAACTTGTCCAATCTGTATTGTAAGCTTCCACAAAAGCTTACCCAAAACTGTCCACAAGTCTTCTCAAATACTTACCTCAAATCTACTCAAATACTTTCAATCACTTTCTTAGAAACATAAGGAGAATTTTTAGAGACTCAATATGCTTCAACTCAAGGCTCAATCACTTTCTCAACTCAATTCAGAATATAGAATAATTTGTTTTATGGAACTTGAACAATCACTTCACACATCCACTTGACTAGGCTCAACCAACTCTACTCAATCAATGACACAATGAGACAATCCTTGCTCACAAACCCTAGTCCAAGTATATGATTACTTACTCAAAATGTTTCCAACAATGCTCAACAACCAATCTCACATAACAATGGGAAACCCTAATCAAGTCCTTTTCACTCCAAACTTATTTTCCATAAACTAATCAATCAATTCAACTATGGAATAATATGCTCATACCTTTTTCTTGATTCGAGGATGATCTTCAAAAAGTGCCTTCAAGAATATCTTCTTCTTTGCCAAGTGCCAAGGGTTAGATAACAAATGTTATACTTCACAAAATACAAGAATAACTCAATTTCATAATACACCTTATATCTGCTTCTCAATAGCATTATTTGACAATAATATCTTCACAAAAATTTCCTCTTCAGTTTTTCTATTTCACAAAATTGATATTCCAACTTAATTTCTATCTCCTAAGGTAAACTAATATTTACCTTAATAAAGCACCTATTTACCACTTAGGTAAATCAATTAATACCACCTTATAACTCCCTAACCTTAGCACAATTAATCAAATTCCACATACACCCCTAAAACCTTATCACAATAATCAAATACCACAAATATTCCCTTATTCCTCTTAAACCTTAGTATTATGAAAAAATCAAAAATCAAATTATAAAAACCTTTGGTGAATCCCCCTTCCACAATTTTTGGAGTTTTGAACCCACGCCTTCTCCACGACTGGCGCCTTGGATGTGGTAAGCTATCCGTGTGAGCTAAGTGCTCCATGTGCTTAGATTAAGCCCTAAGGTTGCTTAAGTCTTCTCACAAAGTTTTCAAGCCTTTGGTCTTCTCCTATGTCTAGCACCAAGCTAGACTACGAGCGCTTCTCCCTTTGCACTGTCCCTTGCTTCGAACACCATGCATTGCCTCGATCACGATGCTCTGCCTTGATTACAATGCGCTATCCTATTTTGGAAAATACACCACTCACAAATTTTGGAGGCTTCGGATTTTTGCTTTGTTCGAATTCGATACACACCATTCCCTAAGGTTTGTCTTAGGGTTTAAATACCCTTCATTTGCTTTGCATACAATGTCGGTGGATGATTTGATTTGATGACATTGGATTGTATAAATTATAATTTATAATTAATTTAAATTCAAAAGAATTTAAATATTATAAATTTAATTTATAAACTTTAGAATTTAATAAAAATTAAAGCCCTCTTGAGTTAATATCAAATTGTCATTTGCACTTCACTGGGTTGATGAAAAATAATTTTGCCACCTTGGTTTTAATAAAAACCTTAATTATGCCATCACAATATTAGAGAACTATCATTATGGTTTTAATAAAAAACCTTTTAATGTGCCATCATGGTTTTAAAAAAACCCTTATAAAAACATATTTGGACAACTTTTCTCCATCTCTTTGCATTGCTTCCTAGTGTTAATGATGATGTACTCCATGGTGGTAATGATAGCTTCTTGTGTTCACTTTGGCATCAATGACAACTTTTCACCTTGACATCAATTACAACTAAATGAGCTCAAAATGTCCAACACTATCCTTGTTGAGTATGCGAAGTAGGCTGAGTATGAGCTTACCTTCTTGTAGTTATCCCAACCATGACAACCATATAATCATAAGGAGGAGGCTTATTCTAATGAGCCACCTGATTTGTTGCTTGCTTATTATGTTTTGGCAATGGATATTTGAATATTCCCATATCTTGATTTGTAGTTGAAGCTTGCTGAGTAGGAACTTGATTATTTACTGATTAAAAATTCCCTATATCAATACGTCCTGCATCAATTAAATCTTGAACCACATGTTTTAATTTCTTACAAGAGTTTGTCCAATGTCCTTCCACTCTATGATATGAACAATGCTAATCTGCCTTGTACCAATGAGCTATAGTATTAGGTTGTCTTATGGAATGTGACTCAATTGCGTTGGCTTCTAAATGTTGTTTTAAAGATGCTTCCATGGACATATTAAACCTTATAAAGATCCTTTGTGGAGGTTTTTGAAGTATTATCTTTTGTATGTTGTTCGTAACATTGTTAACATGCCTACTATCTATTCACTATCACCTCTTGTGTGTTTATTATTATGTTGAGACTTAGTAGGTTTCTCTTATTTGACTTTTAGTTGACCTATTTTGATAAGATATTGTTCTACTTTCCTTGCTAGATAATTTGCTTGGTCAAAAGATGTAATATTAGTAGTCTCTAGTGCATAAGATAACTGCTCTTGTAATTTACCAATAAATATCTCAAGCATCTCTTTTGGAGGTAAAGTGTATCTCAATCATCCAAAAAAACTTCTCCAATGAGCCAATAATTTTGAAAAATTTTCTTCTTTACTTTGTTTTAAATTATAAACATCTTTCATTGTTACTTCCTTTTCAATATAGGCACCAAACTATTGAAAAAATAATTTTACTATTTCTTCAAAACTCTTCAAGGAATAATTAGGTAACCGATAATACCACTCTAATGCCATTCCATCAAGACTCTTAGGAAATATTTTTAACAACAACATGTCATCATATATGAGATCATGGCATGATGTTCTAAATCTTCTTAAATGCTCTTTAGGATCTTTTGTCACCTTATATATAGGTAAAACTGATATAGAAAAATGCTTAGGATAAGGTCTAACAAAAATAATAGGATCCAATGGTTGATTACACATTTCTTTATAACTATAAGTGAAACTTGAAGGATGAATCATATCAACTTTTGAAACCAACTGCTTTACCATATTTGTTAAATTTTGTACTTCTAGATTACTATTATGCAATATCCCTAGATTCCCTAAAGGAGGGATATATGTGTGTTGAGGAACTAGCGCTTGCATCATATTGGATGCATGAATATTATTGTTATATGTAGTACCTTGTAAAAATGGATAGCCAATATTTGGTGGGATAGAAGCAAAAGTGTTGAGATTAGAATATTGAGGAGGAAATTGAAAATAATTTTGAGTGACACTACTAATTGGAGGGACTTGTAGATTCCTTCCAATGTTGGTGGTTATAGTAGCGGTATCAGTTGCCTGGTTTCTTAAATTTTCAAGATGCATTAAGTTAGGTAAGGGGTTATTTTGATCAAGCATGGGATATTTTAGTAGAGGATTAGGTGGAGGAGTCTTACCTTTTTCGAGATGAGCTTCTCGCTCCATACCCTCTAATATCTTATCTCTATTAGCTTTCATGAAACCTTAAATATGTTCAAATAATGAAAATATGAACCCATCCTTAAGTACTTCATAAGGATAAAAACTCATTTCAATTTCTATATTATCTTGTTCTTCTAGATCTATGTTAGGGTCCTCTATATCAATATGATCATCTTTCAAGGGAACATAATCGAAATTCAATATGCTTTCACTGACTTCTAAGGAAAGGAGCCATTAGAAGAGGGGAAAGGATAGAAGAGAATACTAACAACAAACACATAGAGAAATATTTCTAAAATGGTGTTATTAATGATCTCCAATCAAACAAATAAATTAATGATCTTGTTTAAGAATTTAAAAAGAAAAGTAGGTGTTCACGTTAGGTTCACCAAATATGTAGAGGAGGAAAACCACCCTATCACGTACGATTCTCAAGGTTGGATCTGCAAAGAGAGAGAAGCCTTGAGGTGAATTTTAGGGGCTATGTTGTTCTCTATACTCGATGTAAAATAGGGGGGAAGGTTTCACAAGGAATTATTTAAGGACTCGCTCCAAGTCCACTAGTTTTTAATAATGTTTAATGTATTTGATTCAAGATAATAACCTATTTTTGGCCTTTCTAGATTTATGCTATGAAAGATAAAGGGCAATGTAGGAATATAGATTGCAAAAATACAAGAGCTAACCCTAGAATGATTCTTTCTTTGAATGCTTTCTAACCCTAGGGTTTCAAGATAGAAAACCTTTAAGCAAAGGCTCAAGAGAAAATGCACTAACAATATTAACCCTAAGTGCACACTATATGTTGTTTATCTTTCAAATGCCTAGAAATCAATAAAATGTATTTCCTTTAAATAAGATCTAGGGTTTTATAAAAAAAATATGAGACACTCAACAAATAGCCTAAAGACAAATTAGAATACTTAGCTTATCCAATGGTTGATCCTTGCTCTTATCCTTTGTCCAGTGATGTCAACAATTCTTGATTTTTCAAGATAACTTAAGAAACACTCAAAAAATATAATTAATGTTAGGGGGCCTACTTAGGCCATTGTACAATAATGCTTGGAGGTGCAATAGTCAATCCCCCTAGGTCCTTTTAGTTGACCTTTGAAAATAGAAGCAAAAATTGACCTTTGGAAGAAAACAAGCATGTCACAATACATCAAAATAAAATGATAAAACCATAAAAAAAAATGTAGTGCTATGTCCTATATGCAACCTATGATGTAGATCTAGGTTATAGAACAAAAATTTGCCTCAAGATGTAGTCTGGGTGAAAACATGCCCCGTAACAAGTGATCACAATTTTTCACAGGCAAAATCACACCACATAGAGACCTAGGCGCGATTTTGTAGAAGTGAGGCGAAAAGCCTCAGATCAGTGTGAAATGACTAATGTGTGATACAAAAAAACCAAAATATGTATGCATAAGAGCAAAATCACCTAGAAGACAACACAAAAGTAGATAGAAGGGTTGGGACATCTTGAACAGTAGATCTTTCCTTAGGGCTTCAACACAAATCCACCAAAGTAAGCAACAACAACAAATAATCCAATTCAGTAGAGAACAAATCACACTTCACAATTTGTGAGTTAGCTTACTTGCAGGAGAAGAAGAAGAATGTAGATCACTTAGTGAGCACTTAAGATTACTTGTAATTCACAATCCAAAAATCATCGTCCTCTAAAAATGATTTCAAACCCTCCTTATATAGCTGATTTGAAGGCAAAATGGGTGGGAAAACCAAGGAGAGCCAATGTCAAACACACCAAATTTGAGAAATTAGGGTTTTTTTAGAGAAAAAATCCTAAAAGGTGAAATTGTGCCCCATTAGGGTTGACCATGATTTCACCTTATATGAAATCACACCCCATCAAAGGTGAGCATGATTTCGCATAAAGAGGAAAAAAAGAAGAAAATAGATGGGGGAGGCCTAGCCCTTGCCCTAGGCATGTCTAGGGGGTCTCCCAAGAGGACCTAGAAAGATTGCCCACTAAAGTGGGTCAATTTTTTGTGTCTACATTCTTATGTGATACTTTCCTATCATCACATAATTTTGTCTCGCTATTGTGAACGTCTTCACCAAAACCATGAGATAATATTTTCCTAAGGTTAACTTATGGAATCATAAAATATTTCCATCCACGTTGCCCTAGCACCACCATCACATGATGGTGCAACATGCGCAGGAGGAGGTATTTAGTCCCACACACAATATGTGGGAGAATCCTGATCATTTAAAGGGCTTGCGTATCACTTGTGGTAGTAGACAAGTGCTTAGCTAGGTGCTTGGTCGTTGGTCCTTACTTGATACACTATATGGTAGGTGTGGTGGCCAAAATTATTGGAGATGTGTGGATTGTTGATTTTTCACTTTGAACCTCGAACCCCGTGTCATGGCTATTTCTAACACATGTATCCTTGTGCTAGCCTCTATGTGGATTTTTGAGGTTGGTAATGCTTATTTGAGAGCATATACCTTTTCACTTCCTATATTTAGTTTAGTCCCACATTTATTTTGGGAAATTTTATTTAGGGGTATATTAGAGTAGGATCATCCATATGTGGATGACCACTACCTTTTGGTCATGCTAGGCTGCGTGCTTAGACGCATCAGTGGTTGGCACCTTTCCATGCATCAGTTTCTTGGGCACTTGTGTGTAGAACCACGTCATTATTGTTATTCCTACTTAAGTTTGAACCAATAGTGTTGATGCACTGTTGTTTGCACCTTATGAATTTTACAAGAACCCTTGGTTTGACTTGCGCAGTTGACCTTTGCAGGCACAATTGAAAAAATCAATTTTTGAGTGGAGCCAATTCTTAAATCAATTTTTTAAGGGAGCCTTTTGAAAAGGAGGTATGTATTCTTTTAAAAAAAGAGAGATCCCTTAGGACCCTTTTAAAATAAGGTTGGGATTCCATTTGGATATTGAAGGAAGTGAAAGATAAGTTTTTATTTGATTTAATAAAAATAAAAAATCTATATCTACCTTAATTAAATGAAATATCATTAAATTGGTTTGAACCCTAGGATAAGTGAGGGGTATTTTAATTAGCTTTAAAAACTTTTAAAGAAAGGTTATTTTTGAACCTTAAACTTAGTATAAATGGAAGATTAGATGGCCTCCAATTATATGAGAGTGATCATAGGGAATAAAAATCCTATGGTTTTAAGATTTTTGGGCTTTTGGATCTATGAATTGTTCATCAAGATTAAAAGCCCCCATTGTGAAATGAAGACATACATTGAATAATATTGAGAAGGTTCAATGAAACACTTTGTTTTGGGGGGATCAAAACATGGAAAGATTATGTTTTGGAATTATTAAAATAAGACCTCTCTATTGTTAATTGAAGATAGGTAATGATGTTAAAACATAGATGGGCTATGTTTTAGGAAAAGTAAAATAAGAGCATTTTATCATTAAACTTATATGAGTTATGTTTGTTAACATAGATGGATTATGTTGTTAAAATATAGGATGGATTTGAATCTATTAGCATAGATTGTGTTCTTTTTAGTAGAATGGATTTAGCAAACATATAATGGATATTTATTTCTTTAGTAGAATGGACCTTGATGTAAGTGTTAACACCTTAGTTAAAGGATGAAATAGAAATATGTTAGAGGATAGTATTTCTTTCTTATTTTGATCTAATTGGGAACATGTTAGTGTATGGTTTGATTTATTTAGTAAAAATGGTATGAGTGGAGTATAGTCCAATTGGTCATTTGAGTGGAGGAACGAATCGATAGATATTATGATTCCTTTTAGTGGATTGGACTTTAATTATCATCATGGATATTATGGTTTGTATTAATAGAATGGAAATATAGTAGTGGATACTATGTTGTATCTTACATTTAGAACCTAAAATATAGTAGGAGTTATTATGTTGGATGGTCTTGAATTTTATTGATTAAGGAAATTGATTATTAAGTACTTGATTGATTAAGAGTAGGGACTCTTAATTGGTTAAAAAAATTGACTTTGATAAGTACTTGATCTATTAAGAGTATGGGCTCTTAATTGGTTAAGGAAATTGGTTTTGAAAAGTACTTGATCGATTAAGAGTATGGGTTCTTCTTTGATTAAGGAAATTGGTTTTGATAAATGGTTGATTGAATATGGGTATGGAATCTTAGCTGATTAAACAAATTGATTCTTATATAATATTTTTGGTACTGATGTATGGACATATTAGAATCATGGAAGAAAGATATCCCTTGAGTGTGGGTTAGAAGACAGAGGCTACCTTGGGGGGGTGAACGTGGAGTTAACCTGAGGGAATTTATGGGGATTCCCTCATTGTGTTGAAATATGGATTAAAAGGGATCAATTCCTAAATGGAACATTAGGATTATGGGATCCTTATGTGCCCATAGTTGTATTAAAAATTTGAGAATAAGAATCAAGAGATTCCTAAATCATTTGTATTGGAATTCAATTGCTATTAATGAAATATGGATATATATTAAGGTTGGGTTTTTATCCTTAGGGGTTTCCTAGAATAAAATATGTGTCATATGTGATTGCATTATTGTTATCTTCTGATATTGGTTCTTATGGCTATATATTAAGCAATGCACTCTCCTTGTCCTATTGAATAATCTTTACTACGATGAAGCGTAGAAGAGTAATGAATAACACATATTAATATCTATACCTATGAACTAAAAATACACACACACACATATATAGTGACTAAAGGATTTGAGATAGCATATCCGCAATACACTTAATGCACCTACATATATGGACTTATATAGTGTTGAGATGAGCATGCCCTTTTTATGGATAGCTTAATAATGGGGTATTACTTTAATAGATGCCTACATAGAATGACTTATGCAAGGCAATAATATGTATATCCCTAATGAATGTAAAAAAAGTTCTCTCAAGTGGGATAGATTTTTGGGATTGTTACAATCTCCACCATTGGAGCATCATCCAACTTAGGAACAAAGGAACCTTTGTTACTTGGTTAGGACTATTGTGGCCTCCTTGCCTTCAAAGCTTTGGTCATATTTTCTAGTTTTGACTAGTCAAATAGAGGAGGTAGTCAAAACAAGGAAAACAAACCATGATTCGTATTCCTGAGTATGAAGGTAGTCATCATGGTAACATCTCAAAAGGAGGTTTTAGGGGGAGGAATATTCCTCATCTTCATTTTCATGATAGGGCTTTGGAGGTGACCAAACCCTAAATCGAGCCAGAGAAAATCCTTACCAAAATATTAGAGATTTTATTTCTTATCTCACTTTCTTCTATTAAGTTCATGGATAGACCATGAAAGAAAAAGTAAAAGTAGTGGTAACCAACAAAGGAAGAAGCAAAAAATCTTAAGATAACTAAATGTAAATAGTCACAATGCCTACCATATTTGAGCATGCAAAGAATAATGTGTCGAGTGACACGAACCCCTGTCCAAAAACTAGATCCAATCCATAAATATAACATCAATAACTATAAAATATTTTTTTTATCGGTTTTTCATCAATTACATAAATTATTAATGATATACTTAATATTTATACCTTGATATTTAATATTAATGGTTTTTAAGGGTGAAATATATGTATGAACCTTGCTTTATAGAAGTGATGAACAACTCTTAGTGTCAAAATTAAATATTATAGTACTACTATGTGGTCATGATGTAATACTAATGAGACATGTGTTAATCCCATATAACAAATTAAAAAAATATTAATGATATATTTAATCTTTATACTTTATTTTTAAATTATTTTTAAAGGATTTAAGTATATATAAATGAATCTTGGTTTATAGGAATGTATCAAAATTAAATTTTATATAGTGTTTTTTTAGGTTAAACTTTTATATGACGTTACATGATAGTTAATATTTGATTAATTGATTGTCTAAGATTACTTTGGTCTCTTTTTGAGAGGTCCAAGGTTCAAACCCCACTTAATATGAGGGGGTCAAAACCCCTCATAAAAAATATGTGTAAACTCATCGAAAAAATAATCAATTAATTGATTAATAGTTTCCAATATTTATACAATTAATACTTTTAAGTTATTATCTTTTATATAATTTAAATATATTTTAATATATATACATATATATATATATATATATATATTTATATTTATATTTATTTGGTTAATGTAAAAACCCCTACGACCAATGCACAAGGTTGAGCAGTCTCCTCCCAACCATGATTCCTCGTAAATCTAAAAGCTATGCTTATCAATAGGGAATTTAACACAACCACCAAACACTCACCCATGTTGTGGTTTGAACCTTGAACCTCTTGAAGAAGAGCCAAAGCTCCAACCGTTGCACTCTTCCCCTTGGGACTGATTCCCTTGTATAGCAAGAAAAAAAGGTTAATAATTTTAATGTATTTGTTTATAGTATTAAATAATTTATAATGTTATTAAGAAGTTGGATTGGTAAGAAGTTGGGCACTTATCAGGAGGAGGCCTAGGTTTAAACCTCATGGGCATGCTCAATTTGGGCAAAGGTAGTAATTTGACCTGAGTTTGGTGAGTGTGCACCACCTTGATGATGATGATACCAACTCCGAGCCACCTGGGTCTCCCTCACTCCAGGTCATGTTTATTGAGGTGATATAGGGATTATAGTGGTAGCACCATGATTTAATTCTATGATTAGAGGCAATGCAACTTGACCTTATGACCAGTTGTTTAAAAAGAGAAAGGTAGTTGTCAATTCCTTTATGTATATAAAAAAAATTATAATGCTATACTTAACCTTAATATATCTAAATCTTAGACCTTCATGGTTGATATTACTTTAATAAATTTTATTTTAATACATAAAATTAATATGCTCAAAATGGTTAGAATCATTAACCTATAAGACTTACATTCGGTAACAAATGAAAAATTTTCAAATCTATTTAAAATCGTTTGGGCTTTAGTTATTCTTTGGGAGGTTTAAAGTTCAAACCACAACATGGGCAAGTGTATGACGGGGTGGGTGTGTGTTGAATTCCATATTGATAAGATAACTCTAGAATTTACGAGGAGTCATGGTTGAGATGAGATTGTTCAACCCTTTGCATTAATTGTAAGGGTTTCTCACACTATATATATATATATATATTTTATATAATGAATTGAAAATAAAAAATAAATTAAGAGATTAAATGTTGTGATGGATCTATCTTCTATAAAAATAAGTTAAAGTTATAGGAACGAGTTATTGTTCCATATTAACAACATAATATATTAAAATTTCTAACAATTAAGAAAATTACAATATCTTAGATCAAAAAACATTAGCTAGATTTATTAAATTCTTAGAATTTAATGCATGTCAACAATGAGTAATGGATTCTACAAATTTTTTTATCATAATAAATTAAAATGTGTAATAATTGTGTTTTTTTAACGGGTTTTACTAGGTTTTTGGTGTGAGTCATGCTATATTTTTCTGATTTTTTTATGGTTATCATTCTTAGCGGTTCAAAGATTACATTGGTATTGGAAGGGAGACGGTTCTTGTCAATGGTACTTAGTTCAACATTTTGTGTTGGTATTGCAAAGGAGACAGTTTCTATCAATGATACTTTTTAGATGTCTTTAGAAATAAGTTTTGCTAAAATTTATTGTGGTAAGGGTTTATCCCTTGATGTTATTTTTCTTTTCGAGTTAATTGAATCTGCATGTAGTTGGCTGGAGTCACACACCCTAGTAGGGTATTTTGTTAGATGTATCCCTATTTAATTGTTATTGAAGGCTTAGATATCTTCAACATGGGCTTCCATAGTGTTTTTGTTCAATTGGTACAATGTCTTACTGGAGTTTTTTGTTTTGTTTTGTTAACTCTCCACATCAAAACTCTTTATCAACACAATACTTATCATTTACAAAGCTCTTTGCTTGTTCTTTCATTGTGGATATGTGATTTTATTGTCTCTATGAACACAATCCCCAAATTTTTAATTTGGGTGGAGTTCCCTAGTCTTCCTCTCCCTATGTGGGTTGGTTTAGACCAAATAATTGATGTGCTTAGGCGTGTGGTTCTCATTTATGTGGGTATGCATAGAGGAATATTCATCAAAGGATCTACCTAACTCCATAATCATTCAAGTGGGGGAGGCCACCATTTCTCTCAATGGATGGTTTACATTAATATTTCGAATACTTGTTTTTATTTCCAAGCACCTGATCTTAAGGTGAAGAATTATCTACGTTCATTGCATCCCAAGCCGATGTCAACTTTTGTGCCCACCCTTGGGGTAACCACTCAACCTAAGGTGGATGGTTGGACCATTATGGGCTGCAGCAAAAATCTACGTTCACATGCACAATTTTGTCTGGTTCATAGACGATGGTTGTCACGCACTTGCAACCTTCAGTTCCATAGTTGATAACTTTTTTTAATCCACATATGGTGGTTGTCACAAGCTAAATGCCTTTACTTCCATAGATGGTTGTTTTTCTATTCCATAGTCCTCACCCACGAAATTCACAACACCAGATGTAGATCCATCATTGATGGAATTAGCGATTCTTATGAAGGAAGCAAAATTTGAGGATCCCTCCCCTTTCGTACGATTTTGGTATTTTTGAAGTCCTCGACAAGGGAAAGCAGATGGGAACAACTTGCCTAAAAAATGATTTTACCCATTCGAAATTTGGTGGGCAAGTGTTAAACCCAATAGTTTCAACAACTTTGGGGTATTGACATTGCTTGATTAGAAACAAGACAATGAAGTCTCAATGGAGTAACCAATATTTACATTTGATACTAGGGGTCATAATTCTAATGGGAAAGATTTACTTACATGGATGCTTGAAAGAAACAACCAGTCTACGAGTTATATCTCTCCAAAGTTACAATTTTATAATTTAGAGTTCTTTTGCTCTAGTTTATTTTCATTTTCTCAATTCTACGATATAAGCAACAAATCTCTTGGTGATCTATTTGTCATTTTTTTTCATTTAGTTAGGACCTTTTGACCATTTAGTTTCTTACATAGGCTTTGGGATATCCTTCCATATCACCCACATTTTTTGAATTTGTACTCTTATTGTTTTTAATAAGATAAAGTCACTTTCAAAAAATAAATGTGTAACATTTAATTAATAATATACCTAAGATCAAATGACATTAAATCAATTAAATTCCTCAACGTTGAAGGAGAAAAATGAAATAACATTCAATCAATTAAATTCCTCAAATTTGAAGAAGGAGATAAACTTCCAATATTTGACTATAAAATACCATTTTATGGATAGAGGTAGTAGTTGGATTGGTTTCACTTTAGTGTTTTCCAGCTTAAATTCAACAGTTCTAATCTCAAGTCTCTCTAGGTCCTCCTCTTTAAAGAGGTGGGGCAAGGGGTTTCTCACACTAACCAAATAATTTTGGCTCTTCGAAAGAGATCTAAAGTTCAAAATGTGATGTATATGTGTGAATGTTTGTGTGTTAAATTCCTTATTGATAGGATGGAGATGCCCAACCCTAAATGTTGATCGTAAAAATTTCTCACACTAACCAAATATTAAAAATAAAAACAAAAAATATATATATATATATATATATATATATATATATATATATATATATATATATATATTTGAATAACATTGAGGGATTCCAGGAAATTTTTGACAAAGGCATGATATCTCCAAGATTGAATCAAGGGTTGAATTGATCCCTAAGAATAATAGGAAGGACAAGATTAGAGGTTGGAGGCTCATTACTTTACTCAATGTCTCATACAAAATTTTGGTCAAGGCACTAGCTCTTAGACTAAAATATATAGTAGAAATAATTATACCGCAAGAGAAAACATGGTTTTCTAAAGGAATATTTATATTAGATACCGTGTTGGCCGTATGGGAGACAATGGAGTGGGCACAAGGAAGCAATCAAAAAGCATTATTTTTGAAGATAGAGTTTGATAAGGGATATGATAGGGTTGATTGGGAAGTTATTTTTAATATGTTGAGTGGTTGGGAGGATCAAGGTGTTGTTCTTGTGTGCCTCGACAAAGGTAATGGTTAATGGTAAGCTTTCAGAATCTATTACTTTGTTTAAGTCAATTAGACAAGGCTGCCCTCTAGCCCCCTGTATTTTTGTGTTGATTGCTAATGCTTTGGGATATCTATTAGAAATGAGAATGAAGGCAAGGGATTTAAGAGGCATCTCAATTATAGGAGGTACAATTATTAACAACCACTTTGTATATAATTCTTTTATTTCGGTTCAACTAGACAAATGGTCCTTTGAAAACACCATATGCCCCCTTGATCAGTTCTACTTGGCATCAGGTGCCAAAATCAGTGAATCTAAATATAAATTTTGGTTATTTGGTGTTGATTCCTTACCAAAGGACTTTTTCTCTACATGGAAACATATTATAGATGGTGATATTGTTACATATCTTGGAATACCATTTGGTAAGATAGTCTCATTAGTTGATATGTGGAATTAGTGCTTAGCTAAATTTGAAAAAAAAAATAGGTATGGAAAAATAGGATACTTTTGTTTGCTGGTAAGTTGGTGGTGGTGGAAAAAATTATGCAGGTCTGTCATATTTACTATTCTTCCTATTTGTTACCTAATACTTCATAATACATGAGGCTTGAGAAGATCATATGTAGTCCAAATATAATGGTTCAAATAAATTACCGCTTATAGCATGGAAATATTGCACCATTCTTAAGGAAGAGGGATATTTGGGGCTCTTGTATATTGATATGCAAGGTAAGGTTCTAGTTGCTAAGTGGATTATGAGGGCTTTGGAAGGGAATGAAGGGTGGAAAATTTGGTTACGACACATAATTCAAACTTGTACTCATATTGATGGTATTAAGAGATCCTTCCATTTAGAGGACATCATTGACAACCTGTGGAAATTTAAATGTAATGACACTCCTCACACGATTAATGAATGAAAGTAGAGAAAGAATAAAATTACCTTTTTCTTGTGAATACATGGTACTACAAACAATTATTGTGAGTGCAATACAACTACAATGTGTCTATGAAAGGAAATAAGCCAATGAAAAAAGGTAAGAAAGAGAAGTGATGATTTGGCTCGTGAGCACATGGAAACTTATGCTTTGCATATCTTTTAGGTGCATTGCAAAATTGCATCTTTGTGTGAGTTATGTTTATTTGAATATTGCTTGTTGGTATGGAATGAGAAATACTTTTAGGTGGCAATAACAATGAGAGCCACTTTTTTGTTTGTGTTTGTGTGCGTGTGATATTGGAATTTTATTTTAAAAAGAAAAATAAGGTCTTCTATGTGATGAAGCCTATATTATAAATATTATTTTGTTTTAAAAATAAAATAAAATGTTCCATGCATTAAAAACTACATTACTAATAATATGCTATTTTAAAATATAAAAGGTAATGGTTGACCATAGAGTTTGATTATATGTTAAAACAAACATTAATAAAGGTATGCATGTGAAACACACTCCTCAATGGCTAATGTTAAGCTTAAGCAAAAGTGGTGAATTTCATTATATGATCATGGTGTCTA
>JAQPPZ010004363.1:0-14478 GCA_028583015.1 Wollemia nobilis | reverse complement strand
TTTGCACCCTTACCTTCAGGCTAAAGGATCTGCGCCCAGAATGGGGATGCGAGAAGGATGGGATGGTACCTCAGACTGAGAGGCCCTTTGAAGGTCACGCCTCTCGGGGGAGGGGTATTAAGGTGATTTTTTGATAGATGGTGGGGTTCACTAGGAAACTTTTAGTGGTAGTTTCCATGCCTAGGTTGGGAATGAGTTTAATGTGTTCAATTTTATCTTTAATCATTCAAATCCTAGGTTTGGCCAAATGAATCTAAACTGTTTTATATGAAATGCAGATTTAAATGAATACAAAAAATATATTTAAATAGAAAATACAAAGAACAAGCTAAGTGAGAAAAACCATACCTGATTCCGGATGTCTGATGGAGGTTTTGATTTTTGAAGTAGTCCAGATCGCCTCTGATCTGACAAGATCGGTTGACATCAGACAAGATCGGCTGAGATCTAACGAATTCATTAGACAAATTTTTCAGAGACCTGCAATCAGAGAAATAGATACAAAATACAAAAAATGCAGCTATACCAACAAAGGAAAATGATATAAAATGAGAACGATAATATTAAACTAGTAATTACAAATAAGAATATAAGTGTATTACAATGATTTAATGACAATTATGACTTTATTATGCATTTAATCTATATGGGTGAACTCCAAGATGCAGAATAATAAGGAATAATAATAATATTAACTAAATGCAGAATAAGATAGCATAAAGGTATAATAAAAATGCAAACTCTGGGCACTGATTGCCCCTAATGTTGGCTGCAGTTGAAATCATCTAGAGAAGATGAAATCGTATCTAATTTTTGTGTGATCATCTGAGATTGTACAAGATCGTCTATGATGATCTGAGCTTGCTCCGGTTGAAAAACAATGAAGTTCCTACAAACAAACTTGGAAAAATATGAAGGCAAATAATGATCTAATATGGTCTAATGCAAATAAAACTTGCATCATAGGAAATTTCAGCCAGGGGAATGTCAATGGGGGTCCTAAGGTTTAAATAGGATTAGGAGGGAGGTTGGGAGGTTGGAGATCATCCCAATTTGGGAGATCTCCAACGAGGGAGGTCTCTAACCATGTAGACACGCTTTTGCCCCAGTTAGAGACACCTTTGGAACAAAAGCTAATTATGAACAAATCATTTTGGGACAAGATCGTCTGGAGGTTCTTCTCCAGATGAATTCATCCGTTCTGAGGCGATATCGTCTGATCGGCAATGATATCATCCAACGATCACAAAAAATCCTAAAAATGGTACAAAAAATGAGGAAAGCGGTTTAACAGGCGGTTAAAGGGTGGTTCAGGGTTAAAATTCAAATTTTAATATTTACTAAGGTAATTTCAATTATTTGTTAAGGTTTTACTGTGCCAATTTTAGGGTGCTACATAAATAATGTGTTAGATTCACAAAAAATATCACCTTATGATATCAATGAACAATTAGCTACCATCACAGATAGAATTTTTATTCTAGAACTTTTGAGAACTTCTTCCATGCATAGATAAGAACTAATGAAAACTCTAAGCAAAATGATGGTACCTAAAGATATTGAACCTAACGCTATAGTAAATGCTATCACTTTGGATGAAACAAATTTCATAGATTTCAAAGACAATGATATCCCTCCTCAAAGTATGTTTGGAGATAATCCTTTTATTGGAAATTTGAGTTAATTTGAGGAATTTTATGTTGTCATTGATGTCACATGGATCACATTTGGTTTTGGTGGCCAAAATATTTCATAAATAAGTATTTATGATATTTTGGAAAGCATATCTATTTACAAGGTTTTTATGAAAACCAAGGCAGGAAAAATATAAGGTTTTATTTAAAACCATGGTGGGCTTATGTCGAAAGGGATTTTCTTAAAAGCCAAGGTGGAATTTTGTTTCATCGAAAAAGGACCTCCGGTGAGGAAGATATTAAAGTTTAAAGTTTAAGTTTAAATTAATGGAGGGCCGACCTATGTGCAATTAATGGAGGTTGGCATATATATATATATATATATATATATATATATATATATATATATTTATATATATATATATATTATGTAAAGGTTTCAATTTATTTTGGAAAGTGGGTATATTATATATCATCGAAAAGCTTATTTCGAGGGCTATTTGACTAACTTATTTAGAAGGAGAAATAAGGTATGTGTAAAGATATATTTATGATTTTGCAAAGGGGTTCCAAAAGTGAAGTTTGCCTTATTATTTTTCAAGAGGATTAATTATTTCATGAGGTGACAAGGTATGCAATATTGTGATTTATTTTATTTTATGGTATAAGTGGTTTTGGGAGTGAAAAGGTTATGCAATGTTTTGATTTATTTTATTTTATGGTACAAGTGGTTTTAGGAGAGATAAGGAAGTTGTGCAATAAAGGCCTTGGTGATTATTATTGAAAAGTGGAGTAATGTTGATTATTTTGGGATCTGCTAACACTTGTGAATATTGGCAAAGGAAAGTTGTGTTTAGTGTGGCATATTTTATGGAAAACTTCTTGCCTTCATAAAAGATATGGGCACATTCTCCTATTGATTGTTTATGGTGGTTGATTTCTGAAATATCATTGGAGGGAAAAGGATTGTTTGTGGTTTCCTTTTCGAAAGTGCTTGGTTGAATGGATCAAGGTTTTCTGAATTGAGAGTTGTGTTTAAACCTTGTGTTATAAGCATAGTTGTTGAAGCCCATTGGATATGAAAGAAATTGAGTTAGAAAAGAATATGAGTATCATTGTAATGTGAGATTTGTGATTGAGCATTGTTGGAAACATTTGAGTTGGTTGATACACACTTGGACTAGGGTTGTGTGAGAGAGAGTTGTTCCTTGTGGTGATTGGTTGATTTGAGTTGATTGAGCATATTCAAGTGATGTGTGAAGTGTTGTTCAAGTTATATGAAATAAAATATTCCATAATTCTATGTTGAGTTGAGATTAAGGTTAGAACATATTGAGTCTCTAATAATTCTCTTTATGGTTCTATAAGACTTGAATTGAGTTGAGGTTGATTTGAGTTGAGAGTGAGATTAGAAAATATTGAGTCTCTAAAAATTCTCTTTATGCTTCTATGAGATTGACTTGAGTTGATTTGAGATTGATTTAAGTTGATTTGAGTTGAGATTGAGATTAGAACATATTGATTAACAATTCTCTTTATGCTTCTATGAGATTGACTTGAGTTGAGTTGAGATTGATTTGAGTTGAGTTGATTTGAGATTGATTTGAGTTGAGTTGAGTTGAGATCATTGTGGATCATTGTTGTCATCCATTGAATAGTACATTTTCATTCATTGTTGAGTTCATATTTAAGCTTTGCCTTGATTTGTGGATGAGATTTAAGTGCTACTTGAGCATGATTGATTGAGCCTGTGAGAAGGCATTTGTGGATAGTTTTGAGAAAGCTTTGTGTATAGTTTTGGGATAGATTTGTGGACAAGTTTTGGGATAGTTTTGTGGATAAACTTGTGGATAGAGTTTAGAGCAGAATTGGACAAGTTCTTGGTGATTTTTCTAGAGAAGAATTGGGCAAGTTCTTGGTGAGCTTGCTAGAGCATATTTTGGCAAGTTCTTGGTGAGATTGCTTGAGCATATTTGGACAAGTTCTATGTGAGCTTGTTAAGCAGGTTTTGTGTGAGCCTATTGAGCAGGTTATTAGTGAGCCTATTGACAGAGCTTTGAAGGTGAAAAAATATAGAGGACATAGTATCAATGGATAGAGATCCAAAAACCAACATAATTGAATAAGATCTGAGTGAGGAGTCTTCAAGTGGAGAGAGGTCCACTAGTTAGTGCAGCAGAGAGACAAAGTCTTCTAGAAGATCACATAGCCAAAAAATAAGGGGAAAGAGTTCTCCTATAGAATATATCCATGAACTTGAGATTAGGGGATCAACATCTCCTTTGGATAGAGATCCATAAACATTGTAATTGGGAGTGATTCCCAAAGAGATTGATTAAGAATTTTTTAGTAAAATATTTTTTTCGTGGAGTACCTCACATTGGGGGAACCACGTTAAATCTTATATCTCAGTTGTGTGTGGTTACTTGTGCTCTTGCTTACTACTACTATCCGAGTTATTAATGCACACTGCTATATTTAGTTATTCCAATTAAGGACATCAATTTTTATTGGGTTGGAAATAAAGTAAAAAGTGGTCCTATACTGTTCAACCCCTCCTCTCAATATAAGCTTGTATTCTTTACCTTTGTACATTACAACATTGATTGAAGATGTAGGAGTTAAGAGAGTTTTAATTGACAATGGATCTTCATTAAACATATGTACCTATGACTTATTTCAAAGGTTTGGATTTAAAAAAGAAGACATGAAAAATACTGAAATAATTACTAAGGCATTTAATGATGAAACTTAAGAAACATGTGGAGTCATGAAAATTCCATTGCAATTTGGCCCAAGAATTTAGGATACAATTGTGTTTGTTGTACCTTGTTTTTAATCATATAACATCCTTCTAAGTTGACCTTGGATCAATGCAATGAGATAATTACCCTCCACACTACATCAATGTGTTAAATTTGAATTTAAAAATTAATTAGTTACCATTCATGGTGATCCTAAGACTTTTGATATGTGTGTTGTGATGGAACCTATAGGGGTTGCATTTTGTCCTACTATATCGTCTATTCATCCTAGTCCATCTTCATCTTCAAAATATTATAAATCTAAATCACCTTCTAAATCAACATCATAAAAAACATGCTCTAAATTATCAACAACAACAAATTCTACATAATTATCATCATCACCTTCTAAAACTATACCTAATCCATTTCCTAAGTCTATAGTTCTAAATCACTGCCTGAATCTATAGTGTTTAAATCTACAACATATAAAGAAACAAATGAGAAAGATAGTCCATCTACTTTATATATTGTTTCGGATGAAGTATTACTGGATTTATCTTCGATGCTTGCAACTACAGAAGAAGTTAATTTTTCTACACAAGATTCTTTGGTGTTATCCAAGTTACCACCATCACCCCAAAAATTAGGTTTACCAAAGAAAGGGAGTATTTTTCATATTGAAAGTTGTGAATTCGTGTATGCGAGATATGATTCTAGAAAATTCTCAAACATGCAGATCATAGTTAATTAGGATGGATTTGCTAGATGCTATTTTTCTAATAAATATGAAATATCAAAACCTATGATGTGTAATATGGGTTATAGAGGAAAAGGTTTAGGACCTCATGAAAATGGGATAAAAGAACCTTTAGAAGTCATAGATTGGTCAGTTCGATGTGGTCTTGGATATATTCCTATGAAAATAGAACCGTTCCCATATAAATATGATGACCATCTTATAACATATCAATAATATATGGATCAAAAAGAGCTCTCTAGAAAATACATACTTGTAACATGTTGACTATGGTTTATCCATAAATGATTGCTTTCATGGATGAATGTTTAGAAGGGGATATCTGTCATGATATATCTCTCGATGAAGTTTTAAGAAACAAATTATTATTTGATGTATCAATGCCATGTATATATCATATAGAATCAACTGATCCACAAGAAGAGTTAGCTAAATGCACATTATAAGAATTACAAGAAATGGGGGTATCACCCGCACCTCCTAATTTTGAAAGAGAGTTGAATATTTTTGTAGAAAATTTTATAAAAATCAACATTGGAATGGAAGAAAATCCTCGCATGGTCAAAATTGGATCTGAATTAAGTGAATAAAAATAAAAGTTATATATTTAATTTCTTACAAAATATTCTAATGTCTTTGCTTGGACATATGTGGATATGCCAAGATTAGATCCTTCTGTAGTTGTGCACCATCTAGTAGTGCGCTCGAATGCTAAACCTAGAAAGCAAAAACTCAGAAAAATGCATCTAAAAGTAGCACTACTAGTTAAAAGTGAATTAGAAAAGCTTTTGAATGACATATTTATACAAGCTATTGATTATACCGAATGGATATCCAATGTTGTCCCAGTAACTAAGAAAGAAGCTACTAGGATTAGGGTTTGCACAAATTTTAGAGATATCAATGTCGCATGCCCTAAAGATGACTTTCCTCTCTCTAATATGGATCAAATTATAGATTTCACATATGGGAGTGGGATGTTATCCCTTATGGATAGTTTTTCAGGATACAACCAAATTAGCATAGCTCCTAAAGACCAAGCTAAAACAACTTTTATTACACCTTGGGGGACATTTTATTGAAAAGTCACGCCCTTCAGTTTAAAGAATGCTGGTGCAACATATCAAAGAGCTACGACATACATTTTTCATGATATGATGTATGACATTTTACATGATTATGTGGATGACATTATAGCATGCTCAACTAAAGAATATGATCACATTAAGGATTTAAGAAAAGTGTTTGATAGGTTAAGAGAATATCTGATATGTTTAAATCTAGAGAAATGTGTATTTGGAGTAAAATCTAGAAAATTATTAGGAGTTATTATTTCTATGTAGGGTATAGATATAGATCCTTTAAATATTAAGGCTATCTATGATATACCATCTCCTAATAACATATCAAAATTAAGAAGTTTACAAGGAAAATTACAAGCTATTTGTCGCTTCATTGATAAATTGGCAGATAGAACAAAACCTTTTCTTAAATTACTCAAGAAAAATACTTCCTTTCAATGGGATAAGGAATGTCAAGAAGATTTTGATAGCATTAAACAATATCTTCTTAACCCTCTAGTGCTTGTTCCACCTAGGCCATATTTCCTTTTATTTTGTATGTTTTTGCTTCAGAACTTGCACTTGGGGCCATGTTGGCTCAAAATGATGATGAAAAAAAGAATGAGCCACATATTACATAATTATAACTTTAATAAGTTATGAAACAAGATATACTCCATTAGAAAAATTGTGTTTAGCAGTTGTGTTTTCCATGCAAAAATTGCGTTATTATATCCTTACTCAGAAAACATATGTCAGTGCTAAATCTGATCCATTAAGGTACTTGATGAGTATACCTTATCTATCAAGATGCACAACTAAGTGGGTTCTTGCTCATAGTGAGTTTGAACTTACATTTATTGGCCAAAAATCCATAAAAGGCCAAGTTATAGCTGATCAGTTAGTTGTTGCCCCTAAAGAATCTACTCATCCATGAACATTCAATTTCCTGATGAATGCCTTAAATTATAAGAGGATCATTCAGAAACTTGGACATTGTTTTTTTATGGAGCTAGATGTATGAGTGGTGTAGGTGCAGGTATTATATTAATATCTCCTCAAAAATAGCTAATATCGATATCTTTTAAATTACAATTTGTTTGTACTAATAACACTACAGAATATGAGGCTCTAATCCTTAGATTACGAGCCACCTTAGCATTAAAGATTAAAATTTTATTAGTTTTTGGAGATTCTCAACTTGTGATAAATCACATCAATGAATTTTATCAAACACGAGATGAGAAAATTCAACCTTATAAAGAATATGTGGTTACGCTTATTTCATTGTTTGAAAAAGTAACCTTAGAAGCTATTCCTAGAACTAGCAACCATGTTGTAGATGCTATGGTTGTGACTGCTTCTTTGTTACCTTTAGAGTTGGATGATGAATATGCTACTATCATTATTCACAAACTCCAAGAACATGCTTCCTATAAATCCTGCTTAGAGCCATTAGATGTATTTTTGATTAATGAAATTACCCCATAACCTTGGTACATTGATATTTTTAAATTTCTACAAAATGGGACTTTCCCTGAAGGATTAGATAGAAACCAACATAGGTTACTACGTAAGCAAGTTGTTCGCTTTGTAATACTTGGTAATAATTTATATAGAATATCCTTTGAGGGAATTTTGTTAAGATGTCTATACCTAGAAGAATCTAAGAAAACCTTAAGTGAAGCCCATGATGGATCTATGGACGACACTTTAGTGGAGGTGCCATTGCTAAAAAGATCCTTAGAATGGGCTATTTTTGGCCTTCCATGGAAAAATATGCTAATGATTATGTACGTCATTGTGACAAGTGTCAAAGACATGCTGACCTTGTCCATGCTCCTACTCAAGAAATCCAAACCATAGCTTCTCCTTGGCCCTTCTCTAAATGGGGTTTATATATTATTGGTAAAATCAATCTTGTATCATCTGATGGTCATAAATTCATAATAACTACAACAAAATATTTTACAAAGTGGGTTGAAGCTATGCCTTTACCTTCTTGCACAAGAGTTCAAGTCTCTAAATTTATCTTTAATTAGATCATTTGTAGATTTGGAATTCCATATAATCTCATTTCTAACATTGGTACTTGCTTTAAAAACAAAGATGTTAAAAAACTGTGTTAAAAATATAAAATCCTAAAGAGATTTGTAGAAAAATTATTCCATAAATAAGGCAAAAATGAACAACTTAGAAGAAATGAAATGACACAATGCACAAATGACATACGTGATTTACCCTGGTTCACTCGATGTGGGCTACTCCAGCAAAACAAGAGCCACTCCTCCTTGATATTATTATTCTCTTTCTTTCCAAA
This sequence comes from Wollemia nobilis, assembly GCA_028583015.1. Taxonomy (NCBI): domain Eukaryota; kingdom Viridiplantae; phylum Streptophyta; class Pinopsida; order Araucariales; family Araucariaceae; genus Wollemia; species Wollemia nobilis. The sequence goes on along the minus strand of JAQPPZ010004363.1, from coordinate 5,959 downwards.
ATATGGGACATTACAATATAATATAAAGGAAACTCTTACAACCCTAAACCACTATGTGGTATTAGAATACAATGGGTACAACACCATGGGCTAAACCACCCACACCCACCAACCACCCACCAACCATGGGAATCCCAAAAATCACTCTTGAAATATGGGAAAAAAATTTTATGCGTTGCATCGAATGCCTTTGGCATGGCTGGGGGGCTACCGCCCCCCTCGGATCCCCTCGACACCCCCGTTCAAGGAGATCCACTCTTGTTACCCTTTCATACCTGTCATACAATACTTCCTCGATAAAGGATGAGACACATCCAACAAATCCAACATATATGGTCTACTCCTTATTATCCACAAGGAAATGCCCAAGCTGAAGCATCCAATAAAACATTAATTAAAATACTAAAAAGATTGGTTAGTAAAATAGGATGTGACTGGCATATACAATTATATACTACCTTGTGGGCTTATCGAACTAGTGTTTGTACTCCTACGGGCGCTTCACATTTTATCTTGGTTTATGGTGTTGAAGCAACTTTTCCATTTGAATTAGAAGTTCCTTCTTTAGCTCTTTTACTTCAAGATACGGAAGTAGGAGATGAATATTGTACTGGCAGATTAAGTCAATTAGAACTTCTAGATGAAAAGCTCATCCAAAATATCTTCGTGCCTACCAAGACAAACTTAAAATATCTTATGCAAAGAAAGTCCATATTATATCATTCGAAGTTGGAGATTTAGTCTTAAAAGAAAATAAAAAAAATACTAATGCAAGAAAAGACCTTAAAGGAAAATTCCAACCCAACTGGCTTGGACCATTTATCATCACTTCCAAATTTGGATCAGGTGCGTACATATTGGTTACCTTGGATGGTAAATATCTCAATGAGCCCATGAATATTATGCACCTAAAAAGATATTATGCATAAATTCGAAAGTCTCATCATTGTAAATAGTTGTAAATAATTTTCCATGCATTTCAAAAACTTATCAAAACAACCAAAAAAATCACAAAATCCAAAAATCCTCAAAAATATTTCCAAAGCATTATTTAATTTATGTTTCTGCATTATTATCTATTAAAATTATGAGTACTATTTTATTTTATCTCAGATAAAATTCAAAAATTATCTTGAACCATGCACCAAAATTTCACAAAACTAATCATTTTGATTTCTATTGTTTTTATTATAAATCTCTCCTATATAAAAGAACACTATTACTTCACTAAATAATTCTGAGTTTGTAAATAATTTTGCTACCTTTTGAAACCAAGAACACACTCCTACACATTAAAAAGGATTTGTTGCAAATTTCAAAAAAATGATACTACATAGTGAATCTTAATATCTTAAGAAAAAAGTTTCCCCTGCTATCCTATCATGTGCATGGTCTAGAATACTGAGAAATTGGCAAAAGAACAAGTTCCTTCCTACCCAAATAAATCCCTTTCCCCACGTCTAATCTGGGCAAGTATCCTAAGAGAAAAAGAAAAATAAAAAGAAAAAAATTAAAAATAAAAAGAGAGAAAAAGAAAACGAGAAAAATCAAAGAAAAATAGAAAGTAAAAAAATCAAAGAACAAAAAATGTTCCAAAGCAATAAAATCCCCTTGTTCAAAAATGGACAAGAAATCCCTACCCTATAAATACGAAGAAAAAATGAGTACTGAACTTGAATCCCTGAATTTCTCAGTTAGTCAAAAACCATGAGGTAAGCCTCATAACAAGCAATTTGTGCCCAACTTGCTTGACATTGGGTAATTCCTTTTCATGTGGTGATATGTCTATCACATTAGTGACCTTCTTTTGTATAGACCAATTTTTGCTTGCATATTAGCTAGTTTTTGGTAGTTTGATTTGCATAGTAGTTCAGTCCCAATGCATGCACAAAATCATGGTTAAATAACATTTCACATGCACACACATTGGTTCATTTAAGTTTTCTATATCATTTTCTTACTCAAAATCAGTAAATAAATTTTGCAAAGCACACACATTTGTTATTTGAGAGATTTTGTATCATTATGATAAGATCAAAATAGATAATGAATGCACTTCACACACATTGGTTCTAGATAAAATTGAATTTGTCTTCGAAATAAATTAAAATATTTCTTTGGAATTTTGTTAGATAAAAATCGTCAATTCTTTTATCATCATTCATTACAAAAATAAAAAATATTCATCCTGCATTTCATTTTGACTTTCGGATGATGGTATTATTCCTAAATAATTAGGAATTCCTTGCCTAGCGAAAACCATATTTCTAATTTTTCATGTCAAAAAATAGTTCAAATATTCTATCCAACATTAATTTTGTATTTTCATATCATCTTGCATTTCATTTTGACTTTCGTGATGATGGTATTATTCTTAAGAAATTAAGAATTATTTGCTTAGCGCAAGTCATTATTTTTAATTTTTCATTCCCCAAGATAAATCCATGCAATTTCTTTACAAAAATATTAAATCTTTTGTACATGTGATATCATGATTTATACAACCTGGATTTTGCATTTTAAAATAAACAAAATTTATATGTTCATCCTGCATTTCATTTTGATTTTCGTGATGATGACATTATTCTTAAGTAGTTAGGAATTCTTTTTTTTATCGCAAATCATCTTTCGAATTTTTCATGCCCAATCAAATAAATTTTACAAACACTTATCACATACATTGTTCTAAAACAACATCAAATATTTTTCTTTTTACCACAAAAGCCTTAATATTATTCTTAAGCAAACAACTATTTTAGCAATACCAAAAATATTCCTCATAAACAGGATTACCTTCATGACTTAGGGAGATTTGAACTCTACCAATAGTTACATAACTGCATAACATCCTCTGAGGTATATTGCTAAAATCTATTCACATTTATCATCACTCCAACAAACACATTTTCAAAACACATATTCAAAAATCAAAACATTTTACTTATTTTACCTATTCAAGCTGATTAGTAAAAGTATCTTATCATTCAAAAAATTAGAATGTAAAATTATACAAAGCACATGAAGTCACATAAGAGACAAAAGATCTATATATATATATATAGACACCTAAAACATGTCATGTCGAGGGCGACTACTCATATGGACATGCTACAAGACCATATGGAGGATCTTGGACAGACTCCAAGATAGAGTAGTGGTTCTAACCACTCAATTTAGGCATTTTGGCCTAATCAATCTGAACCGTAGCCTAGACCTATGGTCTCTAGTCTAAACTGCGATTGACACCTACGGTCTGCATTTTGGACCACAACTATGACCTGTAGTCTTAACTGAAGTTCAGTTAGGTCTTCCACCCAAGCCAAATTGGTTGGAACGACCCAAAGATCTAGAAGAATGCATTTTAATGACGAAATATTCTAGAGGCTTCCATCCCAATTGTCCTAACCACCCTTCTTGGTCTTGGCTTCTCTATGAAGCCACCCCTAGACCTAGGGGCATGCTATAAATACCCCCTCCAAATGGGGAGAATAAGAGAAGCAAGCATTGGAGACTTGAGAAGTGAAGCCCTGACAAATTGTACACATAAATTGAGTATACTAAGAGATAGATCTATTACACTTAATCCCTAACCCTTTTACCAACATTCATGATGAATTGTATTATGGATGCCCTAGGTGCTTATGAGAGTTAATAAGCACAAATACAGGAAAAAAAATGCCCTTCATATCAAATTGACTGCCAAATCAGTCTAAGGACAATGAAGGCAACCCTTGAACATCAATTTGGACAAGGATATCAAGCCTAATGCCCCTGATTTTGAGGATAAATCTATCAGAGGTCAAATCGTGGCTGTCAACTGCGGTTCACAGTGTAGACCGCTCACCACAATTTTCAACAGGTGATAGATCACCTTACTCTTTTCATTTTGTTCTTGTTAAATAGGTTAGATTAATCTTTTCTTAGGTTTAATTGTAGTTTAGAAGAATTCTTACTGTGGTAATTATCTTAGAATAGATAGTTTATGCTTTGCATTAATTAGGAAATTTGTGGATCTTTTATGCACCTTTATGCTTCTATTTTGATATCTGATCCATGCATTATTTTCTAATGATCTCCTTTATGCTATATTACAAATCTTGATTCAATTAGCATAGTTTAATCATTTTCTTTATGTTTTCTTGATCATTAGTTTAATGGCATTATCATGTATGTTTCCTTAAAGGGCATCATCATGAGATGCTATCTATTTTTTTTATCGTGTGCTATTTTTTCTTGATCATAGGAATATAGGTACAAGAGGAGTCTATATCATAATCCTTCCACATCGCGAAGAATGGGGTCAACTCCACCCCAAGGCAATTTACGACTAGTCAAATGGCAATATTAATGCACCTACCCTATTGAGGGCATTGGCAATTGTATAGACTGTATCATAATTCAAGTGATCCTAAGAGGGGCATATTTGTAACAAAAATTCATTCATAATCAATACAAGAAATATCATTTTATTTAATTTATGCAATGTGTCAAGATTTTACACTTTTATGATGACTATAGACTAATACGGTAGATAGGAGCATGCTTTTTGTCTTTATGTTAGAAGGTGATCACGGCGGAACTCCGTATTTGTAGCCCCTGAGTGTTAATATTCTTGAATTTTCTTATCTCAGGTGCTAACCACAACTAAAAGCTATGGTTATTTGTTGGCCCGTAGCTTTCACCCACGGTTCACATTGCAGCCCGTAGACCAGAGCTACGATTTATAGTAGAAGTAGTAGACAACAAAGAAACCACTTGCCATCAAATCAAAATCTGAGGTAGGCTCTATTTTTATTCTCTATGTTTTTACAGTAAGCGTTAAATCGATTACAAATAAGGTACACTAAATAAAAAGGATGAATTAATAGTCCTAGTTTGCTTTCACATTCCTTCCATTAGAAAGGCACTGCTAGGAACAATGGACATCTGATTGTAGTCCACCCTAGAATATAGTGACCTTGATAAAAATTGAGTGGTCGTTTGTATGCTTGAGGCCCAATTAGAGGGTATGTCATCGTAATCACATTGTCATAACATCATGTAGGACATAGCATGCATAGCTTTTTGAATTTGAAATGTTCCTTTTCTTTTTATGCATATCATGTAGGAATGATCATATGAATGCTTTTTTATGCATTTGTCTTTATACAAAGTAAAATGAACCACACACACCACGTTTCATTTAAACATCAGTAGCGTTGGGCTCTCACATCCAACCCATTTTATTGAGACCAATAGTGGATGTAATTATCACTTGGTTGGCTCATTTGAAATTGTATTATCGGGACCCGCTCATGGCCAAGGTTGACCCAAGAATTGTCTTATCCATGCAAAATAGCACACACTCATATTCAAAAGAGTGTATCACTATGCATGGTGTGTTGGGTGAGGGTTGGTAGTACCTATGCTACCTCGTTATGGAATTCACTCCCATATTCGGCTTGTGCTAGTGTATAGGTGAAATCCAATTAAACTGAGAATAAAATCCAACAATTTTGCAAAACATGTGAGAGTTTCTCATACTGATACAACATATTTTGAAACAATATCAAACAATGTAGGACTCACTTTAAAATTTAAAAATAAGATAAGCATCATTGTATATCTTGTTTGATAATAAAAGATATATCTAGATGTTAGGTACACTGTGGCAAATACACGGGGTGGTCGACAAAGGTGCAATCCTGAAGCTAATGATCAAGCCCCAACCGATTCATAAATACACATTTCTAGTCCTCAACCACATGAGCAAACTAAACGTCGTTCGATGAGCATTAGAAGAGACAACTTGATACGAGGGGATCCCATTGAGGGTACGCCTGATAGACTAGCATTAGTTCATTCTGCTAGATTTAGATTAGAGCATGGAGCTTTTCAGCTTGAGAGTGCTCCACTCAAAAGCCATTACTAAGATCGCAGTGCACGTGCATCCACGAGATCGGCCAAAGAGTATGTCATG
>JAQPPZ010004362.1:0-145907 GCA_028583015.1 Wollemia nobilis | reverse complement strand
TCTTGATCCATAACATTTTTTTGCTTAAATACAAAATTTTGCATGTAATTATGACTAGAATCAATACTACTAGTGCAAAGATCTCAAAAAACATGTAATTTGAAAAACAAATGCTCAAAATGCTTTTGTATGAAAACACTATAACCCCATGCTAGATTTCACAATACTTTTAAAAATAAACATAATCATCACATTATCCTTATATGCAAAAATAAATTACATAATTAAAATAGACAATGTAAAAGGGTGTTCATGGATATCATAATATCTAACTAAAGGAGATAGAATTACACTTTAATCAATAAAAAAATGGTTGGGATTAAAGGGTTTTTATACCCAATTATAAGATACTTTTAGGTCAAGGTTAAAGAACTGACCTTTAGGTTAAATAATAAATTTTTACAAAATATTCACCTATACAAGGTGTACAAGGGTCCAAAGAGCATACACAAAGAATAAAATATTAAAGCTAATCAGAGCCACAAGTGAATCTTAATCAACACATATTCCAACAAAATAATGTGTATGAGCAAAGAAACATGGTTATTCTAGAGATTGATCAATGTATGTTGCATATATAGGACATGGATACCAAGCTTTGAAGAAAAACAATTACTTTTCATGTACATATCAATAAAAATATACTAACTCGAGCAACTAAACATATGATATTTTTTGAAATATTGATAAGGGTTAAACCTAATGGTTTACTCTTTTGTATATTTGTATTAGTTGCATGAGCTTATATTCCTAAATATAAGTGGAATAAGATTTATGCTAAGATTCATGAATATATTAATATAGGGATATAGTGGCAGTTTAAAAGACTATCAACCATATAATATTGCCACTCAAGAAAGTCTTATTCAACATTATGTAGTTTTTGATTAGTTCTTCCTTTGGTTCCCTCTTATCCACTTTTGATCCTTTTGATAATTTTTGTTTTCCTATTATTAATTATTTATTAATTCTAGATTCTCCCTTCACTCTTATTCATTCTTCTTCCATCCTAGATGGTTCTCTACTAATTGGTTCCTCTCTAAGTATTCTACATTATTATATCATTTGTCATATTTCTATTATGAACATTAGTGGTAGAACTATTGATTTTCTAGATTCTCCACTACCATATTTTTCTTCTATAGTTTTGGACCCCTCCTATCATAACCCTCCCTTGGTAGACTTTTTACTTGATGGATTTATGTTTAGCTAAGATATATTTCAATGGAATGATTGATTATGCCATGTTTTATTTATACAATTATGGATATTTTGTAGAAAATAAAATATATCTTATTGAAGATATGTTTGGTAATTAAATGATTTGTTACTTCGAGAAATTATTTTATGATAGCATATGACGCTGCTAATAGAAACATGTGTTTGCAGGAACAACCTTTCTTATAAGTTGAATAAAAAATTGCAAGATATATTTCCTTCACATTAAGTTGCATAATTAATTGGCACATGGAATGAACCATCGACAATGAGGTTGTTGAGGCTAAAACAAAAGATTCAATGGGTTTATGTGTGATGCTTGCATTGATATTTTTGAAAAAGTATCATTTATATTTGCAAAGTGAATGATTGTTGATTAAGTTAGATGAAAAATTGCTTCCGTATTTTTTATGATTATTTTCTTTAAAGATAAAGCACTCTCTCAAGTAATAGAGAACTTTATTGAAATTTTTAAGGTTTAAAATAAATTTATTTTTAATATTACTTGAGCCTCGAATATTAACCAATCTAGTAGTTTGCTTATATTAAATAGAAGTTCATGTTTTTTTGAATGGAATACCTTTTTGAAAGAATCGTTGGTCCCAAACTGGATGGTTACCTAGAGTTTCAAACATTGTGGGGAGAGGGACTTTATGATGAGTGGTATATTGAATGCACCCAAAGGAGCCAAACACGAGGAGTGATAGCCAATGGCCAAGGAAAATATGGAGTATTTTATTTTATTTTGAAAAAAAAAAGGATTTTTAGAGTGAAGATGAGGTGCGACTAGATAGAAAAAAGTAAAAAGCTTCATTTGGTTTTTGGAGGAATCATACAACAAAATCAGGTAGATTCATTTGAATAGTTTTGAATTTATAATGAAAATATAATGTGAATACTCCTTTGAATTGTTGAAAAGAGTAAATTGTGTGCATGGATATTGTTCTACTGTTGTATTTTCTTTTAAATAATTAAGGATGTAATGCTTTATAAATTAGAGATTTGATAATGAAAAGCCATAGATTGAATATTGAGTGATTGAATATGGGGTGGTTGTGCAGAGGTGTGCCAACTTATTGAATATTGACCCTATTAATATTTTTATTAGAATTAAAGAAATATTTTTAGTATCAAAATATTAAGCTCAAGTTTTTTGTTATTTGGATCTATGTGTGTAAATGTTGCATGTGGGATTTTGTTAATTGAGCACTGGCAGTAAATTCCAATGATAAACGATTGTAAGAATTAGATAAGGCTATGTGTGTGTGAAGAAAAATTGAATCTAAGTAGTGTTCCTTTATTGAAAACTAAATGCCAATTATATTGAGTGATCTAAATATATGGATGATTCAATTTCTAAAAGAAAAAATATTCATCGTTGTTATTGAAATAAAGCACAATGAGTAAAATATAATTGGTTGTATAATATTGATCTTTATGCTATGAATTACTACTTTGGTATGCTACATTATTTGGTTGTTTGTGTTATACAATCTACAAGAATATAGATAGAAATACATTTCCAAAGAGAAGTAAAGAGATGGCCAGATTCCTATAACATTCCCATCTTAATATGCTCAAGGAAAGGATGTCCAAAAATTTGACACAACTAAGTTTAATAACAAGTTACCTCAAAGTTGGTAGTGTTATGAATGCTGGATTATTCTAGGGTGCAGTTACCTAGAATCATGAATGAGGATCTCACCAACCTTGTTGGGAGATAAAAGACCACTTGTATGAATGGAAGTGGAAGATTTATGTATTATTAAGAAATTAAATCTGATTTTTATACGAATAGTTTATTTGTGTAATTGTCACTTTGTTTTTTGAAAAAGAGTTGATTGAGATGGGATTTTGTTATTGTATTGATGGTTATTACCGCTAATGGAATAAACACTATTTTTATATGGAACTTGTAGGAGCATTATGTTTTTTATTAGACAAAACATAATTTGCATGATAGTAGCTATTCAATGCTTTTGTAGCTATATCCGAACTCCGGTAAACTATGGATATTAATTAAAATTTTGACTCAAATTTTAAGTAATTGAATTAGAACCCTCTTAAATATGAGTGCAATAGACTAATGGGTAATTTATTTTAAGCTCATAATTTAAGTACATAAGACTTCTTCTTTATGGGCTAATCTAGTAATTAAGAGCGCTAGTAGAAGACCTACTCTTATAAGACTCTTCAAAGTAATTTCTAGTTAAGCTCTATATTATAATGTTCTTAATTATGTTGGCTATTAGATTTTTGTGGAGGGAATTGTTAGAGTAGTTAAAAATTATATATATATATATATATATATATATATATATTTTTTTTTTATGAATTTACATGGTGGAATAAGTAAGCACCATGAATTATGGTAGGTTATCCAGCTTTTTATGGTCACCACAATATTCTGTGTTGTCCGTCTTGGAAGTCGCCACATAGTTCTTTGCGTAGTCCACCCCTATAACCACCATACCACAATAATTTTAAATATTTTACACTGCTGAAATCACTAGGAAGAGGAAAATAATTTAGTTTAGTGAGGCCCAATATTTGAACCTTGGACCTTCGCCTCCCTTATGAGGTTTGGTCGAAGCAATTAGTCTACACCTCGAACCTTGGTAAACTATGGATATTAATTAGAACGTTGCCTTAGCTTTTTAGTAATGGAATTGGAACTGTCTTAAATCTGAGTGCAATAGACTAAAGGGTAATTTCTTTCAAGGTTTAAGCTCATTATCTAAGTACATAAGACTTCTTCTTTATGGGCTAATCTAGTAATCGAGAGTGTGCTAGTAGAAGTCCTACTTTTATAATACTCTTTGAAGTAATTTCTAGTTAAGATCTATATTATAATGTGCTTAATTATGTTGACTATTGAATTTTTATGGATGGAATTGTTAGAGTAGTTAAATATAATATTATTAGAAAAGGATTAAATGAGTTCAAAAATTAGAGTAGAATTAGCATAAGAGTATTGGGTTTGTATAACCAAAGGAATGATTTGTATATAGGAAACCTTACTCTTATAATGGTCAAAGAAGATACCATGTGATAGAAAATATAATTGGGTGTTGTGTAACCAAAGGAATGGTTAAAAAAAATCTTGCTCGATATGGTCGAAGGAGAGACCATATGATAGTTGGACTAACTCATCATGTTAGATGAGAAAGAAATCTAATGCTCCATAGGCTTGGTACATCTACGTAGATAGACTTGCATGGGCATGGATCCAAACTACTATTTTGATATACTAAAAGGTGGGCAAGAGAATAAACTAACTCATATATAATTGAGATGGATAGCTTGTGTTCCTCAAGTAGACTTCCAATAAAATAATTAAGGTTGTAGAGATGGGTAAGCCAATGAAGAAGATTAAAAGTGATATAAGATTAATACTCAAAATGATGTTGGAGTATTATAATTGTATCAATAGTTTTTATAAGCATATATATAATTCTAAAAAAATAAAAATAATGAGGGTTAAATTTAGGGTAGTGACATTTGGTATCAAAGCATGGTTCGTAGGGGAATGAGTCTACTACATAAACTAGATGGTGGAATATGAAAAAAAACATATCCATGGAAGGTTATAACTTTAACAAAAGAATATTTATTGGTAGCATACCCACCTATTCAATTAAGGAAAACTAGGGGAAATAAGTGAGTTAGTAAGAAAAGTAATCCAAAGATGATTTTGTGAATTAAATTTTGCTCTCTCTCTTTGTTGCGTGGTTAGGAACAATACCACCAAATAGAAGAAGAGGAAGTGTTGTCCCATCGATAAGGCAAACACGATGGACTTATGTAGAGGATAGGAACTCAGACGTAGGTTTAGAGAACCCTAGAAATAAAGAAGAGAATCTTAGTAATGAGAGAGAAAATCTTATTGCCATAGTATCCCTACTTTGTGAGCAAATAGAAACTCAAAAATAAAAATTGTGTTGTAATTATATTTTTTAAACATGTTATTTTCTTCAACTTGTTCTTTAAGGAAACAAACTTATTTCCCTTTGTTTTTCTTGATTTGTTAAAGATAACTCATCACTTTGTTTGACACATCATTGTATCTTATACCTTTTAGTGGAATTTGTAATCATTCTTTTATTTACACCAACTTCTTGGATTTTGGGTTATTTTTCTTTTGGATTTGTATTAAGGTTTAGATTGTTCCAAAGTGTACCTACATATAGCCATGTCAACTATCTTTATCATTATTAATTTGAACCCTAGGTAAAAGTGGTTGACCTTGAACATTAGGGTTATAATTAATGTTTATTTAAGCTATATAAAAAGAGTTATGTTGTAGCTGGGATCATATTTCATATATGAATCTTAGTCAATTTTTTTACATATAAGAGACTTCCCTCTTTCTAAGTGGTTAGGATTTGTATTAATTTAGAGTTTGGAATATGTTATTTGCATTTTTTTTAATTTTAAGACATTAAATCTAAATTATTGTTCTAAATAAATATTTACATGGTATATTATTGAGTTGTTACTATTTTTACTATAATTTTAGAAGGGCATGCAAACCATTTTTAGTACCTTTGACAACTAGTTTTGCTTCTTGTTGCTTCGTAGAATTTTGTCATTTCTTGGCTTAATATTTTTACAAGTCCTTATGTAATATTATGAGTTCACTATTAATATTTCAATTCTTTAAAATAGATTAAAAGTAAAAAATAAAAAATAAAAAATAGTATCAGATGTGTTAGTACCCTTATAAGAGATCTAACTCATCATGATTGTATCTTTAATATGGTAAATATGGGGTATCTCTAGCAACACTTTTCTTGTTAGAATATTTTAATGTGCACTTTTCCTACGCACTTTCATGATTAGGGTTACGGTTAGGGTTTTCTTCTCTTTAAACCCTAATGGATTTTCTTTTGCTATATATACTCATTCTTTAATAATATACATCTCTTATACTTATAACATTTGGCATGGAGCAGGACTCTTTCCTATATGAAAATCCTTGAGGGAAAATTCTCTTTGGCAATTCTCCCCTTCCCCATTGGAGATGGTAAATTTCTCTCTTCAATGCAAAATTTTAGTATGCTCTAACCTTACAACTTTTACATCAGTCTTGTTTATAAAATAAATATTGGTGATGAAGCAAATGAATATTGCATTCATGGTTGCACTTGAAGCTTCAATGCATAGATCCATTAATATGATCATTTTATTTAATCTAGAAAATGATTTCTCCTTTGTGCAAACAAGCCCCAGATCTACCATTTTAGCAACATGGCTATTGTTGCTATTGAGCCTAAGGGGATTTGTAGCCTATTCTTTCATTCAAGGTGTATAGTGTAGATACATGGGTGGTTAAGTCGACAACCTAAAAACACCATATAGAATCAAATATTTTCTAACCAAGTAGATCCTCCTAAACATAAATGGTTATGTTTACACTAATATTTGTGTGTAGAACCTTTGCTAGAAAGAGGACAACGATGACAATTTTTTCACTCCCTATTTGTTGTGAGGGAGAGAGCCATAGTTCTTCATCATCATCATAAATTTTACCAAATTGTTGATGGTGTAAGATAATTGAACCATGCATCTATAATTTTTCCAATTTATATTGTTCGATGTCGCTCACTAGTTTACCTTTAAAATTTTCTATAGCCTCCTTTCTATCATTTATTTTTGTGCAACCATTTCTAGATTCTCAAAACTCACTATTTGTATCAATATAAACTTAAATAAAAATCAATGGTAGAGGAATTTAAGAGTAAGATGCAATAGGACCTCTCCCTTACACGTAAGAAAAATATTGAAGCTATCCACCACATTGAGTCACTACAACACGACACCCTAGTAGGTCCATAGAGGCCCACAACAGGCCCATAAAGGACCCTAGTAGGTCCACAAAGGCCCACAATAGATCCTTAGAGGCCCTTTAGGCCTTCAAAAATCCTACAATAGCCCCTAATGACCCACTACAGTGCACTGTAGCCCACAATAGTACTCCTTGGATTGTAGTCATAGGAATTTTAATTACCAAATAAAAATAACTCCATGTCTAGCCCTACAATATTATTTTCACCTCATGTTTTGAGTTGCTATTGTAATATTCTAGCTCATGGCCTTGACAATGATCATCCTACTCTTACCGTCCCTTTTGTGTGATATCTTAATGTAAATAAATATCTTCAACACCCTTCTCAAAGATCACGTGGTACTTCCAATGACTAAAAGGAGCCAACATCTCACACATATGGTAGACCAAGGAGCATATTCTCACATTGTCCATGTAGACAGTTTCACTACTCACATGAAAACTACCACATCATAGTTTCACAACATGTATTCTCTATTTTGAGTGCATATAATTTTTTTCCTTATCGAGCCTTCCAAGCATAAGTGGGATGGTTATTTTATTTTTTTAAAATTTCACATTTTTTTAAGTAAAACAAAAGCTATGTAATTTTTTAAAATATTCTCAAGAGCACACTGCTCAAAGAAGGACAAAAAGGGCTCAATGACCATGAAAAAATGATGATTATATGGCCAAATCAAGAATATTAATTCTTTTAATTGCATCATAGGGATGGTCCATAACATGTGAGGCTTGACAATCACATAGAAAATTATAATTGTGAGGCACAAGCCTTCCAACCCCACCTACCTACTAGGGATGGATTTTTGACCAACAATATTCTAGATATAAATTAACTAAATATTATTTAAAAGATAACTTATAGCTATGTGGATTCTATGCCCCACCATCACTTTCTCAATACTTTACGTGGCATTTTTTATACTTGCCAGTCTATGCCTTTCCAAGTGGTATTTTACACTCACATCATACAATCATTAATGCCATGTTATCCCTTTCCAAGTGGTGTTTTACCCTCGCGTCATGCAAGCATTTAATATTATAACCCTTCAACTACCATTCTAGGCTATAAAGGACGTAAATTTCTCTTTGCTCATTCCTGTGATTTTTAGGAACTTCATTTTATTCAATTGCAATTAGAATCGATTTTTGTGTTTCATGAATTCTTTTTGAGTTTTTAAATCAAATTCCTTGCTCTGGTTTGTAACATGTTGTTTTCCCCTTTCTTACAAAACAAACACTTTAGATTTCATTATATTAAGCTCTAAAGTTAAAGAGTAGAACTGTAAATGCCTATGCAGGTAAGGATATTGTTTAGTCCATACTTAGGCTATGAAGTATTTCCCTGTTCAAATAAGTCTATCTTATATTTTTTAAAGGATATTGAAGGGTTTGTTTTTTATTTTTCTTTTTTGGCATGCTAAAACATTTATGGGCCTTACTGTATACTAGAATTCAATACTCTAATTGTATGAAATATGATGCATTCGTAATGTCTTTAAAATGAGTTACAAGAAAATTGTGGTTCCATACAAAGTTGTTATGAATACTCTTAAGAATGAAGTATGTTTACTGAATACTACTTAAAATAATGTACACAAATTGATATTAATTTTTTTAATACCTCTAGAAAGTTACACAATATTCTAGTAAAAATATAGAGTATGGTGATTTTTATTGACATCTGATGCAATTATGTATAAAAATATATGAAAGGAGGATGCAGCTAATATCATAGAAGCTCTCAACTTTGTTTTAGATATAAACAATACCAATCGACATGCAGAACCATTAATATATTTGAGAGGATGACTGCTATCAAAGTGAATAAACACTTACAGTTATGTGTATTGACAAGCAAACACTTATGGTTCAAACTTTGAGATTAGTTTGAGTATTATCACATTTTGGATAATTTTGGATTTTGAATTTTGGGTTGTTGGATGAGATCACTAATTATTTTATAGTGAATCAAACTCAATGATCTCTAATAGTATATACATTTTATTATTGTTGTGTTTTTATTTTCTTTGTTTCAATAGTGATAGTATGAACTTAGAGCCCTTTTAATTCTAATAGCTATGCTATTCTATTCTAAGAGATGTTGTTATTGTTGCTTGATATGTAATAATAAGGTATTTTCATTGAGAGGAATTCTAATTAACATTTGCATTGTTTGTTTGTTTTTACTCCCTTTTTATTTTTCAAAGGACTTGTATTTAATAGGTTTTGTATTCAATATCATTGATATCTTGGGAGGAAATAACTCAATTTGATGGTATTCCTCTTATAACAAGGAAATTATAACATAAAATTATAGGGCATCCATGAGAAATCAACGTACTTGAGGAGTTTGTTTATGTGCATATGAAACTTTTTATTTTTTCCAAAGATAGTTGATCATTGTTTAAGTTGATCTTTTTCAATAATCAAAATACATTTTTTTATTAATTCCATGTCTTAGTTTCAAGTCTCATCAGAAATAATGTGATGATTATGGTCATTGAGAGTTATATATATAGTTCTCTTATAATAAATAAAAAATGGTACATAATTATGCTAAGAGGGCTATATTTATATGTTTTAGTATTAAACACTTTTAAATGGATGTTATTCCTCATCTGAAAGAATTTTATCTTATGATTTATAAGAATTTAATATCTTATGATTTATAAGAATTTGTAAATAAATCACATGTCACTAGCAATTTCTAATTTAGTTGTTTTACTATATGAAATTAACTTGAGAGTTTATTTCATTAAAAATACAATCAAAAGATAAAATATTCACCACTTGATATACATGTACGAAAGGAAAGGAGTTTGGAATTTTACTTTCAACTTCATATCATAGAATTTTCACTTTTATTAAGCATATAATCAAAATATAAACTTTTCACTTTCATTAAACGTACAATCAAAAGATGAAATAGTCACCACTTGTTGATATACATGTATGAAAGGATTTTGGACTTTCAATTTCAACTTCATAACATACATTCTTCACTTCATTTATTAAAAATAGATTATATTACATCATTTGGGTCATGTAAATGTACCTTCCTAGGTACATATTAAGAACATTAGATTACTTTAGGAAGAAGTTATCTAATTACTTAATGCAATATAATAAATGCACAAGTGTCAATGTGCAAGTTGTATATGTGTAAGTTATCCCTTGTACAAATAGGTAGTGTTGGTCAGTTAACCTATCTTCCTATATAAAAAGATCTCATTGTAACAAGCAGATATACAAAAACATATAGATAGATAGGTAGTAGCATAGTGTTGTGTGGATCACCATATATTGGTGATGGATGCAATGTATTCTAGTAGCTTTTTTAATGGAGTGTTCATTTTCTCCAGAGCTACATTGTATTTATTTATGTCATTTCTATTTATAGCATATTTTAGTCATATTTTAGATTTACTTTCTTTGATATTATTTTGTATCTTGTAATTGATATCTCCAATTGCACACTAGATCAAAATATAATAGTGGTTTTAGAGCTACGGTAGATCTAGCCACAATAGATCTAGCCATGATATATCAATAGGAAAAACACCATTATCATTAAGCTTGAATTTTTTTCAACCCGACGTGTTGCTGGACCAGTCACTGTCAAAAAAATCTTAGAAGAATCGAGGTGGTAGAATTAGGGAGAGCCACAAGTGAGGACTGAGATTACATTTATCTAGAGTCTTTCCATAGAGTTTTCTTCTAAGATAAATATAATCTCAATCCTCACTAGTTTTAAATAGTTAATAGTTAATATTTCCACTAGATTGACAAATCAACTAGTGAAGAACATTCAAGATATCTAGAATTTATTAACTATTACACAAAGTTTATTTTACTATAAAAAATTAATTCTTATAGAATTGAGACTCCTCCTACAATAGAAATCTAGGAGACTTAAACTTCTTTTCTTGAAGTCAGTGTGCCTTCATAGTTAAGATATTAGTTCCTTGTGCAAGAAAAAATACTATGGAAGAAGACTTCTGAAGAAGATTCATAGTGAAGCTAGGATACTAGAGATCTCTATTGCTATATTGAAAAATTCACAAAAGAAGAAAAGGCCATAGAAACCTTGATCCAGAAGAAAAAACCATAAAAGCCTTGTTCTAGAAGAAAAGGCCATATAAGCCTTGATATTGAAGAAAAGGCCACAAAAGCCTTTATACTACAAAAGGCCATAGAAGCCTTGATACTAAAAAAGTACACATAATCCTTGATACTAAAAAGGCCATAGAAGCCTTGATCCTAAAGAAGGCCACAAAAGCCTTGATCCTAAATAAGAATCCAAAAGAGAGTATTTGATTCATAAGTAGATTAAATATTTTAGTACTAACACTTTTTACAGAGAAAGGAGATTCAGTGAGTTGGGAAACTTCCTACAAGAAATTTAGGAAGAGTATCTTATTTAGAATCAATATAGAAATTAAAGAAAAATTGAAGATAAAGAGATTAGGAGAAGACATCATTGAAGAAATTCTAGTCTTGGAAGAACAAGAAGGACTAGGAGAGTCCTACTCGAATCTAGAAGCAACAAAGTTAGAAGATCCATAAGAATATCTCACCAACAACACTTCAAAGAGTAGAAGGTTGAAGCAAATGTCTCAAGGAAGACCAGAAGAAGCTGTAAGATCAAAAACTATGGGGAGGTCTCAATGAGCATCTAGTAAAAGGCTTGGAGAGCCTTACTAAATAAATCATCAAAAGAGAACTCATTGGAGAAATTCACTGCAAAATATAGTGAAAGATTTGGGATAATTATCGCCATCCAACAACAAGCTTAAAATAAAAAGAAGATCTTGATTGAAGTTAGAATTTGACTTGAAGATAGAAGAAGCTTTCCAAATCTAGGAGACTTGAATATTACCTCTCATAAAAATAAGACATCATTTTTTGAGATAAAGACTTCAAAAGTATATACAAAAAAAATGAGGAGACTACAAGAGGAGAAAAAGCCACTAAATCCTAGGCTCATGAATAAAATTTCAAGATAAATTTTTTGTGAAGAAGAAACTAAGATGCAATAGCCTACTTGAAGTAGCAACCTAGTGTTCTTAGATACCGACATCCTCTATAATATCAACATTCTCTACGTAAGCGATAAATTAGCTGTAAAATATTTCAAAAAGGTAAGCAAATTTTGGTGCAAGTAGATTCATTAATTGGATTACTTATCAAATTTGTTAAAGCACCTTATTTGGATTAAAACTTCAAGAAGGAAAATTGGATTATAGTCTTCAAAAGTGCAAAAAGAGAAAATTTCCTTTTAAGGTTCATTTGCACATTAGTTAGGAGTTGATTACATTAAAAAATTGCAAATACATCTATCAAATACCTATCATATACTTTAGAAAAAAAATACTAATTCCTACAAGATTAATTGTAGCAAAATTACAGAATAATTATTGAAGATTCATTACAAATTATTCTTGATCAATTGTAGTAAATTGATTAAGTGTGCTTATAAGTTATTTTGAGAGTTAATTTTAGTGATAAAGTTTGATTATTAGTGCATTAAAAATGAACTATTAGTGGGTTCATTTGCACTACTATATTACTCTAAAAAATCCTAGTTTGTGTTCTTGAGAAAGACACAAAATAAAATTTTGACAAAGTGTCTAAACACACTATTAGTGCATAAAAATCTGCAACTCATAATGGCTAAGTGAAGCCACCAAAATCAGGTTAGAATCCTTCAAAACTTAGAGAAGAAGACAACTAAAAAAAATAAAAAATAGAAGCTTCAAATATTGATACTTGGTGAGTCTCAAATCCAAAGCATTATGGGGTTTGGTGCAAAGAGAAAAGTGAAAAAAATTACATCAAATAAGGAGCTTCTATCTAATCTTGGATTTATCATCAAAGTATCCAAGCAAAAAGGGGAAGGTGTCTCGTGAGGTGGAAGAAATATAATTGTCCACAAAAAATGAGCTACTTGGAATAGGGAAAGTGATGATTACAATGACTCAAGATAACATGGGTGGATACCCTCATATAAGTATGCAACACTGATTTTGGGATAATCATCGATTAATCAGCTAGCTAGAGTTGCAATTGAAAAACTAGTAGCTATTATAAATTCTTCGACTAAGATGGGTGATTGGGTTGATGAAAATTTTTACACTTTGCTTGTTGTATATAATTGGTTATATTTTACTTCATCACTTTACTACATCATTGGTTTTGAAAAAATATGCATAAGTTGGTTGTCTTTAAAACTCCTTGTGTTGTTTAAATATTTTAAAGAATAGCATGATGTTAGTATTTGATAAAATAGCCCTTTTATGTTTTAAAGTATATATATATATTCAAGGATATATATGATATATATATATATATATATATATATATATATATATATATATATATATATAAAGCTATTAATTTAAATTATGAAATAATTTCATTCAAATGAATAATAAAACCTTAGTTTAAATGATAATGGAATTTTATTTAAAATAAAAATAAAAAATTTATTTAAATGATAATATAATTTTATTTAAAAATAATAGATACTTTATTTAAATAGAAATAGAACTTTTATTTAAATAATTTTAATACTTTTAAAGAATATTAAAAAATAAAAGAAATTTATTACTTTAAATTAATGGAATGTTGTGAGCTTACGCGTTCGTGTGGATGGAATTTTCTTGTCAACTTTTGGGGAAGGAGATCCATTTATGTTGAATCTTGAAAGAATGATTAAAAAAAAATTTGTCTTCTCATTTCTTTTAGCTATTTTTTGGGTTGTTACATCTGGTATCAGAGCTCTAGGTATGAGGGTATAGAGCTTCTTAATGTGCTTAAGTATTTGGATGTCTTTTTATTCAAGCTTTGGGTTAAATTTGGGAAGATCTAGAATTCTTGCTTGCTAGATTATAAAGGGGGATAAACCCCAAGGATGATTAAAATGTTATAACACCTTGCTTATATTAAGAATGAACTTGTGTATTAAAGTCACTTAATAACCTTTGAGTGCCACCCTAATTAGAGTATGGATGATGTTACCAAGCGAACTCTGTATTGTGGCTTGAATTAGTAGTGCAGTTCAAAGTAAATTTATAACCTAATCTTCTTGTTGGTTGTAACTGTTGTGACTATCACACAACACACCCCAATTTTGGAGAGCCATTTGAATTTTGGTGTTGATGTTTGGTCATTTGTTTTTATTGTTTGATTAATTGGTCATTTTGTAGTTCCATTTTGAGTGCTATATTGCCCATGCTCTTAAGATTTGTGTATGCACTCTTTTGATGATATGTATGCTTTGTTTAAGGTTTCCTATCAAGTCATTTTTTTGGAATCTAGTTCATTGGCTATCCAGGGATCAATAAAAGTATAATAAAGTGAAAATAAAAGTAGAGAAATATGATAATATATATATATATATATATATATATATATATATAAAAGTAATAAAATTTTCTTACTTTATAATTGTTTTATTTATAAAATAAGAACATTATCATTTTTTATTATCTACATACTTATAAAATAAATAAATAAATAAAATAAGATGTTCAAAATAATTCATATATATATATATATATATATATACATATATGCATATTACCTATTTGTATATGAATATATAATATAAATGTATCAATATATATATATATATATATATATATATATATATATATATATATATATATATATATATATATATATATATATATGATGTTGTTGAGGCTTGATTTTAATTAATAGTCTAATTTTGGAAAGCTTTCATTTCAGTTGGATTTTATTAATTTGGGTGATCTTGTTTTATCGTAGGTTACTAAAATGATAGGCTCCAACGATGATAGTGAGGTAAAACATAGTGGAATTGATCGTTCTTTTATCGATTACATGGAATGATGGCTATATATTCCAACCAGATGACACTACAAAGATGAATGCTTATAAAAATAATCGAAGAGAAGGAAAGATGAATTTCCCACCAATTAGCAATTAACTCTTTGAAAGTGAGGAAGAAGCATTGGAGGGGCCATGATAGTAATAAACATGGATTTGTATAGATCAAAGAGTCAAAGGTGGTGTCGATGCTACCCACCATGCATATTTTGGAATCATAGTTTGGTAGACGAGATTACCTCTTGTCTTCTCTTCAAATGTGAGGGTGAATTGTAAGAGGAGTTGTGTATAATTGAGGAGCAATAATGGCTACCATATGCGTCGTTCCATTTTACCTGTTGAGGCTGAAGACTACGTCTGAGGATGTGGATGCCAGTGATGCGAAGGTTTCCCATAATCCCATGGTATTCATCTATTTTGAATGAATCTATAGAATTTTCTTTGGGCAACACATAAATTTAGTGGTCAAGGTGTGAAGAATATACTATTGCAAGTAGCAGTGGAGATGGAAAAGGATGAAAAGAGTCTCACAACTTAAATATGCCAAGAATAAAATGAGTTTATCTTCATAAAAAATGTATAGATCTTGATATAATGTGTTTGGGGAAATGAAAATTCAAGTTGGTGCAAAGTAGAGAAGAAGGATTGTATCCATGATAAACCTTGAGTGACCTTAATAAGCACCACCTATGTTGAGGAATATGACCTATTTACAAATGGAGATGCAAAGATTCAAATGATGTTATATTGATTCATGGGATGATCGATGTCATGATATTTAACTTCATGGAAGTCATGCTACATTGGAAATTACTCTTTCGATGCTTCTTGGTGAGATTTTATTGGTTTAATATGTAGGAGTTAGTTCATAAATGAAATTCTACGATGTCGTATCTTGTCATCTAATAGAAGATAAATGAAGTTTTGAAAGGAAATATTGCGTAAGGATTTGGAAAGTTATGAATAAAATACCCCAGGTGCTTTGTGATTCCTGCAACTATAGATGATAAATGGAATTAGCCTTGTAGTGGAGCAGTAGTCTTTGTTGAATGAGAATGCTAAAATCAATGGTGATATCCCAAATTTACTTTACAAAAAGTGACAAATAATCTGACTATGTTGGATAATATTAACGTTTCATTGAAGGGGTAGTTTATTTTAAAATAGGTACTTCCAATAGTTTATAGTTATTGATCATTAACTATGAGCTTTCAAGACCAACATGTAGTGTTTAATCCCCATGGAAAGTGTTGGAGATCGCCATGATTTGCTTCAACTGGAGGTAACACGAATAAGGATTGGGTTGTGTAAATTTTAATAGGACTGTTCATTCCTGTATGGTAAACATAGGCTATTCATTCAATGAATATATTCATAAGGTCTTTGTTGAGTGGTTGGTAAAGGCCCATAAATTAATGGTCAGTTCTCTTAATAGGTCAGACTATTGATTGGTAAATGTTATTGGAAAGAGGATTTTGAAACATGTTATGTTCTTATGTACGTGGAAGAAAAAATAGTATGTTTGTGCGTGATGAGGTCAAGAAAGAAATTGGACCTATAAGATACAGATATATATATTTGAAATGACGGTCATGTTATAGGTGAAAGTCACATCCCACCATCAGTATGAGAAAGGAGCACTCAAGAAATGAGAAATACCCGAGATATTGGGAATAGTTCAATACCTTGATGTGGAGCTTAAATCTTCTCCGAAAGGGGTTGTCCACCTAGATGTTATTTTTCATTTTTTTATGTGCAAAGGAAAACCATCCTTTAAGGTGAAGTAAATTCATTTGATCAAATCATTACAAAAGAAATATTTAAGGAATAAAAATCATTAAGTATATCCATTATGTGTCGGGGAAGAAAAATAGCACGAGTTGTGAAGTAGTGATAGTTGGCATTTCAAAGCCAAGTGAAAGGGGAAAATGAAATGAAAGGGTCTTATTAAAAGTTTTAAAAACCCATGCAAAAACATAAAAGGGCTAGAATTTTTTGGAATAGAGAGGCATGAAGAGGGATTGGAAGGCTCTCAAGCTACTACAAACATATTTCTTCTCACCTTGTATGCATCTGAAAGAAGATTTTGAATACACGTTTTATTGTAAATATTCTCCTACATGTATTGTGTTCATTTGATGATGTTTTATACATGGATATGGTAGCATCATTTAATGTTTTTAGTGCATGATTTTATTCCTTAGACTCTTTAGCTTAACCAAATTTAGATTGTGTGGATGAAGGTCTAACCTAGTTTTATTTTAGTGTTCACCATATTCTTTCTTTTTGTAGAATAGTAGGAATTAATTTACCATAGCTCACTTTGATCACTTTTTTGCACTATGTTTCTATATTATTTCAGATCTTTCTTTTATTTTTCATTTTATTTTATTTATGTTCCATCAAGCACTCAAAGCCCTAAAATGTTATATCATTTTGCACAAAAAATCAATAATAGGGGTTTTGAAGTAATTAGAGCATCCAAATAATTTTGTTTCTTAATGCTAACATATCAAATTATTTGGTCATATTTAATTAAGACATTTTTGAAGGTTCCAAAATGAATTCTTGCACTCCATAGGTTCTATTATTTTAAAATTTATTTAACAAAGCAAGATAAAATTTGTTAACAAAGCAAGATAAAATATGTTTCACAAAGCAAGATAAAATGAATTAAATCACCATTTCGGGATTCACATTTTAAAGTTAGATTTAGTCATTTTTATCACGCTCAAACAAATTTTAATAAAAGAAGATAAAATTTGTTAAAAAATTTTGCTTAACAAAAGAAGATAAAATATACTTAAAACACTTTGAGATAAAATTAATTAAATCATCATTCTAGGATGGTCATAGAGGACCAATAATGTTACATTTTATTTCTTTCAAATTTCATGAAAAATAAAGAGCATCACAAATCAAAGTAACACCAAACTACAGGTTGCTTGTTAACAATTACTTGTACCTCTAAGGTATTTCAACACATTTTGCATATTTTCACAAGCATTCAAGCACACATTAAGAAATAAGAACCTTGGATAAATTTTGGAATTTCTTTGCAAGAGAGGGTTTTCTAATAATACCCTGACTATGAGTATGGTTTTGCAATTGGGAAAATTATCACTCAATAGAATTGATGCTAGAAGGAGGGCTTGAATTGGTCATTTCATTGTTATTGTAAATGCTAAATTGCTCATTGTTACTTTAAAGGCTTATTTTAAGATCTTGATCTTGACTAACGAGGTTTTGTTGATAGGTGATCACATTCATTGATTGGAATTTTTTTTAATTGATGATGCATTGATGCTAACCTTTTACAAATTGAGAATATTTATTATTGTTATGGTTTATTGATGCATTGTTAACAAACACTTGTTGTCATTGTTAAGATGGAACCTAAGGGTATCAATATTAGATCTAAGGCTACAAAATATACCATTTTCCAAAGCCTATATCCTACTCAAAGACACATAAGATCCAAGAGTGAAGCAATTGTTATTCCACTTAGTGGGATTTTTGTTGTTCCTTTAGTCACACCACCACCAAATCCAATGGCTGGAAATACTACTTGGATGGGAGGGCATAGTACCCCCTTGAACATTTTTGGATATGCCCATGATATACCCAAGAACATATAGAAATTCTTGCCTAAATATAAACATGATGGCATGAGATTAGTTGAGAAACACATTTGGGATTTTAATGAAACATTAATCAGATTGCAAGTAGAACATGAAGATGTGGCTTGCAGAATATTTTCTTTAACCTTATATGACTTGGAATATTACTGGTACATCAGTTTACCTGCCAACTCCATTATGTCATGGGTCCAATTAGAAACTACTTTTATAAATTAGTTTAGGTTACCCTTAGATATTTCCATAATCTATCATCAATTTTCTTCTTGTAGGAGGGAACCTAATGAACCATTGAGAATGTTCAACATGAGATTTCAAAAACTCTATTTGAGGCTAACTGTTCCCTATGCTCTTGTTGTTGATACTTCCATTCAGCTATACTTCAAGGCATTAGATCTTATGACCTCCATATTTATTAGGAGAAATAATTTGGTCACTGCTCTTGATTTAGCATACACATAGGCCATGATTTTTGAGTAGTAGTGATTCCATAGGGTTATGGGATAGGATAGTTACCTAATGTAGAATAGATTGGGACACACAATCAAATCCCAATGATAAACCAAGTATTAACATAGAAGAATACGTTGTTGAACACATTGTCCTACCATGACCACCTATCCTCC
This sequence comes from Wollemia nobilis, assembly GCA_028583015.1. Taxonomy (NCBI): domain Eukaryota; kingdom Viridiplantae; phylum Streptophyta; class Pinopsida; order Araucariales; family Araucariaceae; genus Wollemia; species Wollemia nobilis. Next base: position 126,702 of record JAQPPZ010004362.1, on the reverse strand, counting down.
CACATTCACTTATCCAACTGCACTCGCCCATCCTACCCCTCAATTACTCCTAGAGAACCAATGAGCCACCCATAGAACCATATAAATAAATGCTCAGGCCTTGCCTACATGCTTAAACTCAACACCCATAGAGAGTTTGAATTCATTTCAAAATCCAAATTTTTAAACTTAGGGTACATTGCAAGATCAAAATTTTCAAAGTCAAAATGTGGTGCCAAATAAAAATATTATAGGTGTCTAGAATCCAATTAATCCTACCACTACTACTATTCCATATAATGAGCCTAATTTAGAGGTAAAAGACCTATAGAGGCTTTTATAGAAGCTAAATAGTGACATGGTTCAATTACAAAAGTAGGCACCACAAAACTCACAAAAAAATAGAAACTATAGTTTTAAGAGGAAAAAGTAGAACACAATATCAAATAATGGGGGTGTATCTAGTCTAGTTTCTAATCAAAATAATGCATATACTAGTTCTATTAAATCTCATACAATTGTTAATATTTCATATTTTACTATGAACAACTTGTGTAGGATTAATTCCACTAAAGAAAACAATGAAAATGAATACCCAGAATTTAAGATAACCTTAGATATTTTGCAAGAAGAGGTGGATGATTTAGAATTAGTACCTAATGAGGACTATTCTCATTAGGCTAGTTCAAACAAAGGTAAGGGAACTTCTTTAGTTGTTGAAACTTTCGATCCTGAAGATGATGAAGAAGAGGAAGATGATGATCCCATAGAAGAAGAAGTTCAAGCATTTGGGTAGTTGAAAAAAGGGAATCATAACTACTACTTGAGGAATAAGAGTAAGATCCCAAATACTTCTTCTACTCCTCCAAATAATTTCATTATTCCACCAGATATGCAGTCTCCATATTGTATTGATTCATCCAAACCACCACAAAAAGTGCAAAATCTTGATAAAATTACTTATAATATTGTTGATGATTTAAAGAAAATAAAAGCAAACATCACTTTGTTTGAAGTTGCACAACTGATAAACCAACAAGATTCTCTGATTGAGGCTTTGGGTGGATCAAGTAAAATTGATGCCAAGAAAACTACAAAGGCACATTTGGTATTACGAAAGGATAAAGGAGAAACTCCTCCATTCCTGTTAACCATTAAAATTCTACAAAAGAAATTATACAATTACCTCATGGATTTAGGTGCATCAAACGTAATTCCTTATACTATTTGTCAAAGATTGGGTTTGAGGCCCATTCCTTCAAATTGGATTGTGGTACAATTGGATAATCTTAGGTAAATGTCATAGGCATGCTTTAAAATATTCATATTCAACATTCATCAGAGCCTAGGATTCAAAAATACATTGATATTCATGTTGATATTCTAAATAAATATGGTATGTTGCTATGTAGGGACTGGAGTAGAAAATTGTATAGTTATATGGCCACTAAATTTTTGCACATGTGGTTACCTTAGAAAGGGGTAGCCAATAAAATTCAAATTGAAAGAGAATCCAGACTCAATATTTTTATTACAGAATATAACAAAACGAACTAAGTCCTTTACAATGAGTGTGAGTTGGGAGTTCATACGTTGGATACTAAAATAGTTAAAAATAAATATAATTCTAAAATTCTATATTGTAACCTAATTGATGATGATAATATTTTTTTGATACTCAAATTTGATAGATCTAAATCCAAACAAGGTAGTGGATCCAGGGTTGAACTCATTAGCCCAAAAGGTAGGTCTTCTCTTGCTACATTTAGATTACAATTTCTATGTACTTGCAATGCAGTGGAGTATTCAACATTAATTTTTGGATTACAATTAAATATAAATAAGAGCATTAAATATTTAAATTTTTTAGGGGATTCAACATTATTTTTTAGGCAAGTAAAGGAGTAATACACATGTCATTATGAAATAATAATTCACTATAGAACTAGAGTTAGAGACTTATTAGATGAATTTGAAGCCTTTAATATTTATCTCATTTCTAGAAAGAGTAATTGTATTGTAGATTATTTGGTAGTCATAGTAGGTACATTAAATCCCATCGATAAAATAAAATTAATTTTTTTCAATAGAATTGGTTCCTTGTCCTTCTATAACTGATAATGTAAAAAAATTACAGGTTTTTGAAAGTGACAGACATATCTTTGACTTTGTAACTAACTTAGGTGTTTTTGAAATTCAAGTTATGGATGAAGACCAATGGTTACAAGAGGACGAAGATGAAGAATATAAGATAAAAAAGAAAACTAATGCTATCCCAAAATGTATTATTTCACTTGAAAATATTTTTGATTTTGACTACCAAAGCAAAAGGTGCGATAAAATCTCACCTTCAAATGATGCATATGATGTAGTTAATATTGAAAATAACAAAGATTCACATAATATACTTATTGGAAAAGCATGCACATATCATGAAAAATAAGCAATAATACACACGCTTAAATATTATGTGGATTGTATTGTGTGGACTTATGCTGAATTAAAAACTTACAATCAAAATATTATCATGCATACTATTCCTTTGAAGCTTGATTCTAAGTCATTCAAACAAAAACAACGATCGGTTAACCTAGTTCTTGAACCGCTCATAGATAAGGAAGTTAAAAATCTATTAGATGCATAAATTATATTTCCTATCTAACATTCCACATGGTTTGTAAACATAGTCCATGTTCAAAATAAAACTAGAGAGATTAGGTTATGCATTGATTTCAAGAGCCTTAATAAAGCTTTGCAAAAAGATAACTACCCTCTTCCTTCTATCGATAATATTTTACAAATGGTTAATGGATCTGAAATGATGTATTTTATTGAATATTTTGGATATAATCATATTCTTATTGACCCACGTGATAGAATTAAGACTGCATTTACTACTAAATGGGAATCATTTGCTTACAAGAGAATGCCTTTTGGTTTGCTTAATATAGGTGCTACATTTCAGCTTGTCATGGAATATGCTTTTAGAGATATCATTTATAAATGCATAGTCATTTATGTAGATAATATCTATATTTTCTCAAAGGATAATATCATATTAATGATTTGAGAAAAGTTCTTCAAAGGTATAGAGAACATGGCATTTCACTAAATCTTAAAAAGTGCATCTTTGGAGTAATTGAGGGAAAATTGTTAGGACATGCAATATCAAAATATGACATCTATATATATCCTACAAGAAGAGAGGTAATTATAAATATTCCTCTTTCGGGTAGTAAGAAAGAGCTTATATAATTCTTTGGGAAAATTAATTTTTTTAAGAAATTTATTTCTGGATTTGCTGAAATTGTTAAACCATTGAATGATATGTTAAAAAAGAATGTTAAAATTATTTGGACATGTGAGGCTAGGAATGATTTTCATAGTGTTAAATATACCATTTATAATGCACCTATTTTGGTAAGTCTTGATTACAAGAAACCATTCTTCATCTATACTTTTGCATTTAATCATTTGTCTGCTAGTGTGCTAACTTAGAAAAGTGAAGATAATTCTAAAAACCCTATTATTTTTATGAGTTCACCTTTAAAATGTGGATAGTTAAGATATACCATTTTGGATAAACAAGTGTATGTCCTATTTAAAACTATAAAAATTATTAGGCATTACATTTTGTATAGTATATTTTTTTCCATTGTACCTGACCCTACTATGAAAACCATGTTGATGTTGAATGAACTAGGAAAAAAATGAGGAAAGTGGATGTCTACATTACAGGATTTTGATCTTTATATCCATCCAATGAAGCTATTTCAAGGTCAAGGCTTGATAAGGGCACTTATGAAGATTTAACCTCATATTTTTTATTAAAAGTATAATGTAGAGGATGTCATGCAAGATGAATGGTCTATTGATATTTTTTATGTCATTTTGAATGGTAAGTGTCCTTCACATTTCAATTCCATGAAAATACAAGCTCTATTTATAAATTCTATTAACTTTATGATTAACGTTGGTGTGTTGTGCAAGAAAAACCATGAAGGAAATTTTTTTCGTTGCTTGTACAAGGAAGAATCCACTCACATATTACACTAGTTTCATGGTAAGTATGGGATGGTGCATGGTTCTACAAATTCCATTGCACACCAGATCTTGAGATATGGTTACTATTGGACATACATATTTAAAGATACCCATTACCATGTACGTTCTTACCATATCTATCATCTTACAACTAATAGAGAGACATGCACCTATTCAATTACAACTTGTAGTTGAGATAAAACCTTTTGCTCAGTGGGGCCTAGATTTTGTAGGGATCATAAACCCTAATTATTTAGCTTCTCATAAGTTCATTCTCACCATCCTTGATTATTGTACTATATGGACAAAAGCTATTCCCACCAAGAATTACACTATTGAGGTTGTTATTCAATTTTTGGAAGAACACATTGTGACTAGGTTTGGAATTCCATATTCAATTGTTTACAATAATGGTCCTACTTTTACTTCACTTTGTTTTATAGAATGAACATACGACAACAAGGTGAGCATACAATTTTCTTGTAATTGTTATCCGTAAGGTAATGGCTTTGTTGAATCATCTAATAAGAAATTGTTATTAATTATTAATAAATTGCTTGAACATAATCCTCAAGATTAGCATAATAAATTGATATTTGCATTATGGGCAAATAGAATAAGAATTAAAGAATCCATAGGAACATTACCTTATCATTTAGTGTATGGTCTGGATCCAATTTTTTCTTCACATATTAAATTTCAAAATTTACAATTCATGAAGGAATACCTTGAAACAAATGATAAAATTGAAGCTCATCTCACTCACCTTATACATTTAGATGAAAAATGAGAGGATGTTTTAATTCATTTTAGGAAACATCAGGATATTTTTAAAAGGTGGTGTGATAAACAAAATAAGATTAAGACATTTAGGATCTCTAATTTGGTTTTATTATGGGACAAGGCACATGAGAAAAATGGTAAGCATAATAAATTTGACTATGTTTGGCTTGGTCCTTATCAAATTTCAAAAATTCTTGGATAAAACACTTTTTGATTGAAAAATTTTAGTGGGGAGGACATTCATTTGCCTATTATTGGGCAATTTATCAAGAATTATTTTCACCCATGAAGTAGTTGAATTATTGCATCATTTATACCATGCTTGTATATTATTGTATATAGCTTTTTAGTTTACATACTTTGGCATTTAGATTTTTCTTTGTGTGGTGATTTTGTACATAATATCTTGTTTTGCAAGATTTTGCTATTTTCTTTCTTGTCAATTCGCATTAGGTTAGGTTATCATTTATTTTTTAGTGTTGCTTTTCATTTTCACACTTTTGGATTTGTTCCTCTGATTGAGGTTATGTTTTGTGATAGCCTCTAACTCCTGGTTTCTTTGTTGATAGTGTTCCTTTGTCATGTAGTATGGATGAACTAGTTTAGAATCAAGTGTAATTGGAGAAAAGGAAATAAAATTATTTAGTAATCATTCTTAGATTGTGGACTAAGATGGTGGATTTTGGAACAGTGAAATATTTATTTGAAGCTCCACATATAACTCACATATTAAAGGGTATTCTTTGAAATTTTAAAGGATAAAGTCATTTTGGTTTGCAAATTAAGCAAAAAATCTAATACACTCCATCTTTAGTCTTAAGTGATCTCTAACCAAGTTGGCATACAAATTTTGCAAAGCAAATAAATACTTAATAAAAAATGCATAATTAATCTCATTTTTGGGTGATTTACATAATCTAAACTAGGGCTATAGACACTTGACTGACAATAGAGCAAGGTCTATAAGAGATCAAGGTCATCTCCACCAGGTCTATAGATGCCTAGCTGGTAGTGGAGCAATGCAGAGTCACATTTTTAATGATTGACACTCTAGAGCCTAAATGTAAAACAAATGATGGAATCTGGATTGTTTCAATAATGCAAAATGAATCACAATTCACACACTAAGTAGAGGCAAATAGTTCATCTATTTTTATTTAAATTTTTTAATCCCATATTCTTTGGATGTTGCTAGGTATTTTTATTTTTTTGATCTTGGGTTTTATTGGTTTCATATTGGGTTCTTCATTCGAAATGCTTAGGAGCATTTCCTAGCAGAGTCATCATTTGTTGTGACTATCACACAACACACCCCAATTTTGGGGATCCATTTGAATTTTGGTGTTGATGTTTGGTCATTTGGTTTGATTTTTGGATTAATTGGTCATTTTGTAGTCCCATTTCAAGTGCTATATTACCCATGCTCTTAAGATTTGTCTAGGCACTCTTTTGATGGTATGTGAGCTTTGTTTAAGGTTTCATATCGAATCATTTTTTTGAAATATATGTCATTGGCTATCCAGGGATCAATGAAAATATAATAAAGTGAAAATAAAAGCAAAGAAAAATGATAATATGTATATATAAGAAAATAAAATAATAATAATTTTCTTACTTTATAGTTGCTTTATTTATAAAATAAGAACATTATTATTTTTTATTATCTACATACTTATAAAAAAATATATATATATATATATATATATATATATATATATTACCTATATGTATATGAATATATAATATAAATGTATTAATATATACAAAAATGGTGTTGTTGAGGTTTGATTTTAATTAATAGTCTAATTTAGGAAAGATTTCATTTCAATTGGATGTTATTAATTTGGGTGATCTTGTTTTATCACAGGTTACTAAAATGATGGGCTTCGATGGTGGTAGCGAAGGCAAATACAATGGAATTGATTGTTATTCTACTTATTGCATGGGATAATGGATATATATTACAACCATATGACTCTAAAAATATGAATACTTGTGACAATCATTGAAGAGAAGGAAAGATGAATTGCCCATTGGTTAGAAATCAACTCTTTGAAAGTGAGGAAGAAGCATTAGAGGGGCCATGATAGTGATAAACATGGATTTGGATGGGCTCAAAGAGTCAAATGTGGTGTCATTTCCACTCACCATGCATATTTTGGAACCTATTAGATGGGCTCAAAGAGTCAAAGTTGGTGTTGGTGATCACCTTTTGTCCTCTCTACAAACATGAGGGAAAATTGGAAGAGGAGCTATACATAATATCGTGTCATCATGTATTTCATTCTTTGTGCCTTTTGGAATTATTTGGAAGCAATAAAGGCTACTATATGTGCAGTTTCATTTTACCTACTTACTCCGAAGACTACGTCCGAGGATATGGATGCTAGTGATGTGAAGGTTTCCCATAATCTCATGTTATTAATCTATTTTGAATGAATCCATGAAAGTTTCATTGGGTAACACATAAATGTAGTGGTCAATGTTAGTTTTTGATGCAACATGTAATGGAAGATAACAAACACAATATGTAGACTAAAATGACATAAATTAAATCTGCGAGATGACTAAAAATTATATATATACATATAATGCTCTATATATATGGTCTATACATATGGCCCTTTATATAGGAAATAGATTCCTTGGCTAACACTCTACCTATATGTGCAAGGGATAACTTGCACATATATAGCTTGCACTTTGACACTTGTGCAATTATTACATTTCATGAAGTAACTAGATAACTTCCCCCTAAAGTAATATAATGTCCTAAGTATGTACCAAGGTAAATATACATTTACATGATCCAAATGATGTAATAAACTCTATTTCTAACACCCCATGCATTACACTATTTAGATATTGAAGACTTTAGTCTTCAATGTGGATCTTCTTTCATTGATGGCTTTGATTCTTTTGTATATGCTTCAATCTCTAGATGATACAAAAATGAGCTAAAATTGTGGGTTCTCCTTTCAATTGGCATTGCACTGAATTCCTCCTTTGATCATTGTGATTAGGTTTAGTATATAATATGTGTCTTTATATGATGTAAAGTAATATGTGATTGGAGGTTATTATGACTATTGCATGTGTTCAACTGGTCCAGTCTTCATAATTATAAGTTTCTTTTTGGCATGTCTTTTATTCCTTTTTTCTTTTTCTTCTCCTCTTATGATTCTGCATTGGTGCTGGTAGAATTTTTATTTCATGATATGTAAGTTTATCATCATAATAATATTATTCTCTATCTCATTCCTTGTGTTGGTAAGAACAAACATAATTAGTGATAGATATAACATCAGTCATCCTTCTAGTAAAAAATAACTAGTCTTTTTGAAGTCCACCATGCTGTGAAGAGAATATCATGAAGATAACTAATCAATGTTGTAAAGTTACTTTCTTTGGCTTCTTTAAGAAACAAGAAAAAATTTCTTTTTCACTATTGGATAAATACTCATATCCTTCTAGAGTATCTATTAAGTTTTAGGAGTAATATTCTACTTCATGTAGTAGTTCTTCTTTATTTAAGGCATTTCTTAAGATATCATCCATGATAGATCCTTCTAGTTTTTGCAAGAATATTAGAAGTCTATTTTATGACTCCTTATGATAAGATATATGATTATTGAAGAATGTAAGTTTGATTTGATAAAACCTTTATTGATACTTGTTTTGTAGACAATCTTATGTCTCCCAAGTAATGTGAGTATTTACTCCAAAGGATATTTAGATTTTTGAGGAAAGCTTATATTTTATGACTTGATAATATTTGATAGAAGCTTATGTTACCAAGTTTGTAGAATGCCTTATGAATCCCTAGTATGCTATGGATAAGATATAGTGTTTTTTGTAAATTATAGTTCAATATTTTATTTATTTTGTAAAGGTTTTGTAAATACCAAAATCAATTCTTATTATTCCTTATTACTCCTATTGAACTAAGTACTGATCCCAAATTTTAAAGATGTAATAATGTTAGACCTTTTGTCTCCTTTTAATAGATTTGAGACAATAATATTATGTATATTCAATATTTGAAAATACTTTTATAAAACTCTCTTTTTAAATAACCTATTGGGAATTAGGTTTAGTGTATATAATTTTTCAATTTGATGTAGTAGTCATTTTTTTTGTGGAAAATATCCCAGAAGGGATGCCACTTTTGGGTAATAACCAAGGAGAAAGGGGTATCTCTTCCACAAAAATCACCTAGGAATTGCACCTGGACTACCACCTTTGACATACTCAAGGAGAAAACTTAAAATAATAAAAAACAAGAACACACAAACACAAACACATAATAAGACTAAAAAAATTGTGCTCCTTGAGTGTGTCGAAAAGATAAAGCACAACCAAACACACACACAATAAGATAAAAAAAATATGAACCACACAAAAAAACACAAGAACAACATAACAAAAAAAAACATGACAAAAACAATAGAATGCTACAAAGACACAATCAACAAAAACATGAAAAACAAAAACAACAAAAACCTAAAAAATAAAAATAAAACAAAAAATACAACCAACAACAAACAACAAACAAAAATAAAAACATAGAAAACACTCACACACCAAAACACAAAAACACCAATTAACACAAACATATAGAAACACAAGAACAAGAACAACAAAAACACAAGAACAATAACAAAAAACACAAAACAAAAAAAACACAAGAACAACAAAAAACAACATAAAAAACACACAAAAAAACAAAACAAAAACACACACACACACCTCAAAAATCTAAAAAAAAAAAGAAAAAAGAAAAAAATTGAACACAACAATGACCTTTCTAGACCAAAAGACTTTTAAGGCAAGAATCAACAAAGGAAACAAAAGAAATATTAGTTTTATCTAGGGAACTAAAATACCCTGATCGAACCAAAGAGAAGAAAAAATAAAGCAAGAAGAAACTAGGTACCTCTAGAACTGGAGCCATCCAAAGAAATGATAGAAATAAGAGCTTCTCTTATTTGTGAAGCCCACCATATAGGAGGGTAGTCATAGAAAGTAATATCATCTTTGTCCAAATCCCAATTAGCTAAATCATCAATAGTCTTGTTCTGATCTTTGACCACATGATTGTAATCAATTTCAAAAATTCCATCTGGATTAACTGAATCTTCTCAATTATTTTTTTAATTCTCCAATCAACCTTATGATTCTTAGGAGTCTTCAAAATATTAATCATGATTTGAGAGTTAGAATCAACTAGAACTTTTCCCATCCAACCTTAGTAGCCTCTTTAAGGCCTTTGAGGATACCATACCCCTAAGCAAGTTTATTGGATAGAATACCCAAATTCTCAACAAAAGTAAAAACCAGGGAGCCATTTAAAAGTCTACACATTCTTATCACACTAGCTTTTCTAGGGTTCCCTCTAGAGGCTCCATCAGTATTGACTTTTACAAAATCCTTAGGAGGAGGTTGTCAATTCCTTGTTCTATCCATATTGCAATTACTCACATTACCTTTAATATGGTTTCCATTATAAGAGTTACTCTTCAATCTTGCATAACTTGATCCCATATTTGGTGGGAGTTTTGGGGTGATTAAGGAGTTGGACTAATTCAACTATGTTGGAAATGATCATTTGCTGGATATAGTGAATATCCTTCCTATATTGATTAAAAATTTGATTGTTCCTTTCATTCCAGATATTCCAAAGAATAATGGTAGAACCCATCCAAACTAACTGCCTAATAAAATGATCAACACCCTCTTGTTAATGGCAATCCCTTCAAAGTTGTTCAAAAGTAAAAAAATTGGACCACTGTAAGCCAAGTAAAGTGGCCATTCTCCTCCATATCTCATAGGCTAAAGTACACTCAATAAAAATATGGCTAATATTTTCCACATTCTCTCCACACATTTCACATCTAAAAGGGCCATGAAAACCATGCTTCATAAGTTGCTCACTAGTAAGCACCCTACGATGCAATAAAAACCAAGTAAAGAACCTCACCTTAGGCTAGATATTTTGAGACCATAACTGAGAAAATATATCAGATGATTGGTTGGGATTATTATGGCATAAGGCCAAATAACCTTGATAAACTGAATACTCACCCTTAGTAGTGTTGTTCCATCCAAAACAATATTTTTCATGGGACCAAGAGAGAGATATCATATTAAGGATGCATTGAATATATTGTCTTTACCTTTTTGGGATTTGAATAGGCCAATCCTAAATAGTAATACAATATCTACCAACCTTTGAATTACTAATATGGTATTGACAGTAATTATCCACCTTTATCCAGTTAGCTCGATGAAGCTCTTCCTTCCAAGGCCTCCAATCGAGAAATTTATTTATCAAAAGCTTGTGACCATCCCAAGAATCTATCCAAAAATATTCATGTTGACCATTATGAATGATCTAAAATAATTTTTTCTTTATCAAATCCTCACTAGTATTAAGAACTGCTAAAATAGGAGAACCTTTGGTAGGCAATTGATAGCGAACAAGGTCTTAGGACTTTTGTTCTCAGCATATTTAGTATGGATATTATTGGCTCAATAAGCATTGGGGTTATGTAAAATCCTCCAATATAATTTAGCATCTAAAGTTTTGTTGTTATTAATAGTAGATCGAAATCCTAACCCCCCTTCATTCTTAGGAAGACATAAAGTGTCACATTTCACCAAGGCCTATTTTCTTTTCTCCTTAGTACCACTCCAAAGGAATCGATGACATATTTGATCCAATTCTCAAGTAACAACCTTTGGGATATTCAACACGATAGAAAAATAAATAGTATTAGCTTGAAGGACTTATTTTACCAAGGTGATTCTACCCCAAAAGAAAGCCACCTATTGGTCCACTTTCTAATTTTCTTGACTTTTTCCAACAACCAATTCCAAATTTTTTCTATATTTGAATATTGATGGGAATACCTGAATAAGTGATTGGAGGGGAGGTCTTATTATATCTTAATTTATCTAAGACCATGGATTCCTATCTAGAATATTAGTGAAAGAAAATGGCTTTAGATTTGTCTTCATTAATCAATTGCCCTGTAGCATTAAAAAAACTAATGATTTGCTTAATATTAAAAGCTTCCTTAACTATAGCTTTACCTAAAAGAGTAGAGTAACCAAAAATAATAATATGAGAGATTGGTCTAGCTCCATGAGAAATGGTAACTCCCTCAAGGGTTTTGTTTTCTCTCTTTTTGGTTATAGTACTACCCAAGCATTCAACAAGAATTATGAATAAATAAGGGGAAAGTGGGTCACCTTGCCTAATACCTCTAGAAGCTGGGAACAACTAAGAAGGCCTACCATTGATAAGAAATAAGTAGGAAACTGAAGAGATACATCCCATAATCCAATCCATCCAATTTTGAGAGAAACCAAATTACCTCAAAACTTTGATAAGAAAGTGGCAATCCACTCTATCATAAGCTTTGGATAAGTCTAACCAAATGAACATGGGAGGATATTTTTGCATATCCATGGAATGGATGGCTTCCTAAACAAGAACTATCTCATCCACTATTTGATGCCCTTCCACATAACCCTCTTGTTTAGGGAAAATAATATTTTGCTAAAGAGGTTTCAACCTTTCTACCATGATCTTAGTAATGATTTTGAGAAGAAAATTACATAAAGCAATAGATCTAAAAGTTGAGATATGATCAGCCTCTTGAGCTTTTGGAACAATATTAATATAAGTTTTATTGATAACCTTCAATTTTTTTTGGCTTTCCTAGCCTCTTCCACCACCTTTAATAAATCAACATGAAGGATATCCTAGGAATCTTGTTAGAACTCAATGGAAAAACCATTAGGACCTAGAATTTCCCTTTTTGCATTTTAAAAACTACCTATTGAAGCTCATTGATAGTAATAGGAGCAATCAAAATAGAGTTATCCTCAGAAGTGATAAGAGAAGGGATTGCTTGAAGAACATTTTGTTGAGAAGCTGAGTCAAGAGGAGTAGCAACAAAAATATTGGAAAAGTAATTGACAACAATAGATCTCATGCCATCCCAAGTGTAGACAACTTCTCCAAAATCTGATTTCAGGGAAGAAATAAAGTTGTGAGATCTACGAGCTAGAAGAGATTTGTAGAAAAATTTGTGTTCAGATCTCCTTTGAGCCATTGAATTCTATATTTGTGCTTCCATAAGAGTTCTATTTTTCCCATTCCTCTAACTGAGATCAGAGATTAATTTCATATGCACTTCTACTCTCTATGAGGCCATCTAAACATATTTTCTTATTCAAAATTTCAATCTAAGCAATAAATTCATGTTTTTTTATGAACATCCCCAAAATCCTTTCAGTTCCAAGTCTTGATTTTGGATTTAATATATTGTAATATTTTGGAAAAATAGAACATATTAGTCCCATACCTAGGTTTACCTTCCTTCCACCATTGTTGTACTCAAGGTCTAAAGGAACTGTCTCTAAGCCACATTAACTGAAAACAAAAAGGAGAGAAAATCACATTGGTTTTCCATATTTCCACCATGACTGGCCAATGATCCGAACCAGCATTGTTAAGAGTATTTACTTTAGGAATGTGACCATGGATTAAGAAATTTTCAGAGAGCAAGAACCTATCCAATCTCTCCATTATACAAGTTAATCCTTACCTTCTGTTAGACCAAGTCATAAGGCCATTATCTGGTTGGATGTCCACAAGATGGAGGTTTGCAATATATTCACTCATGAGGTCAGTGCTCCTATCCAAATTTCTATTTCCCTCTATTTTCTCATCCAAAGAGAGGATGGTATTGAAATATCCTTTGATCAAGATCCAAGCTTTAGAAAAATGAGAGATAATATAAGTTATATCCTTCCACTATCTTCTTTTTTCCTCCAAAGTAGTCGGAGCATAAACAATAATGCAGAGCATAATTTGGTTGGAATGTCTACTTTGAATAGATATAGCCAAAAGACCCCAACTACCAACCATATGGTGAATAACTACCTCTTTTGGATCCCAAAGGCAAGCAATGCCACCATAAGTTCCTTAAGAACTGAGAGAAACCACTTTTCTCGCTAGCCAAATTTTACTAGCAATTGATTCCATTTCCTCTATTGACATCTTCATTTCTTAAAGGAAAACAAGAGGTGGATGATTTATCTAAATTATTCTTCTAATTTCATTTTGTTTTGAAAAACACCCTTTGAGTCCTTTAATATTCCAACTGATGATCTTCATTAATACTAGGGCTAAAAAAGTTTGAAAATTTATTACTTTTACCTTCCTCTACAATCTTTTCACCTTCTTTTTCCCTATGATGTTGATTGGTGTTGCGACTTACCTTTTGATTAGAATCCATCTTTAGTTTTTTTCTTGTTTCTTGACTTAATCCAATTTAATTTGATATGGCTTCTAACCTTGAAGAAATGCATGTACACAACCAAAGTGTTACGAGAAGGTTCAACATTCTCTATATTAGAACCTGTATTATTTGAAGTTTTAACATTTAAAAGATTGTTTTTCTTATGTATATTTTCTCCCTTTTTCTATTGAAAACCTTTGATTTGTTGGTTTATCTTTGAGTTCTTTCCTTCATATTTAAATTGTGTTTCTAATATTTCTATTTCCATTATTTCCTCTTCCTCACTTGGTACATCATTTGTGGAAATAATTTCAAACGTATTAGTAGATAAATTAGATTGATCCTTCATAACTGGTTTTTCTGAGTGTTCTTCTTCTTAGGCATTTGAAAACCCTATTGAGTTTATATCTTATTTCTTTTATATGGAATTTTATTTGGTCAAATACTAGCCAAATGACCATATTCATGGAAAATTCTACAGCGAAAAGGAATATTATCATAGTCCACTACTTGCTCCCAAGTGTCCTCCCCAAATTGTAATGTGGTCATTTTAGTTAGGGGTTTGTCAAAATCTATTAAAACACAAATTTGAGCATAAATAATATGTTCAAATTTTTTAGTACAATCAATAGTCATCATAAAAGTTCCTAAAGAGTTTCCAATTGAAGAAAAAATAGTTGGATTCTAGAATTCAATTGGGAGGCCAAAGAGTCTAATCCACATGGGACTTGTAGAAGGCATCTCTTCTTCGGATTCAAATTTAGTATGATAGGGCTTCATGAAAAGCCCTGCCCTTCCAAAGAACTAGGGGTCCCCTTGAAATTTTTTCTCTCTATATTAATTATTAGAAAATAAAACAAGAAAATAACCATTTGGATAAATAGAAATTTTTAACTCACCTTTAGTTTTCTAGCTTTTTGTAGCCCTGAATTTGAAAGCTCATAGGCTTGAATGAAAACCCACAAAATGACAAATTAGTCCATTTTTTTCCATATCTTCAATGCCAGTCTGAATGTTATACATATCAATCTTAACAATAGGAGTTCCATCAGCTACTTTAATACATCCCGACTTTGTTTTTTTAGGATCCATATTAGGTATTATTAGAGGTATACGGGAATCCCTAAGATTAATATTAGTATTAGGATGAGGTTTTCCACCATGAAGGGCATCCCTAAAGTTCATTTTGGGGCTAAGTCTTGGAAATTCTTACCTTTGACAAGGGTTTCCACAATGATTCACATTAGCACCAAATTAACTTGAGATCTGAGCCATTTTTTGATCAACTACTTGAAACTTGTTTTGTAATATCTTTAATCCATGCCCTAGATGTTGTGGAAAGGTATGATTTTCACTTTTCTTTTGTGCAATAAATTGGAAGTTGTTGTCAATCAAGTTCATATCATGAAGATCTATTGAAAGATAGATTTCTAACCCATATTGGATCCCCTAAAATATATCCTACTAAAATCTTGAGTAGATACCACAAAAATATTGGTCGCTAGGTCTCAAAGGCCCCGAAAACCAACCTCTAGAGCTGCTTGCACTCAACCAAGATGAAACCCTTGTATAGTCACTTTCTAAAAATATTGTTCACATAGGTATGTTGCTCTAAATGATATAAAAATTTGTGGAGATGTTATAGTTTTTTTCAAGCATCTACCCTCAAAATTTTAGCTCAATCTGAGTCCAGGAGTGAAATATGGCCAAAACAAGTTTGGTAGTTTGGGAAGTCTTGTGAAAAATATCCTCTCACTCCATCCGAACAAATATGCTATCTCAAACAATATCCTATCTATGTAGTAGTCCTTATGACTCCCTAATATTTGGATAAATTAGATCACAATAATATTTGCAAATAATTATTATTTATTTTGGTAGAGATCCTTATTGCTCCTAGGATTTATATTGCAAATATTGTATTTATATGATAAAGTTTCTCCTTTGATAAATTGCTTTCAATTAATTAAATACCTTTAATTACAACCTTATGACTCTCGAGGAAAGAAAGCTTATGATAATGGGAATTAAACTTCACCTTTCACCAAGCAATATATGGTGTTATTCTTGTTGAGAATATAGGGTTGCATGCAATTTATGTAGACATCTTGATGTTGTGACTGCACCCTCCAATAGAATCATTTAGAGCTATATGCGTTCCAAACTAGTGTTGCTTGGAATATTTCTTTGGCCTCGTTTGGATTGAGCATTGAAGGCTCTAGCACCTTCTTTCCATGCTATAATTCTACACTGTGTGTGTAGACAATGAAGTGTAAATACCAAGATGAGAATTTACTTGCCTTCCCCCTTTGACCTCGGTGTTTGACATCCTTAATATGGAGAAGCTTCTTATGAAAGGTGCCAAGTGGCATGTCTGTATCACATCAAGTGCTTAAGGTGGGTTTGGTGCAAATGATATGTTCATATTTCTTCTTGTATCATCTGGGTGTTACACTCTTTAGTAAAATATTCAATCTTCCAAGGGACAAGTGTATCCCATACACTCAATGCACTAGCTTGTTTATGTAACTCCTTTATTGAAGATAATCACTCTCTTGACTTGAGTGTTAGGATTCTACTTTGGTGATAAGTCTCACATTATTCTCTACATGGATGTACTCCCTTTCACTGGTTCAAACAAAACTTTCTTGGAGATCCTTTAAGCTTCAAAAATATCCAACTAAAGGTTATGCATAGCGGCTATTTATCGCTAAATTGGCTAAAATTAGTATTTTTAAAATTTAGAATTGGCTAATATTTGGGACCCAGGACCCATTAGCCAAAATATTTTTGTTGCAAATTTTTGTAGGTCAATTCACCCCATTTTTTAATAATTTGACCATTTTAAGTTTAAATTTCCAATATTTCCCCTAATAATAGTGAACCTTCTACATGTGTTTGGACACTATTCACCTGGATTTCAAAACTAATTCACCAAATTTTTATAAATACATGGGATCGATCCCTTATGCATAATCCTACTTCAACTCCTCTTTTGTTCACTTGCACTTGCTTTCATCTAGAATATGGAGCAACAATATGGAGGTTTTGAGCACTGATTTCTACCAATCATCGTGGAGTAAGTGATACTCCAATGGTACTTTGTTTTCCTTTCTTATTTGCTTTCTTACATCCTCCTTTTTTAGATGATATTGCTCTTGATTAACACTATTCTCCCTTTGTTTTGCACATTGTATCTTGCAGGTTCATCTATCTTGGATGCAAGGAGTATGAGCCCATATATTGGCTCCTTAACCTGAGCTTGATATTGCTAGCATATGAGCACTTTTGACTAATTTTTTCAACAAGTGTAGTGCCTCTAGAGAACCTTTAAATATGCCTTTTTCTCCTTGTATAACCATATTAGGATTTGTGCAATATAATATAAAATAGGTTTACATAAAATATCCTTATTGCACCTTTTGCACTCTTCTTTTCACATCTAAATTTTTGGTTTTGAGGTAGAATATCTGAGTGAAATATAAGGATTTTGAGGTTGTTCTTTAGAATGTAAGACTACCCATTTTATATTAGATGTTTTATGAATAGATACATGCTTGTAAACACATGATAGAAGCTTTATTTTGTTTTATTTTTCTGCACTCTTATTATGCCTTGAACTTGAGACTCACCAAGTCTCGTTTGATGCTTCGTTTGATGCTATTTTTTGTGGTTACTTTCTTCTCAAAATATTTGAGGATAGAGCTTATTTTGTAGCTTCCTAAGGCCACCCAAATTTGTAGATCTTTATGCACTAATAGTGTCTTTAGACACTCTAATTAATTCTATTTTTGTGCCCTTCTCATTGAAATGAGAAATAATATTTTTGAGAGTAATCTAATAGTGCAAATATATAGGTCTGAGGTGTAGACCAATTGGTTCATCCAAACCCCATAATGGAGGTGAAGGTCCAAGGTTCAAATCTTGGGCCTCACCGGACTGAATGCTTGTCCCTTTCCTGGTGCTTTCAGTGGTGTAAAAGATTTAAAATGATTGTGGCATGGTGGTTATAGGGGTTGATTGCATGAAGATTTGTGTGGCAGCTTCTGGGGTAGATAGCATAGAATACTATGGTGGCCATAAAAGCTATACAGCCTACCCAAATTCATGGTGGCTACCGATTCCACCATGTAAATTCAAAAAAAAAATAGTGCAAATATAATAATTTTTTAATGCACTAATAATATCTCCTTATTACTCCAATTAACTCTAAAAATAAAATGCACTTAATCAATATACTACAACTAATCAAGAATAATCTGAAATGAATCTTCAAGAATTATTCTAAAATTTCTTTAACAAGGTAATAGGAGCTAGTCTTCATTTGCTTTTTCAAAGCAGATAATAGGTAGTTGATAGATAGTTTAAGATTCTAAAATATAATGAAATTCTAAAGTGAAAATGAACCTTAAAGAATCCTTTCTTTTTGCACCTTTTGAAGACTCTATTTTAATTCTCCTTTTTGCAACTTCAATCCTAGTTAAGGTGCTTAAACAAATCTAATACATAGCCCACTTAATGAATCTACTTACACCAATAGTTGCTTACTTTTTCTTAAATATTTTTTCACCACTTTTGTAGAGGATGTAGATCTTGGTGTCTATGATCACCAAGTTTTTGTCTTAGATGAGATCTTGCAGCTCTTTCTATAGGCTTCCTTGAACAACTTTGTCTTCACCAAAAGATGGTCTCCCTTTCACAAGCCTAGAATTTTTGGTGGCTTGTTCTCCTCTTGTAGTCTCCTCTTTTTTGTTGTAGATGTGAAGAGATATTTGATTTTGAAGTGGTGCCTTCTTGATATGAGAGGAAATATCCAGGTCTCTTGGATTTGGTAGGCTTCTTCTCAAGATTTTGTATGTCTTGAGGTCTTCTAATATTTGGCACTCCTTTCCAAATTCTTCTTCTTAGGCTTGTTTCTCGATAATGACAATTATTCCAAATCTTTCACTATCTCCAATAGTGAATTTCTCCAATGAGTTATCCTTGGAACTCTTTTTATAAATTCTTCATCAAGGCTCACCAAGCCTTTTACTGGATGCTCATAGAGGTCTCTACAAGGCCTTTGATTCCATATCTCCTTGTGGTCTTCCTTGAGATATTATCTTCAACCTTCTTCTAGAAGTGTTGGTGGCAAGATCTTCTCTTAGATATTTGATTATGTTACCTTTGTATTTGAGCAGGACTCTCCTAGTCCTTCTTCATCAATGATATCTTATCCTAATATATTTTACTTTAGGTGATGGATTGAACTTGAAGAAGATACTCCTCCTATCCTTCTTATAGGAAGCTTTGGTAACTCACTGAATCTTTATGTTCCTTTAACAAAATACTAGTACTAAAATCTACTTCTGAATTAGATACCTTCTTTTGAAGTCTTCTTTAGGATCAAGGCTTCTATGGCCTTTATCAGTATCAAAGCTTTTGTGACCTTTTTCAAGATCAAGGACTTTATGGCATTTTTTAGTACCAAGGATTCTATGGTATTTTCAAGGCTTCTATGGCCTTTCCTTCAAGTATTCTATGGCCTTTCCTTTTGGATCAAGTCTTTTATGGCCTTTTATTTTGGATCAAGGCTACTATGGCATTTTAAGGCTTCTATGGCCTTTTCTTCTTGTGAAGTTTCCAATCTAGCAATGGATATCTCTTATCTCCCAACTTCACCACAATTATGCTCTAGAAGTTTCTTTTGTAGTATTCTTCTCTTGTAGTAACTAATATCTACACTATGAAAGTACTTCGACCTTTGGGAAACAAATTTGAAATCTCATAGATTTTTATTGTAGGAGGTGTCCCAATCATTTGAGAATCAATTCCCTTCAATAGATGTCATGATCCTCCTTGGCTAACTTTATGGCATAAAAAAAAATAGTGTATTAACCTAAGATGTGGTGATACCTAATTTGAACAATTGAACTAGCTATGTGATATTTAGTTTATTTATGTAAGGTGTAGAAACAATATTGTCATTGTTATCAACACAGACAGATAGATCAGTTGATGCAGTGGACAGGAATTCAGAGGTCAGTCAGAGCATATATAGTAAATTTCCAAGAAGACAGAAGTGGCCTAGATTTAAAGGATCAAAGAAAAATACAAGTAAGAAAATTGTCGTGATATCACGACATGTTTTCTATCGTGATTTTGCGACATATCAGAGGAGAGAGAAAATGCTGGAAAAGCTGTCACGATTTCGCGACATATCGAAGGAGAGAGAAAATGCTAGAAAAAATGTTGCAATTTCGTGACATATTGGAGGAGAGAGAAAATGCTGGTAAAACTTTCATGATTTCACGACATGTTTGGAGATAAGGTGCAGGCAAAGAAAACTGTCACAATTTTGTGACAATCTGCAAGAGAGGCAGTACGGATGAAAATGTGTCACGATTTCGCGACATGTTTGAGAGAAAGAGCTGGCAAGGAAAAGTGTCACGATTTTGTGACAATTTGCAAGAGGAAGCGCTAAGGAGAAAAAGTGTCATGATTTTGTGACATGTTAGGTTTTCATGACCCGAAGGGAAGAAAAGCGCCAAGGAGAAAAAGTGTCATGATTTCATGACATGTCGGGTTTTCACGACCCAAAGAGGAGAGAGAGTGTACAGAGGCGAATGTGTCATGATTTCACGACATGTGTTTTCATGGGCGAAAGATAGAGAAAGGCACAAGGCAGTGAATGTGTCACGATTTTGTGACATGTTGTGTTTTCATGGGCAAAAGACAGAGAAAGGCACAAGGCAGCAAATGTGTCACGATTTCGTGACATGTCTTGTTTTCGCTGGTGCAAGCCAAGAAGAGTGTACGGATGCGAAAGATGTCACAATTTCATGACATGTCATGTTTTCGCTAGTGCTTGCAGAGAAGAGTGTACGGAAGCGAAAGATGTCATGATTTTGCGACATGTCATGTTTTCGCTAGTGCAAGCAGAGAAGAGTGCAAGGAAGCAAAAGTGTCACGATTTCATGACATGTTCTATTTTCATGGGCAAGAGACAGAGAAGAGCTCAAGGCAGCGAAAGTGTCACGATTTCATGACATGTTCTATTTTCGTAGGTGCAAGCTGAGAAAAGGACAAGGAGGCAGAAACTGTCATGATTTCATGACATGTATTTTTGCAGGTACAAGCCAAGAAGAAGACAAAGAGGTAGAAGTGTCACGATTTCATGACAGGTCATTTTGGCGCAAGCTAAAAATAGAACCCAGCCGTATTAAGATATGTAACCGTTAACTAAAGTTACACAACAGTTACAAGGGACGTTACAAAAGAAAATCATGCAGCTAATTTAAGAACAATCAAAGAAGGAGAAATCTAACAGTCGTATAAATAGAATCAAATATGCATGCATACACAGAAAAGAATACAAACAATCATGACCGAGAAGATGAACAGTCATGGTAGGGGTATATGTGTAAATTCGTAACATGCATCATGGTTGATGAAAAGCCTACCCTATATTTATACAAAAGCAGTTACAGTTAGAAGGCGTTACAACTAGCAAGTGGTGCATGAGAAATAAAAGGAGTTACAACTGGAGTTACAATAAGAAAATTTGATTATAAAATGATAGTTGCGTGGAGAATAAATTTGTCGTTGAATGTGTGAAAGTGCTACTAAAAGAGGGTTAGAAGAGTGCTGTAAGAGAGTGACAAGTTGAGTAGTAAGTGTTTACTGTGTTTTGATAAATTGTAGACCAATCAGGGTCTTGTAAAAGTGAAGGCATTTGTATGTCATTGATATAGCTTTCAAAACTATGATCCAAGTTGGTGCTTGGATAGGGGTTGGTGCTCCTTTTTGTTGGTGCAAATAAATCAGGGGTTGGTGCTCCTTCCAGTGGGTGCTGGTAAACAGATTGTAAAATTGGTGTTTTGCAAAGGCTAGATTTGGACCGTAGTCCGAGCAGTCATTTTTGAGGAGTAGCCAAATTGGTGAACCTTGTTACATTATGTGTTGTGGTGTGCTCTCTTGTGATAATTGCTTTATCTGATTTTAAGTTCTCTTTGCCTTAGATTTAAGAGTTGTAGATTTGAATTTAAATAGCTACACTGATTCACCCCCCCTCTTAGTGTCATTGTGAGAATATCAATTGGTATCAGAGCGAGGTTCCTGAACAAGCTTAATCAGCTAAGGTGATCTTGGAAGAAACACAATGGCATGGGTGAAGGATTCTCATCAAATAAAGCTCCTTTTTTTGATGAAACTAATTACTCATTTTAGAGACTCAGGATGCAGACATATCTGTGTGCATTGGGATACGACATTTGGGAGTCAATAGAAAGTTGATACACAATACCTGCTACTCCTCCAACAGATACTGCCAAGAAGAAAAAGTTTGAGAATAACTCTAAATCAAAGAATTCCATAATGTGTGGGCTAGTAGACAGTGAACTGATAAGGATCATGAGCTATAAAACGACAAAAGACATGTGGGAAAAATTGAAGAACATCCATGAAGGAGACAGAAAGATCAAGGAAGCTAATCTACAAATGCATCGAGCTCAGTTCGAAGCATTAAAAATGAATGATGATGAGAACATAGAGGCCTATATGCTGAGAGTCAATAGAATCATTAATGCAATTAGAGGACTTGGCAAAGAAATCGAAGATGCGATCATTGTGAAAAAGGTACTTAGAACTCTTCACAAAAGATTCAATTCTAAAGTTTCTACAATAGAAGAAGCTAAAGATCTAAACAATTTTAGCATGGATGAGATGCATGGTTCTTTGACTACATACGAAATGAGAATAGGAAAAACTAAGCCCATAGACAAAGAAGCTACTTTTAAAGCACATAAAAATATAAAAGCTGAACAAGAATATGAAGATGAAGAGACATCGGATGAAATGGAAGCTAACTTTGTTCAGAAACTTACAAAGGGAAAAGGAAAATATAGAGGAAAGTTACCTTTTAAGTGCTTCAATTGTGGAGGGGTCGGTCACTTTGTAGCTAAGTGTCCAATGAATGAGAAAACCAAAAGTGATGAAGGGTCACACCAAGAAAGAAGTGACTAGAAGAAGAAACCAAATTTTAGAAAAAGCAACTTCAAAAAGAAAAGTTTCATATCCAAGAATGTCAGCTCTTCTGAAGATAGCTCTGGTGAAGATTCCGAAGAAGAAACAGTGAAGCTCTGTTCATGGCATTTGAAGAAGAAAAAATAGAAGAAAAATAGGAAGGTGACACAAACATTAAGGATGAGGCTGAAGTATATCTGGAAGGAGAGTTGGTTGTTGCACTTAAAGAGTTGAGTACAGAAAGGAAAAAAAATAAAAAGGTCTCAAGAAAGCTTGAGGATGCGAATGACATAATAAATAGTTTGAAAGTATAGACAGAAGAATTTAAGAAAATGTCCGAAGAACTCGAAGTACAATTAACCATGAAAATAGACGAGTGCAACAGAACTGGAAGAAGAGATTGTTGTCTTAAGAATGCGGCTAGAAGAAAAGAATCAAAAATTGAGTTGCTATCACAAACTTGAAGGAAGTTCTGCAAAGCTTGAAAAGATTATAAATAGTCAGAGGACTACGGGCATCAAATTTGGCTTGGGATTTGTCGAAGTAGAATCGTCAAGTGGATCAAAGGCCATAATAGTAGAACAAGTAAAGAAAGAAGATAAGATCAAGGTTGATCAAGGAAAAACGAATCAATCAAAAGAAAGCAATAGTGTCGAGCACGAGAAGAGTGCTGACAATGAGGGATTCATAAAAGTCACACATCAAAGGAGAAGAAAATTTGTGGCTCCTACTACAAAATGGCAAAGACCAACTCCCAGGTTCAATTATTCCTTTTTTGGTTATTGTTTTAAATGCAATGTTTACGATCATAAGATTTCAGACTGCATTTATAATATAGGAAAAAGAAATTTCACCAATAGAAATGTCTTTTCACCCTTGATGGATTATGTAGTAGAATGCTATAACTGTCATAACTTTGGACACATTGCAAGAAACTGTAGAAGCACATATGCAGCAAATAAAAATTAGGGAAGAACTCAACCAAAAATTTTAAGGCAAAATAGAAAATTCTCGTAAAAAACATGCACAGGCTACTGGCAAAGAAAAGTCTAAACAAGTGACCAAAACTGTAGTCAAACCTGAGTGGAAAGAAAAGGAGCGACCCAAGGAAGAAAATGAATCCTTGATTGTACAGATAGCATTCAAAGCATAGAACAAATCTGCACCATGGATATTGGATAGTGGATGCTCCAGTCACATGACAGGAGATAAACAAAAATTTGAAAAGTTACAGAAATATGAAGGGGGCTTTGTAAAGTTTGGAAATAATGATGGAGCCAAGATAGTTGGCAAAGGATCAGTCAAGATAAGTGATGGAAAGATCAATTCCAAAGAAGTTCTATTTGTGATTGGTTTGAAGCACAACTTATTGAGCGTAAGTCAAATCTATGACAGAGGTCATGAAGTCATCTTTAAGAAGCAAGGATGTGAAGTCAGAAAAGCACATAGTGGGAAGCTAATAGCCACTGGATAGAGGACTTCTGGAAACCTGTATACTCTCTCAGAGACTTTAGAAGGAGCATGTTTAATTGGACAGAAAGATGAAAATTGGTTGTGGCACAAGAGGCTTGGTCATATTAGCTTTGACAATCTGGTAAAAATAAGTTCAAAAAGGGCAGTAAGAGATATACCCACCATTGGCAAACCATTAAATAACATCTGTGCTTCATGCCAAAAGGGGAAGCAAACTAGATCCACATTTAAAATGAAGGAATACTTCACCAGAAAACCTTTAGAGCTAATTCATACTGATTTATGTGGACCCATGAGAACACAAAGCATAAATGGTGACAAATACTTTATGCTGTGCATAGATGACTATTACAGGATGAAATGGGTACTATTTTTAAAGCTTAAATCAGATGCCTTTGAAATGTTCAAGACTTTCAAACACCAAGTTGAGAATTAAATAGGAAAAATAATTAAATGCTTAAGATCAGATAGAGGAGGAGAGTTTATCTTAGAGGAGTTTGCAGAGTACTGTCAAAAATATGGGATCAAAGACAATTTTTAGCAGCAAGGACACCTCAACAGAATGGTGTAGTTGAAAGAAAAAATAGGATAGTGTAGGAAATGGCATGGACAGTGTTGACAGAGAACAACATAGCAGATATATTCTGGAAAGAGGCAGTTCATACTGTGGTTTACATCCAAAACAGGTGCATGTTGAGGACACATGAAAGCAAAACTCCTTATGAGCTATGGTTCAGCAAAAAGGCAATAGCAAGATTCTTCAAAGTCTTTTGTAGCAAGTGCTACATCAAAAAAATTGAAGATAATCTTGGTAAGTTTGAAGATAGATCTAATGAAGGAATTTTTCTTGGCTATTCGACAAAAAACAAAGTCTACACATGCTATAACAAAAGGCTAAAGAAAATTATGGAGAGTGTCGATGTTAAGGTTGATGAAGGTAGGGAACAAGAAATTAGCTATGAAGAAAACTACCCTATTTATGAAGAAGTTATTGAAGGAGATGAAGAAAAGGAAAAATAAGAGAATAAGGAAATTGACCCAGATGATTTAAGTATTGATCCGAAGTAGAAGAAAACAAGAAATTCAAAACAGGCAGCTGGCAGAAAAATCATCCCAAAGAGCAAATTATTGGGGACCCCACAATTGGTATTCAGACAAGAAGAGCAGTAGTACGGAACTACTCTCTATTATCCAACATTGAGACCAAAAATGTTGCTGAAGCAAGCATAGATGAAAGTTGGATGAAGGAAATTAATGAAGAACTAGATTAGATTGAGAAAAACAAAACTTGGGAGTTAGTACCAAGGCCGACAAATAAAAATATAATCGGTACTAAATGGATTTTTCAAAATAAATTGAATGAATATGGACAGGTTATAAGGAATAAACCAAGAATGGTCTGTAAAGGCTATGCACAGGTTGAAGGTATTGATTTTGAGGAAACCTTTGCACCAATAGCTAGACTAGAGGCAATTAGAATGTTTCTGGCTTTAGCAGTTCATAAAAATTTCAAAGTATATCAAATGGACGTAAAATCAGCATTTTTGAATGGAAAAATGAAAGAAGAGGTTTACATTGAGCAGCCAGATGGGTTCGGTGATAATCCCAACTTTGTTTGCAAGTTGAATAAAGCTTTGTATGGCTTGAAACGGGCACCCAGAGCATGGTATGCAAGGCTGGATAACTATCTGATTCAACAGGGGTTCAAGAAAGGTTTGGTGGACAACAATCTGTATGTCAAAATAGAGAATGGCCATCTTATTGTCCTTGTTGTTTATGTAGATGATATCATTTTTGGCAGCAGACAATGATAAGTCCTGTAGAGACATAGCAAATAAAATGAAGAAAGAATTTGAGATGTCTATTATTGGTGAACTTTCTTATTTCCTCGGACTGCAAGTCAATCAAAATGAAAAGGGCATTTTTATCTCTCAAGTTAAATATGTGAAAGAAATGTTGAAAAAGTTCACAATGGAGGATAGTAAACCTATTAGCACTCCCATGACAACAGGTTGCAAGTTGAGCAAGGATGAAAAATCTCCAGATGTAGATCAAACCATGTACAGATCTATGATTGGAAGTATGTTGTATTTGACAACTACCAGATCAGATATCTTACAGGCAGTATGCATGGTAGCAAGATTTCAGGCTAGTCCCAAAGAGACTCATGTGACAGCTATAAAGAGGATTTTTAGGTACCTCAAGGGTACTATGGAGTATGGGTTATGGTACCCAAAAGGTAAGGACTTCACTCTTATTACATATTCTAATGCAGATTGGGCAGGATGTATAGATGACAGAAAAATTACCAGTGGAGGAGCATTTTATCTTAGAGATAGGTTGGTAGCATGGCACAACAAGAAACAAGAATCAGTCTCTCTATCCACAATAGAAGCATAATACATTGCAGCAACGTGTTGTACACAGATATTATGGATGAGATAAACCCTGAAAAATCTTGGTATTCACTTCAAAGAGCCAATTTCAGTTAAATGAGATAACACCAGTGCTATTAACATCTCGAAGAATCCGGTTATGCATTCTCGAACCAAACATATTGCAATACGATATCACTTTTTGAAGGATAAAGTTGCAGAAGGTGAGGTTAAATTGGATTTTGTTCCAACTACAGAGCAAGTAGCAGATATATTCACAAAACCATTGCCCAAGGAAGTTTTTGAGTATCTTCGGAGTAAGTTGGGAGTGGTCATGTTTCCCAAATATTGACTAGATATCGGGACCACATTCTCAGGGGGAGCATTCATATATGTGTTTATATCTTTGCTCATATTCTTGATTTTTACTAACTGTAACATTTTTTGCTTACTTTTTCTTAAATATTTTTTCACCACTTTTGTAGAGGATGTAGATCTTGGTGTCTATGATCACCAAGTTTTTGTATTAGATGAGATCTTGCAGCTCTTTCTATAGGCTTCTTTGAACAACTTTGTCTTCACAAAAATATGGTCTCCCTTTCACAAGCCTAGAATTTTTGGTGGATTGTTCTCCTCTTGTAGTCTCCTCTTTTTTGTTGTAGATGTGAAAAGATATTTGATTTTGAAGTGGTGCCTTCTTGCTATGAGAGGAAATATCCAGGTCTCTTGGATTTGGTAGGCTTCTTCTCAAGATTTTGTATGTCTTGAGGTCTTCTAATATTTGGCACTCCTTTCCAAATTCTTCTTCTTAGGCTTGTTTCTCGATAATGACAATTATTCCAAATCTTTCACTATATCCAATAATGAATTTATCCAATGAGTTATCCTTGGAACTCATTTCATAAATTCTTCAGCAAGGCTCACCAAGCCTTTTATTGGATGCTCGTAGAGGTCTCTACAAGGCCTTTGATTCCATATCTCCTTGTGGTCTTCATTGAGATATTATCTTCAACCTTCTTCTAGAAGTGTTGGTGGCAAGATCTTCTCTTAGATATTTGATTATGTTACCTTTGTATTTGAGCAGGACTCTCCTAGTCCTTCTTCATCAATGATATCTTATCCTAATATATTTTACTTTAGGTGATGGATTGAACTTGAAGAAGATACTCCTCCTAACCATCTTATAGGAAGCTTTGGTAACTCACTGAATCTTTATGTTCCTTTAACAAAATACTAGTACTAAAATCTACTTCTGAATTAGATACCTTATTTTGAAGTCTTCTTTAGGATCAAGGCTTCTGTGGCCTTTATCAGTATCAAAACTTTTATGACCTTTTTCAAGATCAAGGACTTTATGGCCTTTTTTAGTACCAAGGATTCTGTGGTATTTTCAAGGCTTCTATGGCCTTTCCTTCAAGTATTCTATGGCCTTTCCTTTTGGATAAAGTCTTTTATGGCCTTTTATTTTGGATCAAGTCTACTATGGCCTTTTAAGGCTTCTATGGCATTTTATTCTTGTGAAGTTTCCAATCTAGCAATGGATATCTCTTATCTCCTAACTTCACCACAATTATGCTCTAGAAGTTTCTTTTGTAGTATTCTTCTCTTGTTGTAACTAATATCTACACTATGAAAGTACTATGACCTTTGGGAAACAAATTTGAAATCTC
This sequence comes from Wollemia nobilis, assembly GCA_028583015.1. Classification (NCBI taxonomy): domain Eukaryota; kingdom Viridiplantae; phylum Streptophyta; class Pinopsida; order Araucariales; family Araucariaceae; genus Wollemia; species Wollemia nobilis. The sequence goes on along the minus strand of JAQPPZ010004362.1, from coordinate 98,061 downwards.
ATAGATTTTTATTGTAGGAGGTGTCCCAATCATTTGAGAATCAATTCCCTTCAATAGATGTCATGATCCTCCTTGGCTAACTTTATGGCATAAAAAAAAATAGTGTATTAACCTAAGATGTGGTGATACCTAATTTGAACAATTGAACTAGCTATGTGATATTTAGTTTATTTATAAGGGCATGTTATCACTAACATATTGCCAAGTGTGCAGGATCAGGTAAACTCATAGGTGGAACAAGCAAATTTACCCACCAGAAATGAGGGTACCAAATATCAAGGGAAATGATGATTAAGGTACTTAGAGGTAACATGGATAGATATCTTCATATAGGCATGCATTTACAGAAAGGATAATCATCGATGGTTGATCACCTTAAGCTTTAGTTGATAGCCTAGTAGCTATCGTAAAATCTCTAGCTAATATGGGTGATTGGATAGATGGAAAGACTCCCTTTTTTATTGATGGTATAAATGTGTTTGCTCTCTACTGCATCATAACTTGAATGGTTTGGTGATTTAGTTTCTATATGGAAACCACTGCAAGATGATTATAGATACATAGGGCTAGTTGCCATATTAGAAATGAAAATAAAGCATTCTTATTGTGAAAGAAATTAAATTAAATTCTTATGTTGAATTTAGATGCCTTTAAATTAATTAATGAAGTTAATAAAATAATGATTGGCTCATTAGAGCTCTTTTGTAAGCTTCATTTGTGATTAATTAAGGAGTTTTAATTTAATTAATTAAAAATGGTTATTTTAATTGATAGTGTTTATTTTAATTAAAAGTGGTTATGATCTTTTAAAATTAATTAAAAATGATTATTTTAATGATAAGGGAGAATTAATTAAAAGGGGTTTAATTAATTAAAAAGAAATGAAAGAGATATTTCATTTCAATAAAGAGAATATATAGATATTATAAAAATAAAGAGAATATATAGATATTATAAATATCTTTGAATATTAAAAGAATAAAAAAATAAAATGTCGTGATCCCTCTCCTACACGGTGCAACCTATGGAAAATCCTTCAAAGCTATTTATCTTCCAAAAATGGAAAACATGGGAATAATGCTCAGAGGTTAGGTGGTGGGCATTGAAGGGAAGGAGGCTCAATATAGTGGTGGAGTTTTTGAGAAGGCTGTGAATAAACCACCTAGGCAGATGGGCATGCAAGGGAGGAAATAAGGGGATATGAATGATAAAGAGAGGAAGAAATGGGCAAGGAAGGGAGACGAACGAGGAAGGGAGGAACAAAGGAAGTGAGAGGAAATGCACTAGGAGCTAATATTACCGAACTTTCATCATAGTGGAGACCTACAGGTTGGGTTGTTCTAAGCCTGGCTATGGTTTAAAATTATATTGGTTAATTATGAAACCACCTTGTGTGTGTGAGCTTGGAGTCTGGTAGAGTAATATTAGCACCTTGCTTTATGTTTTGGTTGTGTGGTGTTTGGAACTGCTCTGTGTTCCTTGTGGAAGCACCTTGCTTTATGTTTTGGTTGTGTGGTGTTTGGAATTGCTCTGTGTTCCTTGTGGAAGCACCTTGCTTTACATTTTGGTTGTGTGGTGTTTGGAACTACTCTGTGTTCCTTGTGGAAGCACCTTGCTTTATATTTTGGTTGTGTGGTGTTTGGAATTACTCTATGTTCCTTGTGGAAGCACCTTGCTTTACATTTTGGCTGTGTGGTGTTTGGAATTACTTTGTGTTCCTTGTGGAAGCACCTTGCTTTATGTTTTGGTTGTGTGGTGTTTGGAACTGCTCTATGTTCCTTGTGGAAGCACCTTGCTTTATGTTTTGGTTGTGTGGTGTTTGGAACTGCTCTATGTTCCTTGTGGAAGAACCTTGCTTTATGTTTTGGATGTGTGGTGTTTAGAACTTCTCTGTGTTCCTTGTGAAAGCACCTTGCTTTATATTTTGGTTGTGTGGTTTTTGGAACTGCTTTATGTTCCTTGTGGAATTACCTTGCTTTACATTTTAGCTATGTGGTATTTGGAATTACTCTGTGTTCCTTTTGGAAGCACCTTGCTTTACATTTTAGCTGTGTGGTGTTTGGAATTGCTCTGTGTTCCTTGTGGAAGCACCTTGCTTTACATTTTGGCTATGTGGTATTTGGAATTGCTTTGTGTTCCTTATGGAAGCACCTTTAAATTTTTGTTGTGTGGTGTTTGAAACTGCTCTGTGTTCCTTGTAGTAGCACCTTTCTTTACATTTTGGTTGTGTGGTGTTTGGAACTACTCTGTATTCCTTATGGAATTACCTTGCTTCACATTTTGACTATGTGTTTTTGGGAAGCAATGCTATGTCCTATGAAATGTTGTGCACTATGTCATCACTGTGTGTTGTTTGGAAATTATGCTATATCTTGTGGAATATCGTGTGCTATGTTAGTATTGTGTGTTTTTTGGAAATGATGTTATATCCTATGGAATTTCATATGCTATGTCAGCATTATATGTTGTTTGGAAATAATGCTATGTCTTGTGGAATACTGTGTGCTATGGCACTGGAAGTTGTTTGGAAATGATGTTGTGTTCCTTCTAGAAAATTTTGTGTGCTATGGAAAGTGTTGTGTGTGCTTGTATTTGCCTATGCAATGTCGAATGCTCTGTACTACTGGATCAATTTTGTGTAAGTCGAACATCATGTTTGGTAAAAGGAAGCCACCTTAGGTCTAAGAAGTGTAGGTTTATGAGAAACCAGTTAGCACCATAGTTGTTCAGTATGCCTTGAAAGGTGTTAGCACTAACTATAGGCCTTGCTTTACGTTTTGGCTATGTAGATAGGATGAATTAAAATTACCCTTAAAATTATATGAGCTTTATAAAATAGGGTTTTAATGGAGGAAACCTCTGATTTATATGAAGTTATATAATAGGAATTTTAATTAAAAGAAGCTTTGATTTATATGCATCCATATATTATGCTTTTAATTTAAGAGATATTGGATTTATAATAAGTTATATAACAGGGTTTTAATTAAAAGAAGCTTTGATTTATATGCAGCCATATATTATGCTATTAATTGAAGATACCTTGGATTTATAAGAAGTTATGTAACAGGGTTTTAATTAAAAGAAGTTTTTATTTACATGCAGCCATATATTATGCTTTTAATTGAAGAGACCTTGGATTTATATGAAGTTATATAATAGGGTTTTAATTAAAAGAAGCTTTGATTTATATGCATCCATATATTATGCTTTTAATTTAAGAGACCTTGGATTTATATGAAGTTATATAATAGGGTTTTAATTAAAAGAAGCTTTGATTTATATGCAGCCATATATTATGCTTTTAATTGAAGAGACCTTGGATTTATATGAAGTTATATAATAGGGTTTTAATTAAAATAAGCTTTGATTTATATGCAGCCATATATTATGCTTTTAATTGAAGAGGCCTTGGATTTATATGAAGTAATATAATAGGATTTTAATTAAAATAAATTTTGATTTATATGCAGCCATATATTATGCTTTTAATTGAAGAGGCCTTGGATTTATATGAAGTTATATGATTGGGTTTCAATTAAAATAAGCTTTGATTTATATGCAGTTATATATTATTATTTTAATTGAAGGAACCTTTGAGTTATATGGGATATGTAAATATTAGGTTTTGATTAAAAGGAACCATTGATTTTGTGGAAAGATACTGAAGGTTTTAATTTAAAGAGAACCCCTTGGATTAATGATTATCTTAGGAGCTTTAAACAAAATGGGATGAAGATTTATTCTTTAAATTGAAGTTATGGGGCTTTGGTTTAGAGAATGAATAAATGATTGTTCTAGAGATTAATGATATGATACTTTAATGCTCTAGGACATGAATGGATTTAATTTAAAGTTTAAACTTGATCTAAGTGATAGTATGATGAATGACTCTCCAAAGGGATTTGGGGAGGTGAAAATAAAATTAAGGGTTCTTTTATGACGTCCATTATGCATTACATGGTTAGAAACTCAAATGGAAATATTTTATAGTTGCAATTTGGCAAATTAAATGATTATATGCATTTAAAGGCATGCCTATCCTGAACCATGAGTATCTTGATCCCCTACTACCCTCAAAGAACCAAAGGGAAACAAGGAGAAGCAAGGAATGCAATGGAGACAAGGAATAGGTATTTGTATCTTACGCTAATTTACTTATGTTCAATAGAATAGAATTATGTAAAGACATCCTCATTGCATTTAATGGGATACCTTTGAGTAGAAAAGGCTTATTATGCAAGAAGTAATGAGATAATTGCTATTGGGTTAGTGAAAGTAATTTTACTATATTTTTGTATTTGTTTATGTTATGTAGTAGATTCTATTTTAGTGTGAGCTTGCTTTATTTTACCTATCATTGTTTGATTACCTTCTGATGTGGTAGCCACTAGTAGAATTATTGTTTGATTGCTTGATGATAGGAATTCTAGCGTAGAGTTCTAGGGTGAACTTTCCTAGAACCGAAGGGAATTGAGAACCCCTTAGGGTGAACATAGGATACCTAAGGGAATTGAGACCCCCTTAGGGAGTAAGGACTAAGTGGTTAAGAGATTACATCAGAGTTAAGATAGATCATCATGGAGACGATATGGATAGCTTCACTCACAATAATTGTAACATACCTACACATAAGGATTTGTGTATGGGATGGAGATACGTATATACCTTTGATGGAATGAATCTGATAGGTATAGATCATCAAGTATGATGGGACATATGGATTTATCCATAGTAGCACAGTATACATCTACACAGATAGACTTGTGTTAGGGTACTTCTTGGTATGTATATTCCAAGGAAACTTAGGTGATAGAAATATTAGGTTATAATATTGGTTTATGGGTCATGAAGGGTTCATGTATCCCTCTCCCTAGGCAAAAAAAAAAAAAAAAAATGTATTTTTTTGTTTGTGCATTTTTGGGTCATTACAATTAAATAAACTTCAGGTCATTTCTCCAGGTTTCTTAGATGAGCTTCACTAGTTGACTAATCAAACTAGTGGATAAAATGTTGAGTCCTAGTCTTCACAAGTTTTCCCTTGAAACTTTGTGGAAAGACTCTAGCCATATGCAATATCAATATTTCATAATATGATATCTCTTTCAATCCTAATATTGTGGCTCTCCTTAATTCTACCACCTAAAATCTCCTGAGTATTTTTTAAAATGACTGGTCTAATAGTACATCAGGTTGACAAAAGCTCAAGGTCAATGATAATGGTGGTATTCTTATTGACCTACCGTAGCTTTGATACCACTATTAGATTCTTATGTAGTATGTAATGAGAGCTAGCAAACACAAGAAACAAAATGAAATGACATAATGTAAATATACGGAATGACTAACAATAAGATATATATATATATATATATATAATGGAGATGTTTATAAAATATCTCTAGAGGAAATGAACACTCCATGAATAGAGCTATTGCTCAAGAATGAGCATTGAGCATATTACACTCCACCAGATTACATCACAATGCTACATCACACCACTCTTATATATGTAATTTTATGCTATTCTATCTATGTTTCTCTATATCTATGATCTATACCTATGGCCCTTTATATAGAAAATAGGTTCCTTGGCCAACACTCTACCTAGATGTGCAAGGGATAGCTTGCACATATACAACTTGCACTTTTACACTTGTGCAGTTATTACATTGCATGAAGTAACTAGATAACTTCCCCCTAAAGTAATCTAATGTACTAAGTATGTATTAAGGTAAAGGTACATTTACCTGATACAAATGATGTAATAGAATCTATTTCTAATAGTCAAAGTGTAAAGGATAGGCTATTACGAGTAGTAGTGGAGGTGGAAAATGATAAAATGGGTCTCGCGAATTAAATATGCCAAGAAGAAAATGAGTTTATATCCATAAAAAATATGTAGAGCTTGATACAATGCATTTGAGGTAATGACAAGCTAGGCTGGTGCAAATTCGAGAAGAAGAATTGTATCCATGATAAATCTTGAGTGACCTTAATGAGCACCGCCTATGCTGAGGAATTTGACCTATTTCTAAAGGAAGATTCAAAGCTTCAAATAATTTTAGGTTGATTCATAGAATGATCAATGTAATTATATTTAACTTCATGGAAGTCATGCTATGCTAGAAATTACTCTTCTGATATCGCTTGGTGAGATTTGATTGGTGTAATGTGCATGGGTTAGTTTACAAATGAAATTCTACGGTGTCATATCATATCATATAGTATAAGATAAATAAAGTGTTGAAAGGAAATGTTTTGTAAGGATTTGTAAAGTTATAAACAAAATGCATGAGGTTCTCTATGAAGCCTACAACTGTAGATGATAAATAGAATTAGACTTGCAGCAAAGAATTAGGTTTTGTTGAATGAGAATGCTAAAATCAATGGTGATATACCAAATTTAATTTATAGTAGGTGACAAATAAACTATGACTATATTGGATAAAATTAATGTTTCATTGAAGTGGTACTTTCTCAAATTTATAATAGGTACTTCCAATAGTTTATAGTTATTGATCATGAACTATGAGATTTCAAGACCAATGTGTAGTGTTTACTCCCCATGGAAAGTACTAGAGATCACCATGATTTTCTTCAACCAGAGGTAATATGAATAAGGATTGGGTTGTGTAAATCTGAATAGGACTGTTCATTACTACATGATAAATATAGGTTGTTTATTCAATGAATATCTTCACAAGATCTTCACTGAGTGGTTGGTAAAGGTCCATACATTAATGGATAGTTCTCTTAATAGGTTTGGATAGACTATAGATTGGTAAACATTACAATAAAGAGGAGTTTTAAACACGTTATGTCCTCATGTAGGTGGAAGAAAAACATTGTGTTTGCACATGATGAGGTCAAGACAAAAATTGGATCTATAAGATATGGGTATATATATTTAAATAGATGGTCATGTTATAGGTGAACATCACATCCCACAACTGGTATAGGAAAGGAGCACTCAAGAAATTAGAAATACCCGAGATATTGGAGCTTAAATATTATTTGAAAGGAGTTATCCACCTAGATGTTATTTTTCATTGTTTTATGTGCAAAGGAAACCCATCCTTTAAAGTGAAGCAAAGCCATTTGACCAAAGTGTTACAAAAGAAATATTTAATGAATGAAAATTATTAAGTATATCCATTATGTGTTGGTGAAGGAAAGTGACTGAATTGTAAAGTAATGGTAGTTGGCATTTCAAAGCCAAGTGAAAGGGGAGAAATGAAACGAAAGGGTCTTATTGAAAGTTTTAAAAACCCATGCAAATGTAGAGAGGGGGCTAGAATTTTTTGGAATAGGGAGGCATGAAGAGGGATTGGAAGGCTCTTAAGCTACTATAAAAATATTTCTTCTCACCTTGTATATAGCCAAAAGAAGGTTTTGAATACATGTTTGTATATTTTTTCCCTACATGTATTGAGTTTATTTGATGATGTTTTATGCATGGATATGGTAGCATCATTTAATGTTTTTAATGCATGCTTTTATTCATCAGAATCTTGCACTTAACTAGATTTAGATTGTGTGGATGTAGGTCTAACTTGGTTTTGTTTTACTATTCACTTTCTTCTCCTTTTTTGCATAATAGGAGGAATTAATTTACAATAGCTCATTTTGATCACTTTTCCACACTGTGTTTCCATATTATTTCAGTTATTTTATTTTTTTCTTACCATATATTTTTCATTTATTTTCCATTTTATTTTATTTAAGTTCCATCAAGAAATAAAAGACCTAAAATGTTATATTGTTTTGCACAAAAAAAATTAATAATAGGGGTTTTGAAGTAATTAGAGCATCCAAATAATTTTGTTTCTCAAGGCTAACATATCAAATTATTTGGACATATTTATTTAAGGTTCCAAAATGAATTCTTGCACTCCACAGGTTCTATTATTTTAAAATTTGTTTAACAAACTAAGACAAAATTTGTTAACAAAGCAAAATAAAATTTATTTCACAAAACAAGATAAAATGAATTAAATCACCTTTCTGGGATTCACATTTCAAAGTTGGATTTAGTCATTTTATTTCATGCTCAAACAAATATTAACAAAAAATATAGAATTTGTTAAAAAATCTACTTAACAAAAGAAGATAAATCTACTTAAAACATTTTGAGATAAAATGAATTAAATCATTGTTCCAAGATCGTCATAGAGGACCAATAATGTTACATTTTCTTTCTTTCAAATTTCATGAACAATAAAGAGCATAGAAAATCAAAGTAATACCAAACCACATGCCCCTTGTTAATAGTTACTTGCACCTCTAAGGTATTTCAACACATTTTGCATATTTTCATAAGCATTCAAGCACACATTAAGCAAATAAGAACCTTGTAGAAATTTTGGATTTTTTTTGCAAGAGAGGATTTTCTAACAATAACTTGACTATGAGTATGGTTTTGCAATTGGATAAAATTATCACTCAATAGTAACCATGTTAAAATACCACATAAGTCCAGAAAAGAGAGGCCTACACCTTCAACTAGGTAGACTCGATAAAGTAATGTCAAAGAAGGGATCCAGGATGAGGATTCAATAAATTCTAATAGAGAGGTAGAAAACCTCACTGCTATGGTTACCACCATGCAGGATCAAATGAAGCAAATATTGGAAACCATTGCAAAATAGAATTTTTAAGCTAGAGGTTCAGAGTTTAGCCAAGCTAATGAACTAATTGCAAAATAAATTAGAGGCTAGAGATATTTTAGAAAAGAAACTGATTGACTTAAAAAATGTTTACATCTCCAAATTTGGTGAAGAAGGAGAAGAGTATGTGGTTGAAGCCTAGTTGAGATAATTATAAGTTTATTTCATAGTGAAGGGCTACTTCCCAGGAACTCAAATAGTTTGGGCAACAATATACCTAGAAGGGGTTTCATTAGATTGATGAGAAACCTACCATGAGAAAAACAAGATCAAATATGTGAATCTTAAATGGAAGGACTTTGTTGTAATCTTCAAGAAGATTTCAATGATAGAGTATCTCTATGCGTTAAAATTTGAAGAATTTTCCAACTTTCGGCAAGGGACCAAAATAGTGGAGATACACTATATGAAGTTGGTTCGTTGCTTAAATATGTAGCCGCATATGATGAAAAGATGAGGGCCCATAATTTTATCCTCGAATTAGAATCTAGGGTGAGACATGATGTAAACATGCACAAGCCTAAGTCATTATAGAAGGTGTATGGCCTGGAAAAGAAGGTAGAGTCTCACTTATAATTCAACTATCCCATATTATGTGAGGAAGATCAACAAGCACTTAGAAAAAGGAATAGTGAGGGATAAAAATGACAAGAAATAAAGAAGGTTCAAGAAAAACTTCCAAAAAACCAACAACAATCCCAACAATGCTAAACCTCGACCTCAAAAATTGCTAACTTTGGCTCCAATAAATAAAGTAGGGGAGAAAAAGTCAAAAAAACATCAAGAACCCAAGGATGGGTGTTATAACTATAGAGGCCCTCATTATGCTAGTTGATGTCCACATCAACCAAGGACAAGTACATCTACTACTAAGTGAAAGGAATTCATGCACTAAATTTATCCTACAACCAATAATCAAATGCTAGAAGGGTAAGTTACCCCATTGTTTGTTAAAGGTGAGATTTTTCATACGAAAGTGAATATTTTATGATAGTAGAGCCAAAAATAGTTTTATTTTTTCTATTTAAGTAAGGGATATTCCAAAAATGCCAAGATATTTAGCCCAAAGGGTGGAAGGTTGAGTATGATTCTAGGCAAACCTAATCAGTAAACAAATATTTTCCAATGGTAGATATTACTTAACTAGTGGTTCCACTGAAGGTTATTTGATACTAATAATTTATTAGTTACAAACTCATAAAGCCTTGATCAATTTCCAAGATAGATGGATCAAGCATTTATAAAAGGTATAGAGATACTGAGAATTCATAGAGGTAACGACCATTTAAATCCCAAATTTTGTCATATATGAAACTAAAGAAAGCCCTCAAGAAGGGAGGGATAGTCTATGTCATAAAACTCAATGAAGTGGGAGAAGATAAAAAAATAGAGGTGTTGAAAAACACCCAATTTTGCAGGACTTTAAATATATGTTTCCTGAGGATTTACTTGGAATTCCTCTTGTGCAAAAATTTGATTTTACTATTGAAATTATACAAAAGTAGAACCTATCCATAGATATCCATATAGGATGAATACTATTGAGATGTGAAAATTAAAAGTGCAAGTACAATGGTTGTTATAAAATGGATTGATAAAACCAAGCATGTCACCATGGGGTGCACTAATGTTATTTGTTAAAAAGAAAAATCCATTATGATTATGTATTGACTATAGAATACTTAACAAGACTACAATGAAGAACCAATACCCTTTACCTAGAATTGAAGATATGTTTTACCAACTGAAAGATGCCACGATATTCACAAATATTGATCTAAAATTAGGGTACCACCAATTAAGAATATATGAGGAGTACACTCATAAAATGATATTCAAAACTAGGCACATATATTATGAGTTTATAGTCTTGCCCTTTAGGCTAACTAATACCCCAACTGCATTTATAAATCTAATGAACAATGTGTTTAGGAGGCATCTAAATCATTTTTTCCTCATATTTTTAGATGATATCTTAATATACTCCTGATACAAGGAGGAGCATGATAAACATCTCAAGATCATGTTAGAGTTGTTAAGGGAGAACCAACTCTATGGAAATCTAGCAAAAAGTAATTTCTATGTCTTTAAGGCATGATATATTGGTAACATAATATCTATAGAGGGAATTATGGTGGACCCAAAGAAAATTAAATCCATTCTAAATTGGCCACCTCCTACCAATGTGACATAATTATGAAGCTTCATTGGGATGATGGGCTATTATAGATGTTATATAAAGGATTAATCCAAGATTGCAACTGTAATAACTAACCTCCAAAAAGAGGGAAAAGAATTCAAGTGGACAAAAAAAGTGTAATACTGCCTTTGCATTACTAAAATAAAAACTCACTACAATACCAATATTAAAAAATCTAGACCCTCAAGGAAACTTTTCAATATGCATAGACGCATCACTAGAAGGGTTAGGAAGAGTACTCTCACAAGATGAGTCATTAGTAGCATACACTTAAAGGAATTTTAAGAAAAATAAAATTAATTATGCTATGCAAGACTTAGACCTAGTTGTAGTGGTGCACTCTCTAAAAGTCTAGTGTCATTACTTGATAGGAAGGCCCTTTTAGTTTAAAAATGACCATTAAATTCTAGGGTATATATTCACCCAACCTATACTCAATGTGAGACAAAGGAGATGGGTTGAGTTTCTCACTGAATATGACTTTGAAATTGAATATATAAAGGAAAAATAAAATAAGGTTTTAGGATGACCAAGCCAAAACAGAACTGGCAAAAATCTAGGAGAAAAGAAAGCAACATAATGAGGGAGGCAAAAATCATAAGGTATGTAATAAAGATCCCAGCTTGAACATGTTTGATATCCTAGAAAATCTAGAAGTTGAAAAAGAAAACAATAAGGATGATACCATCAATGTCAAGTTTCCTGAAACCCTAGACTCCCCATCCAAATCGGGACCATCCATAGTTATGACAAAAAGCCCCAAAATCTATGCTCAAAATGAAGAAAAATTGCCAAGTCATTTCAGTTTAAACATGGAAAAAATAGAGTCAAGAGTTGAAGTTGTGGAAACAAGAGGTAGGAATGTAGCTCCTAATATGGTAGTGGAGCAAATTATCCCTTATAAGACGAGCCCAATGGTAAAATTTTCCTTGAAGGAAATCCCCCTATTTAGGAACCAGATAGGAGAGGTGAACCAAAACAAGGCTGAGGATGAAGAGGGAATTGAAAACCCCAAAAATGAGGAATAAGGTTCAAGCCCTAGACTATCACAGTATATGCCCCCTCATTTCAGTCCAAAATAGACTAGAAGCACCACCAAGCCTTCGATAGATTATGGAAGTGAAAGAAAGAAAGGGAGAATATCTACAGTAGAGCACTATAGAATGAGAATCAATGAAGAAATTGCAAACGAAAAGCAAAGAACATTGTTACAGCAAGCTATTCTTGGCTAGGATAATAACAAAATTTACAAACCCCCTTTGGCTCAGGGAAGGGGGCGGGGAAAAAATATAAAACAGTCTAAATTAAGGTTCTCTCATGGAATGTGAGAGGCCTAAACAACCCACAAAAATAAAGGATGGTGAAGTCTATAAGGAAGGATTGGAATCCTACTATCATTTTTCTTCAAGAAACCAAAATAGATGCGACACAATCAACACTTATAGCTAGAAGGATTTGGAAGCAAGGGGAAGTGGCATTTCAACAAGCGAGAGGAGCTTCTGGGGGCCTCATGATCTTATGGGATCCTATTAAAATAGAAGGAAGTATTATTTAGGAAAATGAAAGAGTCTTAAGCGTATTATTTCATGATTTTGATACTAATAAGAATTGGATTATGTCAAATTTTTATGCCCCCACCTCTGTCCAAGGGCGATCTAAACTATGGGAGTTTTTGGGGCATTTGAGCCAAGCTTTTAAAGACATTCCTTGGGTGATTAGGGGATATTTCAATACCCCCATTTACCCATCTGATAAGAAGGGAGGATCTGGGTTACCCTTAAGAAGCATGGAGGACTTCAATGAATTCATTAACATAAATGAATTGATGGATGTAAGACTAAAAGGAGCAAAATTTACATGGAGTAACAAGAGGATAGGAAGTCAGTTGATTCAAGAAATGTTGGACAGGTTTTTTTATCCAAGGAAGCTACAACAATGTTTGGTGATTCAGTGTTACAAGCCCTTCCTAAATGCGCTTCAGACCATAATCTTATTCTATGGGAGGCATTTCAGGATAACTCCTTTAAAAAGCCATTCAAATTTTTGTCAATGTGGGTTAAACATCCGGACTTCAAGAAACGAATAGAGGAATGGTGGTAGCAGCCTATCCAGGGAAGTGCTTCCTTCAAACTATCTCAAAAACTTAAGATGGTGAAAAACAACCTTAGAATATGGAATAAAGAAGTCTTTGGAAATATTTTTGAGAATAAGAGAGCAGTGGGGGAAAAATTGAGAATAATAGAAAGCAAAATCCAAAATGGAACCTATGATGAGGCGACAAGGACTGAAGATAAGGAAACCATTTGTGATTTTTATAATATTTTAGCTTGTGAGGAGATGTATTGGAGGTAGAAATCAAGGGAATTATTGCTAAAGGAAGGGGACTCTAATTCAAAGTTTTTCCATGTTACCACATTGAGAAATAGAAGCAACAATAATATTAGAAATTTAACTAAGGTGGATGGATCCTCAACTCAAAACATTCAGGAGATCAAGGACGAGGCTATTAATTTTTTTAGTTCATTATTGGGTGAATAACGGGCCTGTAACGCCCATGCAAAGGACTCTCTCCTTCAATTCATTCCACAACTCATTGATGAAATGATTAATGAGTCTCTTATAGTATCTTTTTCATATGAAGAGATCAAGGAGGATTTGTTCAACATGGATCCTGACAAAGCTCCTGGGCTGGATGTGTTTTCACCATGGTTTTTCCAAGTTTGTTGGGATATTGTTGGAGCAGAAGTTATTGCTGCAATCAAGGAGTTCCAAAGTTCAATTTATATTCCAAGGGGTTTCAATTCAACTTTCATTGCTTTGATCCCTAAAGGCCCCAACCCCAAGACTATGGCTGACTTTAGGCCGGTTAGCCTGTGTAATATATCCTATAAAATTCTATCCAAAGTTTTAGCCAACCGTTTGAAGAAAGTTCTACCGGTTATCATTGATCCAAGTCAAGGAAGTTCTGTACAAGGAAGAACAATCTTAGATGGATTTATTACTATTCATGAGGCTCTTCATACAGCCACTCAGACCAAAATAATAATCATGGCTTTAAAGTTGGACATGAACAAAGCTTATGACAGGATAAATTGGGAATTCCTAGAGACAGTTTTATTAAAATTTGGCTTCAACATGAAATGGGTCAAGTTAATAAGAGAGTGTATTTCTAAGCCTTGTTTTTCAGTTTTGGTTAATGGGTCTATTGCAGGTTTTTTTCAAAGCAAATGTGGTCTAAGACAAGGAGATCCCATAAGTCCTATGTTGTTCATCATCATAGTTGAGGCCTTGGGAAGAACCATTAAGGCAGCAGCGGTAGCTGGACTTATTTTAGGTATCAAGGCCACGTCGCTAACTACCCCGATGACACATCAACAATTTTTTGATGATACATTGCTACTGACTTTGGCTTCTATGGTTGAGGCAAGAAGGATTAAAGATATTCTCATAATGTATGAAGAAGCGGCTGGACAGAAAGTGAATTTTGATAAGAGCAAACTTTATTTCATCAATACCTCCATTCCTAGGCAAAATAGCATAGCAAGGATCATGGAATGTTAGATTGCATCCCTTCCCATCTCCTATTTAGGTCTTCCCTTGTTTATAGGGAAACCTGAAGGATCAATGTGGAACATAGTTATGGAGAGGATAAAAAAAAAACTAGCAAGTTGGAAAGAACATATGTTATCTCAAGTAGGCAAAGTAGTTTTAACTATGGCTTCACTTCAAAGTATACATGTTTCCTTCCTATCAGTGTTCAAAGGTCCCAGTAAGGTGTATCACAAAATTGAGCATCTTCAAAAAAAATTTCTTTGGTCAGGGACTGAGGATAAGAAAAGGACCCATTTAGTAGGTTGGAATAAGGTTTGCAAACCTAAAGCTGGTGGGGGGTTAGGATTGAGGAGAGTTGCTCATCTCAATATAGCTCTATTAGCCAAACAAGCATGGCGGTTATTGACTAAGGTTGATAATGAATGAACTACCATAGTTAGGAGGAAATACCTCCAAGGTGGAACTTCCTTAATGAAAACTTAGCAAGCAGGGGGTCTGCTTTTTGGAAGGCAATCCTCATGAGCAAGGATATTGTCAAGAAAGGTCTTAGATGGATTCTAGGAAATGGGCAAACAATAGACTTTTGGAAGTATCGATGGGTGAGAGCTAAGGAGTTATCCCAGAATCCTCATTTGGCTAGGATTCAAGAGCATATCGAGCAACATATTGGGAAGAAGGTTGCAAATTATATGTGGTAGGATATAAATATCAACAGGTGGAAACACATCAGAGTACAGGGTTTTGAGGTGGATTCTGAAGAGCTTTATAAAATTTTAACTCAACAAATTATTCCTTTTGGAGAGGATGAAGATCACATTGTTTGGGATGAGATTGAAAGTGGTGACTTCACAGTTAAGTCTGCCTATAATTTTCTTCTCAATGTGCAAGGTCAACAATTTCAATCGAGTTTGGTTTGGATCAAAGGCTTAATTCCTAAAATATCATTTTTTTCATGTTTGGTGATTCAAGGAAAAATCCTCACTATGGACAATATGTTATCCAAAGTTATGGTTATTGCTAACCATTGCTACATGTGCAGGGCAAGATGGGAGACAACCCAACACTTGTTTCTGGAGTGTCCGATAGTGGAGTCCATCCTGGATGAAATTTTCCAAGCCTTTAGGATCTCATGGGTTAAGCTTGCTCTTATATCCAAAGTGTTCCATCAATGGCCTCAACCCTTTGTTAGCCTAAAACTTAAGTACCTATGGAAAATTTTTTGGCATCATTTTCTCTAGCAGATTTGGCTAGAAAGGAACCATAGAGCCTTTAAGGATACCATTCACAACCCAAAAACCATCCTCAACAGAATTATTGTCTTTGCAAAAGACAACCTTAGCACCTTAGTGGATGAGAACCACT
Source organism: Wollemia nobilis (assembly GCA_028583015.1). Lineage (NCBI taxonomy): Eukaryota > Viridiplantae > Streptophyta > Pinopsida > Araucariales > Araucariaceae > Wollemia > Wollemia nobilis. The sequence continues at coordinate 82,278 of JAQPPZ010004362.1, read as the reverse complement.
CAATTCCTCCCCAAGAAAAAAAATTAGCTCAGGCTTTAGGTATTGTGGAGAAACCTTCCATTCCTTTGCCCAATCCTAGAAATGGGATTTCTTGGGAGCCACCCCCCTAGGGTTGGTTTAAACTAAATTTTGATGGTGCAGCCAAGGAGAACCCGGGAAGAGCTGGAGCTGGAGGAATAATCAGGGATCATCAAGGAAATCTGGTCAAGGCCTTCATTGAACCATTGGGAATCAAAACTAATAACGAAGCAAAAGCTAGAGCTCTTTGGAGAGAGTTGCAAGTAGTCCAAGCAACTCAAGGTAACTTAATGATTGAAGGTCATTCGATGAACATCATCAACCTGTTAACCAATGGCAAAAAACCTCCATGGAGAATCGAGGGAGTCATCCATGAAGTGGGGATCCTTTTTGCGGCAAGACAGAATAGGAGGGCTCGTCATGTGTACCGTGAGGCCAACAGGTCAGTTGACAAATTAGCCAACATAGGTGTTGATGTTGATAGTTTGGTGACATGGACACAAGGTGTGCCACATGAAGTGGAAAACATTATTAGTCATGAAAAGAAACCTACCCGTTAAGGAGAAATATGAATGGGTGTTCTTTCCCCATGGAGCTGGTAATAACTATGGGGTTTCCCTCTAAATCATACCAAATTGGAAATGAAGGTAATAGGGTGTAAGCCTTGGAGGATTTTGAAAGAGAATAGGAAATGGGCAAGCAACAAGTTTCACAAGTGCAAAGTTCCAAACTTCAATTTCCTGTCAATGTAAGTAATGTTTACAGTTATGTTTAGGTATGGGTGTGCCTTGTTAGTAAGGTGTTGTAGGGGATTCAACATAAGTTTTGGTAAGAAAGTTTCAAGGATGACTAGGATCTACAATCTCAGCAGAAGGCTGGATATTGTAATAAGTTTTGGGTTAACCTGAAAAACCTGGTAATTAATGAAAACTTTTATTTACCAAAAAAAAAATAAGGTTTTCGATGCATTAAGTAGAAGGAAGCATATAGTATATATAAGTAGAAGTCACATAGATCTAATGGATCAAGTGAGGAAGAAGCAATCTCAAGATGAGTATTGCAAGGAAATTTGAACTAATATGAGCAAGGATCCTAAGGGTAATATGGATTTTAGCATGAACTATGACCTTTTGTGCTACCAAGGTAGGATTTTTGTATGAAAATGGGTGGTTTAAGGAGGCTAATAATATAATAAGTCCATAGATCCCCTTATTCTGCACATCATAGAGGGAAAAAAATTAGGGAAAACATGAAAAGAACCTTCTTTTGGATAGTAATGAAGAATAATATTACCAATTTTGCTGCTCAGTGTCTTGAATGTTAGAAGGTTAAGGCTAAATACCAGCATCCTGCAAGACAATTGTACCCACATGATATACCCATACAAAAATGGTAGATCATATCTATGAACTTCATAGTAGGATTACCTAAGATTAGGTATTAACATGATGTAATCCTTGTAATAATAAATAGGTTGACTAAGGTTTCATATTTCATACTAGGAAGCATCAAGTATGATGCTCAAGTAGTGGTTAACAGGTTTTCCAAAGAGGTGTTTCGATTGCATGGGTTTCTTAAAATAATCATTTTAGATAGACATTCTAGATTCACTTCTAAATTTTGGAAGGTCCTACATTTTGTAATAAGCATAAAATTGATTAATGTAAATAAAGGGATTATAGTTTATTTTTTTAATTAAATAAATGAAACTTTGATTAATGTAAATAAAGTGATTATAGTTTATTTTGTTAATTAAAATAATGGGTTTGATTAATGTAAATAAAGGGATTATAGTTTATTTTGTTAATTAAAGGAATGGGACTTTGATTAATGTAAATAAAGGGATTATAGTTTATTTTGTTAATTAAAGGAATGAGACTTTGATTAATGTAAATAAAGGGATTATAGTTTATTTTGTTAATTAAAGGAATGAGACTTTGATTAATGTAAATAAAGAGATTATATTTTATTTTTTTAATTAAAATAATGAGACTTTGATTAATTTAAATATAAGAATTAATGTTTTTTTGTCTAATTAAAGTAATGTGACTTTTATTAATTAAAATAGAAGGAATATATATTATTTTCTTAATTATGGAATAAGACCTTAGTTATTTTAAATAATAGCTTTGTTATGATTTGATTAAATTAAGACTTGTGATCTAGTTGTATCTGTTGAAATAAATATCTTTGAGTAAATGAGAGATAAGAATATAAATGAGAAAAATATTATGATATCAAATAGACAGTAGATAGTTGAATGCTTTATTTAAATTTGTATAGTTGCAATTTGGCAAAGTAGTAAATGCATTGGTTTCATGTTACTAGTACATGCATTTAAATGCATGTCTTGCATAGAACTATGATCTGCCCTGATTCCATGCTACCCTCCAAATGAATAATGAAAAGACAAGTAGGACCAAAGAGGAAAATGGGAGCCAATGCACTGGTTTTATTTATAATTACAGTAATTTATTCATGCTCAAAATGGACTAGACTTGTAGGGAGAAATCCTTATATGGACATGGAAGTATTACTTATTATTTTAAAAGTATGGAGGTTTTACCATACTTGGATATATGTAATAGTTTATTGAATGAATGAGGAATGTATCTTAAATTTACTGTTATGAAGTATCTATGCATTGTTATCTATATTTCTCTTTTATTTAATTTTTATCTTCATTTAAATGTTGTTTCATTTCTAAGTACTTCTCTTATGCTTTATGGAATTTGTACCTTAATTTATTAAATAGAGAGACATATTCTTGTCTTCTTGCCAAAAATAAAAGTTACTTAAGGGATTGATACCTCTTAGGGTGAACACATAAAAGGATCTAAGAGATTAAGACCTCTTAGAGTGAACATAGAAAGGACCTAAGAGAGTAAGACCTCTTAGGGTGAACATGGAAAGAACCTAAGGGATTAAGACCCCTTAGGATGATGTTAACTAAGTAAATTTATTGCTTACATAAGAGTTAAGATAACTCGTCGTAAAGATGAGATAGACAATTTAACTTATAATATACATAGAATACATACTTAGATAGAATTGTGTATGGTATGGTTATGGGTGTATACCTGTGATTGTACTTAAGGTGATAAGTTAGCTCATCAAGAAGGTGATATAGATAGCTTATCTATGGAAAACATAATATGTTTACATAGAATATTTGTGTAGGATATTAAATTTTATGTAACTCTTTAGGAAATTTGGGAAACTTAGAAAACTTAGACAATAGATTAACTAAATGTGAACAGGGGTTTCTGAATCTCTTCTATAGTAAAAATAATTTTTTTTTCTTTTAGCTAGTTTTTGAGTCATTACAAACCTAGTGAAATAACCTAGAGGTAAACTAAAAGACAACCTAGAAATGTTGTAACAACCCAAGTATACTCGCCTAGTTGCACAACTCAATCTAGCTCACTAGTTCCGTAAGGTAATTTTTTTGTCTAACTTTACAAACTAGACTCAGACTAAATGAATGTTTTTTTGAGTTAACTAATTTAATGATCACCCAATATTTAATTAGTACGAGGTATAATATGATAATTTCAAGAATTAGGACCATAGGTGACCTCCCAAGTGGACAAGACCAATCAAATCCTATAGAAGATGTATTTTTATGGATCTATCTTCTAAACATCTTGTTATGACATGAGCACAAATCTATAGATGGGGCTATCCTCTAGAGCCCATAACACCTAAAGGGTGGATACATACTCTTCCCATACCTTAACATAAGGAACCTCGGTATAAATTGACCAACTTATTCTAGAATTAACATGCAAGGGGGTTATGTATATGCTTAGTGCCCGGTCAATTGTCCACTTTACTAGAGTCAACTATATGGACCTTGTATCACTTATCAAGATTATGATTAATGAAAAATTATCCCTTACCAACTATTATGGATTATTCTAGCTCCTATATCTTGTTAGATCTCTCCTAATCATAAATTGAACAAGGATCCATCATTGTGCTACTCATACAGTGACCTAGAGGAGACATCCCATACCATCCCTTGTTACCTTCATGTCCTATTTTTTTGTCATAAATGCAATTGTTCTTGAATCATAGTGATTACCTAACTTGTAATTATTGGTATTGGGTGTTTGGTGTTATTCATCCTTCATGATGAGATTGGTATGAATTTTCTTAGGAAAGGTTCTCAACTAAATTTATCATAAATTTAATATAATTTCCTTTTTTTATAAATACTTGTTTAATTCTAACACATACCTTAGAAAAAATACCTTTCTAATATAGAAACTAAATTATGAATTCATAAAATAAATAAACTTCAATTACTTTACTCATACAAAATTTAAAGCATGAATTTCATAAATTAATTAAACTTTATTTATCCCTTCTAATAATAATTAAAAACAAATTTAAAGTCTTTTCAATTTTCAATTAACATAGCTATAACATTTTTTTTTGGTAGATAAGATACTATAGCATTAATCCCGGGTTTTACAGGTTGACCCAAAACCTTTTACAAAAATCAGCCCAGGGGTGTTAATGAACATGTCCTTACTAAGGATCCTATATATGTAAAATCTACATGCCGCCAAAGCCATTACATCCGGTAAGGCACATAGTATGTTATCAAAAAGAAACTTCCCATACAACATTTTGGGTATACCCCGAGAAAATACACCTGCATCATAATTACAAAAAAATAAATAGACACAGATCCCTTCCTTGAAATAGTGGAGAAATAAAAAGTTGTAGACACACATAGCAGAGTACTGAAAATAGCTATAACATTTTAATTAACATAATAAAAAAGCAATTTTATGAAAGTCTAATTATGTACAACAAATTTCCTTATAAATATTTACTTCTAAATACATCATCTTTATGAGGGTCAAATTAAATATAGCTAAGACTTTTTAAGTCTCTTGTAGCTTCTTTAATTAATCTACCTTAAAGATTAAAATATAAAATCATTTCCATGCACATAATAATAGCCATCTACTCAATTGTTATAAAAAAACATTATTCTATCTTTTGTAATAAATATGAACATATCTAAAATAAAGTAACTTAAGTCTTAGGGTCTTAATGACGTATTTACAACTCTATTTCTAAAGGATTCCTTAACAACTTATTTGTTCTTTACTTTGGTGGACTTTATCTAAGCTTCTACTTACTAGACCTACATAACACATTATTAATTTACAAGTTTCTACTTACTAGACCTACATAACACATTATTAATTTACAAGTTTAAATTAGCTTCTAGCATTGTTTAATCAAATACGTCTTGAAAAGTTATAGAAAATAATACTCATTAGGCAACACTCTTTAGAGGTTGGAAAATGAATTTTGCAAGCCCTTTATAATTTAAACCAATAGTAATATCCAAGAAATAAGATATAATATAAAGGAATAGAGCAATTTTATTAGTTTATTTTAGTAAGAACGATTTTTTTTATTATCAAGTATGAAACAATAAAGTAGTACACTTTAAATATTTAAGCATGAGTTGATTAAGAAACTAAAATTCAATAATATTCAATTCCATAAAATTAAATTCAATAAGTAACACTCTTAAAAGAACATGAAAGTTTTCTCCTCATAACAAACTCTCATAACCTCACATTAAATGCATATATTTGATAACCAATTATTTGAGCTTAATAGGTAGGTTTAATATTCTATAAAATAATGCATTGACTGTATTTCATTTAACCATTCAATCTAATATTATACTAAAGTAAAAGAATAAATCAATACCTCATGATTTCTAAAAGGAGTCTTCAAATAAAGTAATACAACATATTTAAGCTCTGTATCTAGAAAATTCACCTATAGTTTTTTATCTTCAATATAATGAGTTTTATATAAATTCCATGCGATTAATTAAAACTCATTCTCGAAGTACGTAGCCAAAAAAATCAGGTTTCAATCATGATTAAATATTTAAGTACTCAAATAATTAAGTAATCACAACATAAATATTTCTTTCATTGCATTAGCAACTAAAAAATATCAAGTAGTGCTCATTGAACTGTGCTTGACTCAGGGATTTTAAAAACAATACAACCCTATATATCGTATTTTATAATGATGGTGCCATAATCAATTTATAAAAGAAAGTAGAAATTCAATAATTCATTAGCAATCAAAGGACATTTATGTCAAAAACTTTAACAATCCAAGGTAAACTATGTTGAGAGGATTTTTTTTGAGGTCCTAAGGTTTAATTACTTTGGCAGTACACAAAAACTAAAGATGTGTTATCCAAAGATAATAATATAAGGTGTTTTGAGCACTTGATTAAATATACCAAAATTTATTGAATATTTTCAAAAGAGAATTTAAGAGGGAATATAAACCATACATATAAGCTAGAAAAGGGAATGATTAAATAAACTTAGAGAAGATGCATTTCAATTTGATAATGAAAGTTTTCTTTCTCCAACCAATATAACCCCTGGGTTCCTCAGGACTAATTATTATTCAGTTGATAGTGGTGATTCTCCTCCTGATGAGCTACCTGGTAAGTGCTAGACATGACACTAACCCAGTAAAGGTTCTCCATTTAGCCTACACTGGAGCTTCCTCGAGGAGGGTGGTTTTCTGGATCAAAATTACCATTTTGAAATACAAAATGAATGCATATATGTGCTTAGTATTAATGATATGCAACTAGATTATATTGAAAAATTAAAGCAATGGGCACATACAGATGAGGTAGTTTAATAACACACTGCAACACACATATACAACAAAAAATATTTGTTTTTATAAAATATGAATACATTTGTTTTATAAAGGTGCTCAGATCAAGGCCCGCTTACATTGGCTTAAAATTGGGGATAGAGTTTCTAAGGAATTCTTCCAAAAGTTACGTCCTCCTCGCAATGCCACTAAATTCAAAGCTATTATGGACAATGGTATTCACCATACCTCTCTACCTAGTATTGTTGACATTTTTGTTAAGCATTACACTCAAGTTTTTGCTGCTCAGTCTTCTTCTCCAGAGAGGGATGAAGCTCTCAAGATTTGCATGGATGTTGTCCCTAACCAACTCTCTATAGCTCAAAGAGAGGAGTGTGAAAAGTATTTATCTATTGATGACCTTGCCTCAACATTAACTCAAATGGCCAATGAGAAGGCCCCAGGCTTGGATGGATTTCCTTGTGAATTCTACAAGGCATGTTGGGACTTTGTTGGTTCTGATTTACACAAAGTCTACCTTGAAGCCATGCACAGTGGCTCTCTTGGAGCAATTTTGAACCGAGGTAATATCAAGTTCATTCCAAAACAATGGGATCCTGAATGTATAAAAAATTGGAGGCCAATTACCCTGCTCAATGTCAGCTATAAGATTATTGCCAAAGCCCTGGCTCTGAAATTCCGGTCCCTGTTGCCTCTTATTGTTAGGCCGAAGCAAACAAGATTTATTAAAGGCAGATATATCTTGGATAATGTCATTGCAGTTTGGGAAGGTATGGAATGGGCTAGGTGGTCTGGTTAGCAAGCCCTCTTCTTGAAAATTAATTTTGAAAAGGCCTATGATAGAATTGAATGGAACTTCATTCTTTCCATGTTATAGTCTTTAGGGTTTGGGACTGTTTTTGTTCAATCTATCAATATTCTTTTTCAGGATGCTTCGAATGTTTTATCTTTGAATAATCATCAAACTAGGTCAATTGATTTGTTTAGATCTATTCGGCAAGGTTGTCCCTTGGCTCCTTCTCTGTATATCCTTGCTACTGAAGCCTTTGGATATTTTCTTGCTAGGCATGCTTCTTTGGGCCAAATTAAGGGTATTTCTCTCCCTGATAACCAAGGTCAGTTCATTAATGGTCACTTTGTTGATGAATATTTTCTCACTCTTTTAGAGGAGGAACACTCAGTGAAGGAAGCACTCAGATTTTTGGAAGTTTTTTGTCAGGCCTCTGGTTCTAGTATTCAGTGGAGAAAAACTTCTTGTTATCGGCATTCCCCTACCCCTCTCCCTCCTTGGATAGAACAGTTTCAATGGCATTGGATTTTGCTAGGAGAAGTGTTCAAATTTCTAGGGATCCCTTTTGTTTTTTATGGTTCCCATTTTCAGTTATGGAACTATGTTCTGCAGAAAGCTGAGAAAAATCTTGAGTATTGGATTACTAAAAAGATGTCTCTGGCAGGAAAATTCTAGATTTTTTTTAAGGTCCTTGCCTCTACTCATGTGTATTACTCTTCTTGTTGGGTCCCTTCACAAGCATGCTACCTTAAGCTTGAAAGACTATTGAGGAATGTTTTGTGGGCAAACTCAACTGAGAATAAAGGTTTTCACCAGGTTGCTTGGGATATGTGTTGTTTACCTAAAGCTTCAGGAGGAATAGACATGGTTGGCTATAAAATACAAGGCATGACTCTCTGTGCCAAATGGATCATACGAGCCCCTAAATGCTTGGAGGCCTAGAAAATCCTCATCAGACATTGTATTTCTTCAGGGATGCATTTGAACAAACAATCCTAGAGAGGAATTGACCTCCCTTCCCTAATTGTAATTCCAGTCTTTGTGAAAATCTCTGGTTCTTTTGTGATTAAAAGTATTTGGAAATCATGGCAGCAATTCACTCCTTGGCTTAAGTGGAAAGGGAATAGAGGCCATAAAGGACTATCCATCAATTCTTTAAACATCTGGTGGTCTTCGGTGATTAACATTCAGGGAACTCCTCTTGCTCAGGTCCCGTGGATTCATGCCCAAAAGTTTTTTAAAAAAGGTATATCTACAGTTTCTAATTTTTATTCTCAAACCTTGAGGGATTGGATCCCTTGGCCACTTTTTAAACAACAATTTCAGTTGAGCACTGGTGACAAGCTCATTTATGAATCAATAATTGATATTATCCCCTTTTCCATGTGGCACAAGTGTGGGCAGCACTCTCAGAGGCCATGGTGGAAAGATTGGTCCTGGTTTTCAGATATACCATTGTTGAATTACTCAGCTAAATTGGGTTACAAGTGGCTCTCCCCAATGTTGCCAATGGTCCCTAGACTTAATGATAAATGGGGAGATCTAGTGGTGGTTTCTGGTTGGAAGGCTCGATTTCAGATAGTTTGGTCTTCTTTTCTTAAGCCAAAACAATCATTTTTTGCTTGGAGCCTTCTCTTTCAAAGTTTACCCTTAGGAGACAGACTCAGGCACTTGGGAGTTGCAAACCCTAAATGTGCATTCTATAATGAGGATGAATCTTCTCCTCATATTTTTTGGTTCTACACAAGAGCAAGGAGTGCCTGGGAATGGGGATGGTATTTTTTTTCCCAATTCTAGGATGAATCCCTTACATGGCAGCAAGCTCTATTAGGGGATAAGATTAAATTTTTTCTTCCCTTGTCCAAAGTGTGGCACATATTTTGAATTAGTCTTCTTTTTCACATGTGGAAATCTAGAAACAAGATAGTTTTTCAACATCAAAATCCTTCTGATGAATTTTCTCTAGCTGACAAAATAGAGGTGTTTCAAGATACATGGTTCCAGATTTGCAATCAGTAGGCTAAACTTGACATTGAGTAGGTGCACATGAAGGCACTTTTGGATGACTAGAAAAATGCACCATGCTCAGTTAGCAGGGTTTCTCCAAACAATGCACAACAGACATCCTGTTCCCGCTCGAGGTCTCATCAACTGCCACGTCTGGTGCATGCACAGGGAGGTTGGGGACATGACAATTTTACCTACAATGATGGATGGAATGCATAGCCAATTTAATCACCATCATGTTCTCCACCCAGAGGTGCCTAGGATGATCTGGTGGAAGTTAATGGTGGCACACAAGATCGTGCCTAGAATGCAGGGGATATAAGTGCACATAATCGCCAGCTTGGTAGATCTCGAGGATAGGGCTGGGGAGATTCAAATGTTCATGAGGATCAGGGACACACAGATGGATTACTGCATACCTTGGCCATTCCATGGGACTCCAACATAGACGTGCAGCCACAAACTTTTTGATTGCATGCAAGTTTCACTGCCTGTTTGATTGATGTTTCCTAGTTTGTAGTGAGCTCTAGTTTGTGGTTTCCCAACCCATGGTTAGGGTTGGTTTGTTTCTTCCAGGGGTGTGATCATTGCCACCCGCCACTTTTTTCATGTTAAAATTTATTATTAATATAATTTAGCTTTTCATCAAAAAAAATATGAATACATTAATAATAGGTATAATGGTTGTAGAGTATAGCTTACAAGTATATAAATAAAATAGTTTAATACTTCTATTAAAGTAAAACCCACTGAAGTAAGTTCTATGGAGATTACAAGGTGAGCTGATTTATTTTGACACAAAGACTATAATCAATATGATAAGCTAATACAAGAATTAGGTCTTTGATTAATATTTCACATAGATAAAGAATATTTAAGAAGGAATGTTGATCATATACAATAACAAGAGTTATATAAAAGCAATTTTAGAGTATAGCATTTGCAAACAAATATAGAATGTATTGAAAGCATCTTATATTATTTTCTCCCTATGTATATAACAATTGGAAATAAAAACAACCTTACAAATGTTCTAGTGTAGTCTAACACAAACAACTCATTTTACAATTTATCATAATTTAGTAATATAGGAAATGAAAAATATTTTAAGCTACTTCATACATATATCATCAAATACTAAGTTTAACAAGGTCAACCTAGTAAATCTTCTACTTGGTTATACCAACTTCCTTTACTCAAATTTACCTACTGAACTTGCTTTGAATATAAGATTATGCTATATTTACTAAATGAATGTAATTGCCTATTTTAATATAAAGCTTTAACATGCTTCTAATTTTAACCAAGCATTCTAGTCAATCAAATAAGGGATAAAATATGTCATAGATAAGCTAGTCTTCCCATCACAAACATTTGACATAAAATAAAGTAATGTTGGAGCATAAAAAAATCCAATATACATCTTGATTAGTCATTTGACATGGAAATGAGATAGATATTTACTTCATAAGTTATTTCCAATCTTAATCACATGACTTATTTCACATTAATAGGGTACCCTTTAACATACTAGCAAAGCACAAATAAAATAATATTTAAGTAGACAATCTCTCTAATATGTTTTTTTGATAGCTTTGGCATACAAATCATTATACAATTGGTATTATAAAAAGTGTTTAATCTTTCAACCAAACCTTGTAAGGGGGGCGGAGGTCCAAGGTTCAAATCTCGGGCCTCGTAAAACTGAAAATGTGTCCCTTTATTGGTGCTTTCAACAACATAAAAGGTCTAAAATAATTATGGCATGGTGGTTATAGGGGCAGAATGTACGAAGATATATGTTGTGTATTTTAGGGCAAACAATGCATAATACTGTGGTGGCCATAAAAGCCGAATATCCTACCCAGACTCATGGCAGCTACCAATTCCACCATGTAAATTAAAAAAAAAAAGTGGTTAATCTTCCAACAAAACTTACAGAATCAAGCCAAATACTTGAAATAAAGTAAATAAATAGATTTTTCATTTTATTAAACACCATTCATCAAATCATAAAATATCAATTTGCATTCATATAGAATATGGATACCTCGACCTGTGGTTCTTAAACTGAATTATCATCAACTTTTGCTAATTGCCTCCTCCCTTTCCAAGCTCCCCATATGAAAATTAAAATCCCTCCTATTAATTTCTCCCTTTTCCTCATTCTATAAATATACTAATAAGATCAAACAAACCAAACAACTGGACTACATGCTAGGTGGAATTTTAAAACAACCATAGAAAAATGCATGTAAAGGCTTGTCTTCATATCTGCTAGGTGGAATTTTAAAACAATCATAGAAAAATACATGTAACATTATGCATACATACATAAATAAAAAGAGTATTTATTAATTAATTATTTTAATTATTATATTTTATTATTTTTTTTATTATTTCATTAATTAATAAATAATAGATTATAAAATAAAATATTTCACTACCGTTAAATCATCCATTTGGTTTATGCCTATGATTCTTCTTCCCATACTAACAATCTAATGTTTCAATATACCAAAAGAGAATACCTCCCATGCTTTGGCATTTTCCTTGCCATCAAAGGTCTACAATATTTATTTATTCATACACATGAAATATATATATAGAACACAATATAATAAATAATACATACACACAATGCAAGTCAAACATTCAAAATGCACCTATATGAATGCATTTGTGTGAGATTCCATGTACTCATGAGTCATGGTGATATTTTAAGTCACTATCATTTCTCATATTATCTTTTTCAGTCGACCTTTATTTGTTTGTTAAAGGAGTGTACCTGGTCTTGTAATCACAAAAGCCATCAGCAGTACCACATTCTAGGAGCATAAAGTAAGTATAACTTATCAATCCATTTGTAAATAATAGCTATGCTAGGAGGGTTGTTACAAAGGTAGACTGGATGGAGGTAATTTAATCTAGCTAAAATAGGTCCAAAAGAGCTAGAGACAACAAAAGGAAAATCCAATACCAAAGCCAAATCCAAATCCAAAGCAAGAGCTAAAGCCAAAACCAATATCCAAAATAAAATCCAAAGCTAGTGTAAGATCTAGAGTAGGAGCCAAAGCAAGAACCGTGATAGAATTGCATCCTACCACCTTAAGTAGTCCAAATTAAGGTAGGGTAGTATTATTTATTTGTCATATCAAATAATGTAATAGGAGGGGGATGTTATCATAACCAATTACAATATCTACATACATATTTGAGATAGCAAATATTATTTGAGCATATTCTTAATGTATTATTTCATTCCTATATGGAGGTTGCAATGAACTGATACAGAAATATATATAGATCTAATGTACAACAAGTAGGATGATAATAAAATAGATAATATCTTTCTATGCTTAACATATATCTCCAACAATACATAGTTATATTTGTGCACATATGGGAGAAAAATATCTCTCAAGAAATATGTACTTCCTTCTTATCATTAATGAATTTTCTAGATATGTGTTGTACATTATTCACACTAAGGATGAGATCTTTGATAGTAGATAGATTCAAGACCTTCAAGGCTCTTTTTGAGAATCAATTAGATAGGAAATTCAAATGCCTATTGATAAATTGGAGAGATGAGTATGTTAATTATGGTTTTGATATTTTTATACTTTATCATGGGCCTTCATATTACAGGATTGTTCACTATCCTCAATAGAATAGTATGGATGAAAGAAAAAATAGGGTGATAATGGATTTGGAATAATTTATAATTCATTACAAAGGGATGGATTATAAATTTATGGTTGAGGTTATTACTTATGCATCATACATCATCAATAATTTCCAACCAAGGTAATCTTTGTCATGACACCTCTTAAGTGACTAATAGAGGATAAATTTAATGTGTCTCAATTTCATATCTTTAGGTATTTAGCATGAGGTTGGATATCAAAAAATCCTTTGAAGAATGAGGCATAAAGGATTCATAAGTGAATTTTAATGGGGTATTCAAATACATCAAAAGAATGTTGTCTTTATGATACTTAATGGCTTGAGGTTTTAATTTAGAGATATGTCATCCTTCATGAGGTTTTACTAGGTACTCCTTCCACCCCATAAATTTATATTTTGGAAAATGTTTCTTCTAATACTTTGACCATCTAATAATTAGATATGTTTTTCAAGATTTTGGTTTACTCTATTCCTATTATATCATCTTGTTCATCTTCTCCTTTAATTTACCCATGTTCATATTCAAGTGGATGTATATCACCTATTGATTTGATCACTTCATAAGCAACACCAAAGGTAGGAAATTTTTCTCTAGGTTTAGCACACAACGAGAAAGATACATAAGTTCAAAGTGATCTAACCTTGCATGATGAGTTCAGTGGAAATATTGAGTTATAATATTTCTTTTTAGCTTTTGATGTTGAGTTACTACAAAATATATATAATCCTTCCTTAATTTGTCCAACAACCAAGTGGGTTAACATGCTACTAAAGGATGCTTTGCCTATTTTATCTTGAGTGAAATCAAAAGGGTTCTTCTTGATAAGTACTTTTTAAGGTAGAATATTCCCAAGATCCTTTCACATATTCTTGAGCTAAAGGATGACTAGATTGGGGATATGTTATGTTGGTAGAGTGTGAGGCTCTAGTGAATAATACAACTTGAAAGTTGGTTCCTCTTCAAAGAGGGAATAATGATGTTGGTTGTAAAAGGGTCTACATGTTCAAAATGCACTTCATATGGCTAGGTAGGTAAGCACAAGACATGTATTATTGCTAAGGAATTCTCTCAAAAAGGAGTGGACTATTCTTTGAAATCTACACCAAATGGTAATATGAAATTAGTCATGATTATTATATTTGTTTTTGCATCATATGAATGGAAGGAACATCAAATGGACATGGATAGTAGATCTCTACATGGATATTTTTATGAAGACATCTACATTCAATAGTCATCCAATTTTTAAATTGAGGAATCTAGTCCTTTGATTTCTTGTTTGACAATGTCTTTGCATGGACTTAAGAAGGATTTCCTATACATGGAATGAGAAGATTCATTCATTGTTCTTTAGTTCTAGTCTTCATCAATATGGGGCTAAACATGATGTTTACATCAATCATTAGGATGGGGAAATTTTTGTGATTGTGTTATATGTTAACTAATTGGTCCTCACTAGTAGACCTTATACTCTAATGTAGAATATTAAATCATGACATAATTCCACTTTTGATATGAAAATTTGGATATTTTGCAAATTTTTTGGTTTTGAGATTGATCTAGCATCACCATTTTCCATCCCAAATATGCTTTGAATTTTATTCAATTTTTTAGGATGGAGGATTGTAAGTTTTCTCAAACTTCATATGCTTTAGGCCTAAAGCTTAAAGCTAATTGTACCTATCCTTTGGTGGATTTTATGTTGTATCTAAAGTAGGGAAAAAAAGTGCACCAAATTATGATAAAAAATACATGTATCTATGTTCTATTGCTTATGAGCATCAAATGGAAGCATGCAAGTAAGATGGAAAGATAACGAATAACAAGAAATGAAGCAAAACAAATGGATTTATTATTAATCAAGAAGATAAAATCTAGGTTACAAAATGTCCCATTTGAGGGATCAAATGATTGATACAACTATTTATAAATCATGTGCCCAAGTGTCAAAATCCTTCAAGTAACTCGGGTGCACATCCAATGTCTTTCCTCGTACCCACAATAGATGTGGGTGGTCCAAGGTTGCTTCCACTTGTATATTTGATCTATATGTATTGTGCTTCTTCCCAATGCACTTTAATAACCTATACCTGCACATAAGGAAACCATAAATGTCAAATAGTGAGTGTGTGTAATGAAAAACATGTAATCCCCACAGGCACCAAATGGCTAGTAATGAGAATATGTATCAAATCAAATCCAAATGACTTGAACCCTATATTGTGAAGCTCTATTTTCATGACCATTATAACCATGACTTCTCAATTGTGTATCTCTAAAACAAAAACCATGTTGCTCATTTCTTTTACACTAAAAATCCCTATGACCAATCCTATTGCACGAGAAGAAATATCCCTAAAAACCATACCTTATTCCCTTGAATTTTCTTCTAGAAAAATCAAACTTTTTTTATCCATGGATCCTGCAATGTATAGCCCTGTGTCCAAATCCATTACAAGAAAAACAATGTCCTTGAAAAGCCCTTTTTCATGCCTTGGTTCTTCATACCTTTCTTGATCATTATCCTTATGATCATCTTCAACCTGTGCATTAAATCCTTGAACCTTATTTGTAGTATCTAAATCCTCTTCCTTAATTTCTTCCTTGCTTTTATTTTCAAGATTTTCTTCTCCTTTTGAACTTGATTCACCTATCTCAAAACAATATCCAAACTAAATATTTGGAGCCATAGGAACTTTGGAACAAATATTAGGTGCTTACTTGATTTCATATTTTAGAACTTCCATTTCTTTTGAGTGTGATTCCTCAAACCTAAAGTATGGGACCTTTGGTGCTTTGGAATCTTCCTCTTATTTCTCTTCATTTATGTCAAGTAGCAACTTGGCATCCATCTATATAGCCTCTAAAATACATGTTTCCTTCTTAGTACAAATATCTTGACCTTTTGAGTCGTGATGGATCAAAATTCTCATGTAGGTAACATCTCAATTCTTTTAGATTCTCCTTAACCTCTTGTAGTTGCTCATGGATAACATTGAAGTCTTCCTTTAGATCAACTAAGACATTATCCTCTTGTTTAACTTCTTCTGTTTGGAGTGAATGTTCTTCTTCTAATTCTTTTATTCCATAGAAAAACCCTTCTTAATATTCACTATAACTAAGATCATTATAATCTTCTATAGAAAACAAACTCTCAAGATTTATTTGACCATGTCTATTTCCTTGATGTGTCATCTCATCTTCACTATCACTTAAACCATTGCAATACCCTGATCTGTGATCTCTTTGACCACACACAAAACATTGTTCTCTTTCACCTTATATTCCTAGGAATAAATGCTCATCCTTTTCATCATCTGAATTGTCTCTATCATTATGATCTGAGCTATCACTTGCTTCTACAATGTAGTAATATTTCTTTGCCTTACAAAAAATTTTCTTCTTCTCATACCTGTTTTGCTTGAATTTGTCATCTTTGTCATGCTTATGCTTTCCATATTCTTTTCTTTTGTGACCCAGTTTTTCATCATCATTGATTTCTTCATGTGGATACTTGTATGCATAGTGACCAAGATCACCACACTTGTAGCACTTGGCTTTCCTTATATTTTTGAAATTCCTTGAGTCCTTATTTCTTTTGATGAAGTTAGCTTCCTCATCATTTTCTAAAAATCTATGTATTTTTGAAACTTTCCCTTTCAATGTTTTTTGAATCCTTGAATGCAATCTCTTTTATTGGAGCTTGATGCTTACTTACCCTCATCTCATAAGTTGTGAGAGTACCTTGCAATTCTTCCATTGTTAACTTATTGATATCCATTGTTTCTTCTATTGCTAAAACCTTTGCATCATATTTCATGGGAAGTGATCTCAAAATATTGAGTAATTTTTGATTCTTTCATCTCAAAACCTATGCCTCTCATAATATTAGTAATCTCATCAACTCGAAGTAAGAACTTTGCAATATCTTCAGAATCTTCCATTTTTAATTTTTCAAATATTTTTCTATGAGTTTGTAATTTTGCCAACTTTACCTTGGAATATCATTCATAAGTATTCCTCAACTTGGTCCACATATCATTAGCTAAAGTACATACCATGACCTTTGCAAAATCCTTCAAGTAGCCCACTCAAAATACAATTCATTGCTCTTGCATTGATCTCAACCAATTTCTTGGTAGTCTTATCTTCCTCGGGATCACCTTCAACCTTATACTCTTTTTCAACCATCTTCCATACCTCATATCCTTGTGATATCAAGTAGTTATTCATTCTCATGCTCTAGAAATTATAATTGTTACCATAAAATAATGGAGCCTTATTTGAAGATATTCCTTTCTATGAAGCCATCTATATTCTTTGTAGAATCTGCCCTCAAGCTATTAGCCTTTTCGAAGAAACCCAATATGATACCAATTGAAGAACACAAGCTTATATTGAGAGGGGGCTTGAATAATATAAAACCACTTTTTACTTTTTCTTCCAATTCAATATTATGTTGTGTAAAGATAGTAGTATCAATATAATTAATCAAAGCAATGCACAAAAACCATACACAATAGAGATACCATAATTTATGTGGTTCACCCAATGTGGGCTACCATGGAGAAAATGTTTTACTAAAACTTTCTCAATCAATCTCTTTGGGAATCACTCCCAATTATAAAGTTTATGGATCTCTATCCAAAGGAGATGTTGATCCTCTAATCTCAAGTTCATGGATCTCTTCCACAGGAGAACTCTTTCCCCTTCTACTATGACTATGTGATATTCTATAAGATTATGTCTCTATGTTGCACTGACTGGTAGAACTCTCTCCACTTGAAGACTCCTCACTCGGATCTATCTTTACTGTGTTGGTTGTTGGATCTCTATCCACTGAGACTTTATCCTCTATACTCTATCACCTCCAAATCTCTGTCAATAGGCTCACTAAGAACCTGATCAATAGGCTCACACAGAACCTACACAATAGGCTCACATAGAACCTACTTAACAAGCTCACACAAAACTTTTCAAATTTTCTCAAGCAAGCTCACCAAGAACTTAGCCAATTTTGCTCTAGCAAGATCACCAAGAACTTGCCCAAATTTTTGGTAGCAAGCTCACCAAGAACTTGACAAAAACTACTCTAGCAATATCACAAATAACTTGCCCAAAACTGTCCACAAATCTATCCCAACACTGTCCTCAAATCTGTCTCAACATTGTCCTCAAATATATCCCAAAGGCCTTCTCAAAGGCTCAATCAATCATGCTCAAGTAGTACTCAAAATGAAGTCAATAATGAATGGTAATCTCAACTCAAATTAGCTGCATAGAAGCATATAAAGAATTTTTAGAGAATCAATATGTTCAAATATCACTCTCAACCCAAATCAATCTCAACACAACTCAACTCAAATCAATCTCAACTCAACTCGAGTCAATATCATAGAAGCATAAAGAGAATTTTTAGAGACTCAATATGTTCTAATCTGAATATCAACTCAATTCAAGTCTTATAGAACCATACAGAGAATTTTTAGAGACTCAATATGTTCTAACCTCAATCTCAACTCAACATAGAATGATGGAATAGTTTGTTTTATAGAACTTGAAAAATCACTTCACACATCACTTGACTAGGCTCAATCAACTCAACTCAACCAATCATCACAAGGGATAACTCTCTCTCACACAATCCTAGTCCAAGTATGTATCAACCAACTCAAATATTTCCAACAATGCTCAACCACAAATCTCACATAACAATGATACTCATGTTCTTTTCTAACTCAAGTTCTTTCACAACCAATGGGATTCAACAACTATGCTTATCAAACAAGGTTTAGACACAACTCTCAATTCAGAAAACCTTGAAGCATTCAACCAACCACTTTCTAAAAGGAAACCACAAACAATCATTTTCCCTCCAAAGATATTTTAGAAATAAACCACCATAAATAATAAATAGGAGAATGTGCCCATACCTTTTATGAAGATGAAAAAACCTCTTTGTAAATTTGCCACAATCACAAAATTCTTTTTCCAATCTTCACAAGGGTTAGTAGATCACAAAATAATCAACATTACTCCACTTTTCAATAATCATAACCAAGGCCTTTAATTACACAACTTACTTATCTCTCCTAAAACCACTTGTACCATAAAATAAAATAAATAAAAATATTGCATAACCTTTTTCACTCCCAAAACCACTTATACCATAAAATAAAATAAATCACAATATTGCATACCTTGTCACCTCATGAAAGAATTAATCCTCTTGAAAAAGAACAAGGCAAACTTCACTTTTGGAACCCCTTTGCAAAATAAAAAATATCTCTTTACACACACCTTATTTCTCCTTCTAAATAAGTTAGTCAAATAGCCCTCGAAATAATCTTTTTGACGATATATAATATACCCCCTTTCCAAAATAAATTGAAACCTTTACATGTATATATATGCCACCCTCCATTAATTGCACATAGGTCGACCCTCCATTAATTTAAACTTAAACTTTAAACTTTAATATTTTTATCACTAGAGGTCCTTTTTTGATGAAACAAAATTCCACCTTGGCTTTTAAGAAAAGCCCTTTCCACATAAGCACACCATGGTTTTAAATAAAACCTTTTATTTTGCTTGACTTGGTTTTCATAAAAAACTTGTATATATCTATGCTCTCCGAAATATCATAGATGATTATCTATGAAGTGATTTTGATACCAAAACTCAATGTGACATCAATGATCCATGTGACATCAATGACAACATAAAATAACTTAAATTTCGAACAATACTACATCATTATTGCTCTCATATTAAATGTAGTATTGGAAAATGCATCATATTTTTCTGCTCCTTTTGTACATAGTTCATGCAATTCATCAACCGACGACTATAGATAAACATCAATATCATTTCCTAGTTTCTTGGGACCATGTATTAACAAGATGAGCATTGAGTGTTTCCTCTTCATACACATCCATGGTGGGAGGTTGTAAGTAACCAACATAACGGGCCAACAATTGTAAGTAGTACTAAAGTCAGCAAAAGGGTTGAACCCATCTGTTGCCATTGTAAGTATACACTACTTGGATCATTGAAAAAATATATCCCCTTAACATCTATAGTTTTCTACATTCAAGAATCGAATGGATCTTGTATATTATCATCTGAACTCCTGTGCTAGGAATGCCATCTCATATTCTCTGTAACCTTTGTAGAGATACAAGAAGAAAGCAACTCACTTCAATCACACGTAACAATGTTGAAAGAAAAAAACACAACAAATATAATGATATAATAATATCCTTACCTAGACATTCTTTTCAACCTTGGTATAGTGGGAAAATACCTCAATACCTTCGTAGGAATATTAATGTGTAGATTTTATGAATGAGGGTCAACTTTCCATCGAGATACACCACATATTGGGTAATCTTGATTCATTTCATGATATTTACAATATAAAAACAATCATTGATACATGCATGTATCATTACATACTCTAATACCAATGGCCTAATAATTTTCTTCATTTCATATGTGGACTTTGGAATTGTATTTATGATTGGGAGCATATCTTTCAGTAACTCTAGTAAGTTTCCAAAGATTTTGTTCAACTAACCATCAATAGCTTTGTGTACTTTGTACAACTTGGGTATAATGGTTTTTTGGCATCTTCGAGCAACCTATGATATTTATTAATTAAAACTACTAAACTATATGATTATAACTCAACATCATGATCTCACAATTCTTATCCACTCTCTAATAAATTGTTATTGAATAATCTATATGCATCATTGACCATTCTAATGATGTCATCTTGTACATATTTGATAATTGGACCCTCATCAGTGGTAGAGCATGTTTTTGATGTATATTTTCAAAACTAGAGGGTTTTTTCCATGAAAAAAAAATTCGATATATGTCTTGGTAATATCATGCTAAATCAAGTGGTCATAAATCTCTGAAAAACCAAGAGTTTCTATATTTGAGCACTTTCAACATGGACACATTGAATTATTTCTTGCAAAATATAGGAATTGGTGAACCCTAAAATAATAGTCCTCATTATTTCTATAAATAAATCCTCATAAAAAATAAGAAATTATAGTTATACCAGAAGATCTGATCGAAAGCACAACTTTTCTTTGTTAATGAAGATAACATAGTTGAAATAGTTGGCTACTCCTAGGTAATCTTTGTCCATGATACTTGATGGATAAAATATTGACCCAATTGACTTTGCTATATTTGTTGCTTTGAGTCTTGAGGATGATCCAATTGTTAAAAGTAAATACAATAATCTTGTTTTCCAAGCACAACCTGCACAAAATATAAAATGGTTCAAAGGGAGAAATGGGAGACACTAGGATTTAAATATAGCCTCATTTTTTTTGAGTGGTTTAAGATAATCTAATATGTTGAAGTCATCCATGTGCAAGGTAACACCCAAAGCAATAGCACTATGGAATCTTCCATATCTTAGTTCTTTATTGAGTATGAGCCATGTGAGGTACAACACCTAGTAATAGCACTAGGACAGTTTATTATCATATATTATCCGATAAGACAAAGGAGAAACTAAGAAGAAAAAATCATGGTAGTATATCACATACAATTTATAAGATCCCTTTTCCAAGAATAGCATATGCTAGAACAAAAAAATATGTAAATATGTCCTTGTAGAAGGGATATCAAGGTAGTGACTAGGTGAAAATTGTTAAATTGCAAACACTTAAAATCTTCTCACAAAAAAAATGAAGCTTTTATAGAATAAAACAGTCCATATAACTTAAAGTAACAACAACAAATAGTATAATAAATATTGCTCTTTTATATAAGACTATTGTTAAAATTTTAGCCAATATGCAATAAAAATTGCACCTAGTACACCATAAAATATTACAACCAACCTATTGTAAAAGTGTAGCTAATATGTCATAAAATAATTATAGCCAAACTCTTGTGAAAGTGTAGCAAATATATTGTATCAATAGGCCTAAATAATTGTATTCAAAATGTTATAAAAGTCTAGTTCAAAGATACAAAGAAGACTAAATAAGCCCATAAAACTAAAAGGTAGGTTTACCCTCCAATAGAGAGGGATATAATGAGGAACCAAAAAATTTAAACTTTAAAAGGTGAGGTAGCACAACTAGCAGTTGATAGAAAAATCATTCGTACTAAGGAGATGACCATATGCTTTTATCACATCAAGAAAAGAAGAGAGACTAGTGGCAGGAAGAAGAATCAAATCCCTAAAACATAAATTCTCATCTGTAGGTCTCAAAATATTTCCACATCATCTCAAACTATTTAAAACATAAATTATTCAGCTAAAATAATGAATTGTAATGAATCCTTTGGAAGCCTCCGCCATAAAAATAAGCTTTTATAGAATAAAATAGTCCATATAACTTAAAATTACAATAACAGACAATATAAGAAATATTGCTCTTTATATATAAGACTATTTTTAAAATTTCAACCAATATGCAATAAAAATGCAGCTAGTCCACCATAAAATATTACAGTCAATTTGATGTAAAAGTGCATCTAATATGCCATAAAATATTTGTATCCAAATTATTGTGAAAATGAATCCAAAATATTGTATCAATAGGCCTAATTAATTATAGCCAAAATATTGTGAAATTCTATTTCAAAGACATAAAGAGGCCTAAGTAAGCCCAAAACACCAATAGGTAGGGTTGCCCTCCAATAGAGAGAGATATAATGAGGAACCAAAAAAATTAACTTTAAATGGGTGAAGTAGCACAATTAGTAGCTGGTGGGAAACTCCTTTATACCAAGGAGTTGACCAGATATTTTTATCACATCAAAGTAAGAAGAGAGACTAGTGGCAGAAAGAAGAACCAAATCCCTAAAACATAAATTCTCATCTAAAGGTTTCAAAATATTTCCACATCATATCAAACTTCTTAAAACATAAATTCTTCAGCTACAATAAGGAATTGTATTGAATCCACTGGAAGCCCCCCCAAAAAAGGAGCTTTTATAGAATAAAACAATCCATATAACTTAAAGTTACATTAGCAAATAGTATAAGAAATATTGTTCTTTTATATATATAATTGTTATTAAAATTTTAGCCAGTATGCAATAAAAAATGCACTTGGTACACCATAAAATATTATAGCCAACTTACTGTAAAAGTGTAGCTAATATGCTATAAAATAATTACAACCAAACTATTTTGAAAGTGTAGCCAATATATTGTATCAATAGACCTAAATAATTCCAGCTAAACTATTGTGAAGGTCTAGTTTAAAGACACAGAGAGGCCTAAATAAGCCCAAAACACCAATAGGTAGGGTTACCCTCCAATAGAGAGTGATATAATGAGGACCCAAGAAAAATTAACTTTAAGTGGGTGAGGTAGCACAACTAGCAATTGGTAGAAACATCCTTTATACCAAGGATATGACCAAATATTTTTATCACATCAAGACGAGAAGAGAGACTAGTGGTAGGAAGAACCAAATCCCTAAAATATAAATTCTCATCTAAAGGTTTCAAGACGTTTCTACATCATCTCAAACTTCTTAAAACATAAATTATTTAGCTACAAGAAGGAATTGTATTGAATCCACTCGAAGCACACCCAAAAAATTTGCTTTTCTAGAATAAAATAGTCTATCTTAAAGTTATAGAAGCAAACAATATAAGAAATATTGCTCTTTTATATATAGGACTCTTGTTAAAATTTTAGCCAATATGCAATAAAAAATGCACCCAATACACCATAAAATATAGATATAATATTTTATTGCTTAATTAATACCCTCTTATTAAGAAGAAGGAGAGGAGGAGAATTTATAAAGTATTTGATTGGAGGTAATTGATCTATGGAGATTCTAATTGATTGAAGGGAAATAATTTCTAAGTAACATCCATAATGATAACCAAAATAACTCCTAGAGGTAATGCATTCACCTGATATGCAGTCACCCATGGATCTAAAGTGATGAAGCTAAAAAATAATTTTGAAGATGTTGTCAATTCAAAGAGGATGAGCACAAAACTTATCCTGAACAATACATTAGGGAATTATTCTTTTACTTCAAGTAAATATTTGAAGTAAAATAGTATGGACCCTATCAATGCAAGCCCAATGAATATACCATAAAATTAGACCTCAAATATAAGATATATGAAATATTTTGGGTTTGATTATGTAATAAAAAAGGTAGATATTTGTAGGTATTTCTTGGAAGTGTTGTTGGAAACATTGGTAGTAATGGTAGAATTGGTAAATTCATGTCTATAGGCTACTTATAATGAGTGATTTTAAGCATAAAATTGAAATACCTTAGATAATGCGAATGACTATTAACAACATAAATGACTAACGTTAAGGATTAAATCCATAAAATTAGAGAGG
Source organism: Wollemia nobilis (assembly GCA_028583015.1). Taxonomy (NCBI): domain Eukaryota; kingdom Viridiplantae; phylum Streptophyta; class Pinopsida; order Araucariales; family Araucariaceae; genus Wollemia; species Wollemia nobilis. The sequence goes on along the minus strand of JAQPPZ010004362.1, from coordinate 57,714 downwards.
CTTCTATAGGATATGTATAACCCAAAAAAGTGTATTGAAGCTTTTAAAAGGGTAGTCCCTAAAAATCATGAACAAATGTAACACCTTGAAAGTACTTTTTTTGAGAGGCAACAAATGTAACACCTTGAAAGCATATATTTTTTAGAGGTGGTAGTGCCTAAGTTAATATAAATAGAAAAAATAAAAGGAAATAATAATTTGGATTGAAAAAGTAATGGGAAATCCTTGATTATTCAAATAACTTTCCTAGAAGCAATATTGACTTCAATTACTTCACAATAAAAAATAGTCTATAAATATTTCTAGTTTTTCAATAAATAGATATTCTTATTTAAAATAAAAAGATTTACATTTTCTTATAGATATTTGTATAAGAATAAATAAACCATGATAGGAAACAACCACTAAAAAATTTGGAAATAAAATCAATACATGTAAGGAACCAAACACACAACTAACTCACACACACTTGCTAGTGGAATTGTGAAGTCAAAACAATTTGATTTTAGAATTTGAATTATACAAAACAGTTGAATTATAAATTTAGCACAATCTAATCTTACAAGGCATTTTATAAAATAGTATCAATTGTATAATTGTGAGTCAGTAGAGATCCACTCAAGTGACCACTTTGTAAATGTGCAACTAGAGTTACTTCAGATAATGGATTTAAAAAACCCCATCTTTCAATTTCAATAGAACTATAATGTATTGTTGAATTGTGAATCAAGTTATTAAGTAAGAAGAGTTTGATTTCATAATTCAAATATATACATAGTGGTTTAATTGTGGACTTAAAGCAATATAATATTATAATTTAAAAGGAATGATAATATGCTTTAAAGAAGAATATGCAAAGTAAAAAATCAGGGACCCAAAAATATAAATAACTAGGTAAATGTATTTAAAATCAAATAGACCCCTCAAATTATAATGTCTAACATTTTAAAGACTAAATAATTGCACAAAAATCTAATTATACAGCATTCTAACTTTACAATTCAAACATACATATAGCAGTGGAATTACAGTCCAAACAGTGAAGTTTAACTAATATAATTTTACATTTCAAATGTATACAAACTCAAACATACACAAACTAATAGAATTATGATCCAAATTAGTAATTTAAATAATATAATTTTATAATTCAAAATATACAAACTTGTTGAATTGTAAACTCAGATCATTTTGATTTTATAATTCAAACATATATGGATTAGTAGAATTGTGAGTTCAAAAAATTAAATGTTAAAATTAAAAAATAAGGACAATACTTTATGAACAAATATCATAGATAACAATTTACATGTAACTAAATATTTTCTCTAGTAAGGTGTTGTCTCTTTTCTATAATATAATGAAATATACCAAGGTCTTCCAAATTAGTCTACTAAAGGTGGAATCTTTTATTGTTCAATTTATAATTCTATTATGATTGGTACATTTAATTAATAGTAATAATTATATCTAACATCTAATAATTCCATTATTATATAGTGAATGAATAAATTATTAATTTGCACTATACTAAGGGTTATAATTTGATGAGCACTTCTTTTAGCATTAGTGTAATGAATTATAGAGGTATTGGATTTATTATTTATTAGGAGAGACAATATTATATACATATCTTAGATATTACAACAATGATAGTAAAAAAAATAATTATTAAAATATTCCTTAGAAAGCATTAGTGTGTTATTCAACATTCCTTTCTAAAAGAGTAGCAGACTATATCTACATGACTGATTCTACAAAATATAGTAATATAATGAGATATGAATATATAAGGATAATTATATTAATGTTTGATGTCCATGAATATAAAGTTATATGTAAGTGTCTTAAAATATAGAATAAAACATATATTGAAGAATAATAATTATATTAAGAAAGCATAAGAATGATATTAAGAGTCAAATCAATTTGATTGCATTAACATGGTTTTAAGAACCATGGCTTTGTTTATTTAAAAAAGAACATGATGAGTAATTATAAGGGATCATAATTAAATTTATAGCAAGGAATAATTATTTAAATATATTGGCTATCAAAGATAATTGGCTAAGCTATGCTCTATATAATAATATTTATTCCTAGTTTTATGAAAATAAAATAAGCAATTTACAATTGATTGGTGAAGAAAGAACTTAGGGAAGAAATACCTATAAATTATAGAAAGACAACCTCTTAGATTGGATACACTATGTTCTTATCTGAATCTACATAAATAAAAAGAGTTAATTTATCTCAATTAACAACTAAATCATAGCTAATGTCGTTCGAAAGAAAAGTTTCTCATAGCTTCAATAGGGTTCCTATTCAAATGTAATCCATTGCTAGTTTACTTGGCCTACATGCAAAATTGTTTTTTTTTTGAAAAATTTGAAAAAACTTGTATTAAAACAAAGATCAATTACAATAAGGGAAGAGACTCTTCCCAGCCGAATTCAAAGAGAACACAAACTTATAATAGAAGAAGAAGACTTGCAATGGAGCCAAATCTCCTAAATTAATAACTAGCTAGCAGGGGATCGGCATGGACAAATGATGCAACTGGTCTCGAAAACGTGACATGTCACGATATCACGACACCTTCTCTCCTTTTGCCGTGAAAAAGAAACATGTCACGAAATCGTGACACCTTTTCTCTCTTGGCCGTGAAACAGCAACATGTCGCGATATCACGACACCATTTCTTTGATGGCCACGAAAAAGCGACATGTCGTGATATCGCGACAACTCTCCTCCAGTGACCGTGATGGCGCAACATGTCATGATATCATGATAACTTTCCACAAATGACTACGACAGCGCAACATGTCATGAAATCATGACAACTTTCCTCCAGCGACCGCAACGATGCAACATGTCATGATATCACGACAACTTTTCTCTAGAAGTCGTGAGGGCACATGTCACGATATCGTGACAAATTTCCTCCAGCGGCCGTGATGGTGCAACATGTCATGATATTGTGACAACTTTCCTCCAGTGGCCGTGACGGCGCAAAATGTCATGATATCGTGACAACTTTCCTCTAGTGGCCGCGATGGCGCAACATGTCACGATATCATGACAACTTCCCTCCAGCAATAGCGACAACGCAACACATCATGATATTGTGACAACTTTCCTCTAGCGGCCGTGATGGCACAACACATCATGATATCACGACAAATTTCCTCCAACGGCCGCGATGGCGCAACAAGTCATGATATCATGACAACTTTCCTCCAATGGCCGCGACGACACAACATGTCGTGATATTGTGATAACTTTCCTCTAGCGACCATGAAGGTGCAACATGTCACAATATTGTGACATGTCGCAATATCACAACAAATATTCTCCAACGACCGTGACGATGCAACATGTCACGATATCGCTACATGTCGCGATATCGCGACAACATTCCTCCAGCGACTGTGACGGTGCAACACATCACGAAATTGCGACAAATTCCCTCCCTTTGCTTTTTCTTTGATCATTTATTCAAGGACCTTTCCAGACCCTGCCTGATCACCTCATCCTCAATAGCCATATCACTGTGAAGCTGAACCCCTACCTCTTTCTCAGCACCCATCTTAGCCAGGAAGTCGACCCCGTTGTTTAAATCTCAACTCACATAAACTGGGATCACATCATCTAATTCCTTCTATAATTCCTTAATTTGAGAAACAAGAATCCTCAACCTCCATGCTTTCAAAGCAAAGTTTATCATGCAATCAAGAGCTCCAACCATTATTTGAGAGTCAGATTCAATAATGATCCTCCTATGGCCCTGTTTCACTGCCCAAATAGAAGCGGATTTAATAGCTATGGCTTATGCTTCATTTTTTGTGGCTCTTCCCAAGCCTTGTAGTTCCCAATATAGCACTGATCCATCATGATTCTGAAAAACCACTCCAATTCTAGCACTACCCGGATTGCCCTTTGCAGCTCCGTCAGTATTAATTTTAATACAACCTTCTGGTGGTGGTTTACAACTAGCTCTGTCCTGTCCCTCTTGCTCTTCAACTCCCTCTTCCATTGGCCCAGTAACAACCTGAGTTTCCTCTATAGCATAGACAACAACAGTGTCTGTAACTTTGCTCTAGATAATCTGCCAAACTCCATCTAATGAGGAAAATTTTCTCTAAAAATTCTCACATTTCTCTCCAACCACACTTGCCACCAAATGAAGTTTAGTCCAAGCTCCCAACCAATTCGAAGAGCTTTAGATTTAAATCTACCCCTCTTACATGTTTTCCAGATATTAGTCCGATTCAAGTCACCATTAACTTGAATTTTATAGCAAGAAAGCCAATGCTTCCAAATATGACGTGTGAAAGGGCACTCAAACATCAGGTGATCAGCTATTTCCTCGTTCTTGTAGCATAAAACACATTGAGATGGACTGATGATTCCTCTACATATGAGATTGTCAAAAGAGAGAATTTCATTGTGCATAAACTGCTAGGAAAAAAAGTTTACTTTCGGCCAGCCCTTGGAGTGCAAAATATTTTTCCAATCCTCAATCGGGAATGAATTGTGGGGAGGCTCTGGGAGGATCTTCTCATATCCGTCCTTCACTATATAGACACCAAGGCTCCCATAGCCCCAAGCTAATTCATCCTCCTCGTCTCTGCCTATGAGAAATATTTCTGACAAGATTTTAGTCATGATGGGTGCCAACTCCGGAGGGATTGAAATTGGCCACTCCTCCAGCTTCTTAAACTTCTTAAAATTATACTCCTCCAGCTAACTAGTGATGAAATAACTGTCAATGTGAACCCATCCTTTGGTTTCTATGGCAGTTTTTATTGGTTGCAATTCAAGAAATTCAACAATGATGGGTGGGTACTGATCCCAAGAGTCTATCCAAAAATGAGCCTTCTCCCCTCTCCCCACTTTCCAAAATAATCGATCTTTAACCACCTGAGATCCTAGCTTGAGAGCCTACCACACTAGGGATCCAAGGCCATCCAAAGGGAAACGGCCCACCTCATTGGGGTTAACATGACCCAAATATTTACTAGTTAGGATTCTATGAATAAGGAGGTTGGTTGGGAAATCCACCTCCAGTACAACTTTCCAGCCAAAGCTTTATTATTGAACTTGGATCTTCTCAGTCCCAACCCTCCTTTTACCTTGGGCTGGGTAACTTTATCCCAACCAACTAAGGCCCATTTCCTGTCTCCTTTTGCTCCTTCCCATAAAAATATTTTAGCCATATTGTCCAGCTCTTTACATATCTTATGTGGGCATCCAGGATAGAGAATTTGTAAATTGGCATGGCCTGAATGACTGACTGTAAAAAAGTTAATCTACCCCCATAGCTTAACCATTTGTGAGACCAATGATTCATTCTATCTTTGATACCATCCAAAATATCCTTCTAGATATCCATTTTTAGTTTTTTGAAATGCAAAGGAACCCCCAAGTAAACCACTGGAAGAGAAGTCCTTGTGAATCCCAAGATCTCTAGAATTCTGTCCTAGAGCCTTTGATCAAGATTAAGAAAGACCACTTTGGATTTTTTATCATTGATGACTTGGTTTGAAGCCCTAAGGTAGACATGAAGAGTGTCTCTGATCACTCTTGCTTCCATGAAGCTGGCCACTCCATCCAATCCAGTATCATCCACAAACTGTAAGTGAGTCAAAAATTCCTCACCCACCTTGATACCTGTTAGCAAACCTTGATGTCTTCTCCTCAAGAAAAGTCTGCCTAATCCTTCAGCCAAAATGAGGAAAAGATAGGAAGAACAAGTATCCCCTTGACGAAGACCTTGAGAGGCTTCAAAAGGTTACGAGGGAAGACCCTTGATTAAAAATGAATAAGACAGCGTAGATACACAACTCATGATCCAATCTATCCAGTCCTAAGAAAAACCAAAGGCTGCCATCATTTTTGACAAGAAACTCCACTCCACTCTATCATAAGCATTTGACATATCTAATTTAATGAACATTCCTTTATTACCAAATTTTTGCATTGTATGGATTGCCTCTTGAGCAAGAACCACCCCATCCAAGATCTGCCTACCCTCTACAAAACCCCCTTGCTCGGAGGAGATAATGTTATGTAAAAGGGGTTTTAGCCGTTCAACCATTACCTTTGTGATTATTTTATAAATCACATTGCATAAGGCAATAGGTCTATAATCTAAAATATGAACCTCCTTCTCCCCTTTTGGAATTAAAGTGATGAAGGTATGATTTAATGCCTTAAGCATTCTTTTATTACCTCTGGAATCCTCTACGATAGCCAAAACATCCTCATCCAAAGTATCCCAAAAGGCCTGGAAAAACTCAATTGGAAAGCCATCTGGTCCTAGAGTTTTGCCGATACTCATTCCAAAGACCACATTCTTCAGTTCTTCTCTACCAATGGGTTTAAGAAGGGCCTGATTTTCTTGTTCAGAGATAACAGAGGGCATGACATCAATCACTTCATTTTGAGCCTCTACATCTTGCTCCATACTTTCCTTAAAAAGTTTAGAAAAATAATCCATTGAATGGGAATGCATACCAGGAAGAGTATCAAAGGAATGTCCATTCTCATCTTGAAGAGCTTCCATGTTATTCATCTGTCTCCTAGCATGGGCTGACCGATGGAAAATTTTGGTATTTCTATCACCTTCCAATAACCAAGTGGTTCTTGCTCTCTCGTTTCCAGTGAGGTCTCCTCTTGGTTATCAATGTCCTCAACCGCTTTACGCAAGGCATCATCCTCGGCTTTGAGCTTCTCTCGTAATTGTTCCTTCCCTAAAGTGTTTTTGAACCTCATCCCATCTGGCCACCAAAGGAGCTCTTTGGATCTGGAAGTATGTCTTGTTAGCTTGCCTCCATTGTTTCAGTTGAGCTTTGACATAATGAAGCTATTTGTGGAATCTAAACATTGCTGTCCCAAAAGGTAGATGACCTTCCTCCCACCACTATGGAATTTTCTTTCGAAGATCCTCTTTTTGTAACAAAAAATTCTCAAATTTAAAGGGTTTGTGATGCTACCCTGTAGTAATCCCTCTCTCCAACAAAATGGGAAAGTGATCTGAAATCGGGCCCTCCAAAATCTAGAATTTTGGATTCCATTTTACGAATGCCTCCTCTGAAACCAGAAAATGGTCTAGTTTTACCTTTTGGCTATGTGGATCCCTCCTCTTGTTAGTCCAAGTAAAGTTGGGTCCAGGGCCTTTAATATCCACTAAGTGAAAAGCCTAGACTTGGGCAATCAGAAGTCGATCCCCTGGGTCCAAAATTGGGGTTCCTCCTTCCTGATATCTAGAAGATAATTTAGCATTAAAATACCCAGCAATAATCCAGTTTAAATATTCCCTTGAGATCCTCATGTTATGCACTACTTTCCATTGAAGACTCTGGCCATCAAGGGTTTGGGCCCCATAAAAATTTGTGATTAAAACATGTTCAGCTGTGACATTATTCCTAAAATGAGATGTGATAACACCCCTCCAGGCTATATGTTCTATTGCAGTCCATTCTAGAGAGTTCCAAAGAGTGACAATCCCCCCTGAGGAACCTTGGGCTGCCACATCCATATGACCAGCACCCCTCCAAATTCTGTTAACTGTTTTACACATAAGATCTAACGACATTTTGGTCTCCTGGATAAGCAAAAAATCTATTTTGCATTTTCCTAAGAGTCTTTGAATAGAATATTGATGGGATTTACTGTTTAAACCCCTAATATTCCATGATTTAATAATCATTGAAAACCTTGAGAGCAGTAAGAATTAGTTGTCCTCACCGATCCTCCAGTGATCAGTTTGTCTCCTTGAACTGCTAGCAGGTCCTTATTTGATTTTCTGCCCGCTCCTTGAGAGTTGCTATTTTTGGATCTCTTTTCCACTTGAGTTATCCCTAGGGCTGGCCTTTCTCTATTATTTTTTGCTATTCCCATGCTGACATCCTTGATTATTGGCTGCACTTGGGAGTGCACTATCAATGCCCCTGCATTCTCTGACTGCGGTAACTCAGTGTACTCAACTACCTGTTCTATGACAGGGGGAGATGAAGGAGAAGCATGAGAGTGGATGTTATTGTCCTCAATATTCCCATCCACTCCTTCCATGACTTGATCCTCTTGATCCACTAGTGTCTTAAAAATTTCATACCTATTTGCTGGCTTGAGTTGTGATTGCTCCTTACCATTTTTCTTTTGCTTTCTCCTTCTTTTGGGTTTTTTAAAGCCATCTTTCTGAACATCATTACCCTGAGGAGTATTGGTTGGTTCTTTGGTAAGAGTTGACTTACCCTCCCTGGGGTGATTTGGCATTCCAAGCGGGGCCTCCATTTTTGTGTTCAAAATATTTGGACAAAATCGGGCCAAATGCCCATGCTTGTGGAAAACTCTACATATGAATGGCAGAGCCTCATAATCTAGCTGTTGGATCCAAGATAGTCTTGCTAGTTCAAGTTCCACCTTTACCTATAGAGGCTGGCTAATATCAATTTCCACATAAATTCTTACAAAAATAGCTGTGTTTCCTTCTATGGTGTCTTTGGAGATGCCCAGATGTCTATCGAGGGAGTTACCGATCATTTCCAGAACCTGCTCACCCCAAAAATCCATTGGAAGAGCATACAATCGGATCCAAATCGGGACAGCCATGGGTTCAATACAAGGATTGAAACCCACTCTCCAAGGTTGAACAAATAACCCTGCCAGATCGTGGTTCCTCTTTTCTGATTCAAAAGCCCTGTTTATATCAGCTAGAGAATAAAAAATAACAATGAAATACCCATTGCTAATAAACCATAAGGAGTACTCACCATGAGGCTCCCAGTTTTGTCTCGACCCAGGTATGCAAGAAATTCAGGGTAGGGCGAATACCCATGAATTTATAGATCAGATCATGGTTGGCTCTGTATATTATTGTGTCTTTGACCATCTTTGGCTCGATGACAATCTTGGATCTTGAGACGGATTGCGAAAGGCATCCATTAACTCGATGTGTTGTTGAGCTCTTTCCAACGTTCTTGAAGAGCGTATGAAGAGTATTTCTCTAAGCTTCGTCATTAGAAGACGAATAATTTTCTTTTAACAATTTAGTGTAAGAGCTCTTTCTCCCAGAGAGATGATCCATAGGAATCCCCATTGGACCCTCCTGGGGCAGTAGACTTTCCTTCAGATCCACAGTAACCAGAAAAACACTACAGCAACCCACCTGATGCCTTGGATTTTCCTTCGTGCCAGAAACCCTAGAACATCACATCTCGCCTGCTCAAAAATTTTCCCGCCTTTCAACCATATGTTAGTGACTATCAAAAACACCTCAGATCGCCACACTCTCCATATTTCCCTACATGCAAAATTGTTAACCATCCAATCCAATTCTGAATTAACTAGGTCCAACTTAATGACAAGGTTGTTTTTGTTTTAGCTGGAGATAACACTTATGAGAGATGTTGGTTAACTCACAATATTTTCTACTCAAGGTTTGGATCCCATGGTATATAACATAGATATTCATCAACATTTTTATGATAAAAAGCATATTATCAATCTAAGGAATAACAAACACCCACAAAATATAATGCTTCCAACAACTTCACTATGAAAGGAGTCATATTCGCTATTCTATTATCAAAGGATTCTTTGAGCATATCATATATTTACCACTAAAATTCATAGATCATACACTGTAAATTATTTTTAGATTTGACACCTGGTATTACAAATTCATACCACCAAGCAAACTGGTTTAGGATTATCTGAATACCACCTGCGTCTCTCAAAGCACCAAACTCTTCATCATTGTTACAAACACATCCTTAAAAACACTAGAGTTTCTCCTCCCAATAATAACCAAAACCCCTCCCTATATTGTTGTTTTCCTTTAAAGAAAAATAACTCCCTTTGGCCTCACTCTCCATTCTCGAGTTTACCGAGAAGCACTGAGGATAATTTTACTCCAACAACCTAGTTATCCAATGGCCTAAATAATGTTACTGAGGAAACTGATTTTAGATTGGTTTGAAGACACAAAGAGACAAATACTCCTAAAACACAAATAGGTAGGGTTACCCTCCAATAGAGAGTGATATAATGAGAAATCAAAATTTTAACTTTAAATGGTTGAGGTAGCACAACTAGCAGCTGGAAAGAAACTCCTTTGTACCAAGGAGATGACCAATGCTTTTATCACATAAAGACAAGAAGAGAGACTAGTGGTAGGAATAAGAATTGAATCTCTAAAACATAAATTCTCATATGAAGGTTTCAAAATGTTTCCACATCATCTCAAACTTCTTAATATATATATATATATTATCTACAATAAGGAATTGTATTGAATCCACTGGAAGCCCAAAATTGTGCTAAACTAAGAGTTGATAACTATACCTTGAAATTCAAAATATAGGGTGTTATCTAGGGTTTCTATCAACAAAAATTTAGGAGAGGATCCTGGTTATTTTATATGAGCTTCGAACTTGAGACCATCTCCCATGTATTTTTTGATTGTATTTTTTCCTTTTGGACTTCACCATAGGACATGCTCTAGGGTTTCTACAGGTAAAACTTTAGGAGAGGATCCTGATTATTTTTACATTAGCTTATAACCTGATACCACCTACCATGTAATTTTTAGTTGCATCTTTCCTTTTGTGTGAACCCGAGAAGTTGTGCCCCTTTAGTCTACTTGTACTATTATATAAAAAAAAAAGACAAGACCATACAAGTGTAAATAACATGAAAGTGATAAATGCAAAAGGTATCTTTTATTGATTTATTTGAAAATTCTATTACATATTGGTCCCTCTTAGGGATACCTAGTTTTATACACTGAAATACAAGTGGAAGCAATGGTGTCCCTCGTAAGGGGATGGTGCACTCCACAGGCCTCCTAGTCTCACACATATACTTGTATAAGGGCTTATAGATGCATTATTCTCCTTATTTTTTGGAGGGATCTAAAATTTTAAAACTTTGACTTGGCCCTATAACCTATATCCTACGTAAAAGAAACAACGGTAGGATATCAATAGCATGGGAACCTCTCATGATGAGGCTTTATTATAAAATCTATGGAGTAAGCTATGTAAGCATAATAAGATCAAGATACAAAAAACTAAATGATAAATGTATGGAAAACTCAAGAATCATAGTGCAAATACATTAAGGAAACTAGATCTATGCTAAGACTAATTAACAAAGCAAAAAGCAATGATATATCTAAGATAAAAATTGGAAAATAATCTCTAAACCCCTAGGTTGTGCCTGCAAGCCACTATCAAGGATAGTGGCCATGAAATGAAACCTTTTTCCTCGTGAACCAGGGGTTGTAGTGCTATATTCATTGTCTAAATTTATTTCTAAGGGTTACCTTTGTGTCCATACACTGATTGGCGGTGAAGAATATTTGATATGAATGGTTGTATGGCCAAAGACCGTCACTAAATCAGGCAAAGATTTGATACTCCTCAAAGGGGTATGGAATCTCACTCCAATTTTCTAGAGCTTCACTGCACAAAGTTATGATATTCGTGGATCCTTTACTTTACTTGGGAGAGTACATATGTAGACCTCCTAGATTTAGATCATGATTTAGATATTGGTTTACTAGAGAAGCCAAGATCCAGATTTGTATGCAACTAACCATCCCAAGGAGGAAGAATCAGTTACAAATTTGCATTGAAGGGGTAGTCAAGAGGATATTTGGGAGTTCCACACCAAAAAATGCATGTAAGAAATGCAAGTGCAATTATACTACATGATCTAGACCCGTATTCATAGCTAGGATGTGTTTTGGTGCTAGTCACTATCCATAGCAATGGTTGGGTGTGGTCACTCTCAGATTTAGAAGCCAGTATTGATGGCCACTTTGATTGATAGCGACCAAGCTTGAATGGGCTAGAACTATTCCTTGTTAGTGGTTAGGACCACTTTGGATCTTGAAAAGGTCCAAGATCATTCATATGATCTTCAGATGTGCCCATATGAGTAATCTCCTAAACATGACATGTTTTAGGTGTATACAGATGCCCCTTTTTGAGATACATTATGGGAAAAAACAACATGGAGCAAAAATAAACCACCTAGGGCCACATTGTAGGGTGTGTGATGACCATTGATCAGATCAATATTAGATGCCCCAGTCATGAGAAAATACATGAATCCTAGAATCATTGCTTCCAATAGGATGGAAGTCTTAAATTTATGAAAGCTTATCCATATCCATCAGACGATCGGGTAGCTTCAGTGCTACTATAGGTCCAAAAGGAGGAGAGCTACAAGCTTAACTGTCATATTTGCTTTTTACCCTAGAAAAGGGTAATATTTTGATAGTTGTTTGTGATGATTCATAAGACAAATGCAATTTGGCATGATCAAGTGATCCTTTGATGACTTTGATTATGATTATTGATATTATGACTACCCCCTCAAGCGACGAGTCGATGAGAGAAGGACAATGAATAAAACAATGAGTCATTTGACCAAGATGAATGATTTAAATTTTTTTAGAGTTTTACTTTACTATTATAGAGCATGTCCCATTTCAGGCGTGATCTCAACCATATTTAGTAATTGTAAATATCTATCCCACTGAGCAGTTCTACCACAATGGACTTCTTAGGGAATCAATATGATAACAATTCTAATTAGGCTTGTGTTGAATCACTACATTTGATGATTTATTGAAAAAATGTTCTAGAGGAAAGGAGATGAGACCTCATTCCCGTGGGGTAGTTCAACCACCATGGCCTTCTTTGGGATTAGAATAAAGCACCTCGATTATACCATAACTAATTTACCCCAAATGACCTTATAATTATTTACTCATCTTGCCACATTTGCTTGGAGTGCTAGTCACTGCAACGGTTAAGTGTATAGAATAAATAATTGAATACAAGGCATATTCAAGATTTTGTTGTTTTTTATTTTTCTATTATTTTTGGATTTTGATTTGTGTTATTTTTTTGTATTTATGCACCTCTTGATTGTTTTGAATGATAGGTGTGTTTAATGGCCCATTTTGTATTTCTTCATGGTGAGAAATTATGCTTTTGTATTTCTGCTTTGAAATCGTTGTTAGCAGGAGCAACCCCTATTGTAGTTTTGTGGCTGCTATCAACATTAGTGGCTAGAGAGTGTGGGCCACTAAAACCAGTAGTAGCTGAGATCTAATTAAAAAATATAAAATAAAAAAGTAGGGTTTAAATTTTATTATATGCCAGTTGTCAGTTTTATTTGCAAGCTTTGAGAGATAAAGCATTAAAGTGACATTGGATGTTTATGAGACTACCAGACATGATGGTAGACCAGGGCAAGGCATCCATAAGAAAAGGATTCAGAGCTTCACGGGTATCTCTCAAACCCTAGCTTTTGTTTTATTGGGTAAAATTAACCTCACTATGTAATCGGTAAATCAACCAAATTAAACCCATTGGAAAAGAATCAAAACCATAAATAGGCTTATTCTAGGTATAATTTTAGTGGGTTTAACTTAGTTTTTATATTTTTCAATTTTTTTTGTTATTTTTAGATGAGGTTGGATGTTATTGGCATGTCACCTTGTGGTCATTGATGCTTAGAGCAGTCCCTAAATGGTCAAAGAGGGGTCTTTATCGCCGTTAGTGGCCAACTTAAAATCCAATGGTAAATTTTTTTATTGTTGGTAACTGGCCACTGTTGGCTTCAGTGGCCGCTCCTGGCATGAGCAGCCAAGCAACCTTAGGGGAATTTTAATTTTTTTTATTTTTTAGGGCAATTAATTGATTTTTTTGCATTTTTGAAGTGTGCATTTTGATTTTTTGGAATGTTTAGGTGCATTGAGCCATTATGTTGGTAGCCTTAGGCTTATATTAGATTAATTTTGCACCATTACACATTTTATTAGTATTTTTTCCTGTTAAGTACATTTAATTTAGGTATTTTTAATTTGCACCTTTAGATTTTATCACTCTTTTTGCTTTTAAGTGCATTTAATTTAGGTATTTTAATTTGCACCTTTAGCTTTTATCTACATTGGCTCAGGATCCTACTTTGGTCATGCAACTTTTGCTCCAAATGGATGCTACATATTGGGCTTGGGTCAATGCCCACGGACTTCAGTATGTCACATGGCTATCGATGATCATGTTAGATTAGGCCTACCTTACGACCTTGGCACATAGGTGGGATTCTAGGACTAACACCTTTCATCGCCCTACTAGTGAGATGACCATTACTCTGGAGGATGTCTACAAGATATTTAGGATCCCTTTTGATGGAGTACCTATTATGTCCTTTCCTATTGATGCTAGATATGCTATCTTTGCTAGGGTCTTTGGATATCATGCAGTTGTAGCATTTGACAACTATCATTATGGTGGTATCTTCCTGGATCGATGGTATCAAGAGGATGTTTTCTCTTAATGGTAGGCAATTTTTATGCATGTTATATGTAACATGCTTTTACCTAACTTCTCTAGAGTGAGGTTCCCATGGAACCTTCTATATATGGTTTAGGATTTTATGGATAATAAGGAGCCCATCATCATGGCTTGGGGGAGTGCACTTTTGGCTCAGTGTTATGATGAGCTTTACCATATTTAGTGGTGTGGATGATTTGACATCATTTACAACCTACTCCTCTAGATCTAGGGATGGGATCACATTAGGGTGGACCACCCAAGAGGATTACCTATGGAGATTACTACCATTATCGATGTGGCTAAGTGTTATGGAGGCAAGTGGCCTTGAGAGTGTGAGGAGTGCAAGAGTCGGTGCCATGAAGGGGATATTTCTCATTATACAATGACTCTAACTTGCCTACAATCCAAGGATATTATTTGAAGGCCCTATCAGGAGTGCCCCACCTGGGTAGAGGTAGACAGATTCACTGCTCAAACTCGACATGACCAATGGGTTATCGATTGCAAGGGTAGCATCATAGAGTTATTCCATTATTATCGGGTGCTCCGATAGTTTAGCCTACAATAAGATGTACCCTTGTAGCTAATTTTTTACAGGTGGGTCACTATAAAGAGGTAACTTCCACTGTTCCACATTGCAATGATTTTGAAGGATGATGAACCTCCAAAAATATTATATGAAGCTCCCTTGTTCCACCAATATTATATCATTATTGAAGTTTTTGAGTCTATTCACCATTAGTTTGAATAATTTCTTGTATGATGTGTTACATAAACATATAGGTTTGAATCTATCAAAAGAAATAAAATTGTAATTTTTGGGGATGAGTTAAAAAATACACATTGATGGCTCCTAAATTGCTCCATTAGTTCTCAACTCTTCAACCATACCCACCAAATATTTCTTAATTATATCACAGCATGCCTGGTAGAAGTTGACCTAAAAATCATCTAGACCTGGAGCTTTATCTTTTTTCATGTCTTGGATTATTTTGAAAACTTTCTTCTCTTTTACTAGTTTGAAGAGCTCAAAATTCATTCAAGGAATCACCACTAAGGGAATGAAACTCAAAACTCATTGTTTTTACTCTTCATTATTCTCAATTTATTCATTCAAGAGAGTTTTAAAGTGTTTAACTACCTAAGTCTTGATTTGTTCTTGATCTCTGATTATTTATCCTTATTTTTTTTTCATTTTAGTAACTTGATTAAATTATCTTCTTTGGTTTACTGCTTTGTGAAAGAAATATGTATTTAAATCCCCTTTTGCATCCATAATTTTATTGAATTCAACCTCAAAACTTGATCTTCTCTCTCTTCTTCATTATCTATGACTCTACCATTTTTCTTCCTCTTTAAATAGATCATCTTCCCAACCCTCTTGAAGAGATTTTTGTTCAATCTGAGCTAGATTCTTTCTTATTGTTATTAATTGAGCTTGTTGTTGATCTTTGATCTCCTTCATCCATAACTTGAAACCTCTCTTGAAATTTAGTATTTTTTTGTGGAATTGATACATTTGCGTACCAGAAGAAGGACTTCCATTGTTCCACCAATATTTAACCTTGGACAGGAAATCCTCATGTTCTAGCCAAAGAGGTTGAAACTTAAAGGGTGCATTTGAGACTTTTGAAATAAAGTGATATTCGATAATGATCAGCCAATGGTCCAAAATGGTACTTGATAGAACCCTTGTTTTGACCACCAAAGAATCAAATATTAAGCTCTTGGATATTAAGAACCGATCTAATATTTCTACAATAATTGCCCTCCCTTTTATTTTGTTATTCCATGTGAACCAACCTTCTTTTGGAAGGATATCAACTAAATTAAACTGATGTATCCCCCTGTATATTTTTGGATGAACTAAGTCATTTTTGTTGAAGTATCTCCTTTTTTCTTCTAGCTACTCAATATAGTATTAAAATCTCCTTCCAAGATGATATGTTGATTATTTATGTTTTTTGTTATGTTCCAAACCTTTTGCCACATTTCTAACTTTGTTGAGGTGTCATTGGGCCCATAGATGTTGACTACATTGAATGAGACCTTCAAGAAAGAGTCATGAAAAGTTAAACATAGCTAATTTTTCCTTGTACTCCAACTTCTAGGGACTTGTCTTTCCACAATATGGCCAAACCATCCTATTGGGAATTGAAACTAATTGTTTCTAGATGATAAATTTTCCAAGTGCAGTCCTTTAATTGAGAAATATCCTCCTCACTCAACTTTTATTGAATTAAGATTATGCTTGGTTTTTAAGTTTCTACCTCAAGGTGTTTCTTTTTTTAGGGGAACCAAGATCCCTAAAATTCCAAGTTATAAGTTTCATTTGAGAGGTTTTTTCTCCAAACTAGCCTTAAGAATCCTTGAATCCTCAAGAGTGAGTTGGGTACCCTCCACTATAGCATCTTTGGCTTATTTATCTCTCATTGTTCTATTTGATGGTATACCTACACTTTTAGGAGATCCACTTGCATCCATGCCATATTGTTTTGAACAATAGTTAGATGTTTCTAATTTGCAGATGGTAGATCCAAAAACCTATGAAGATCTTGGAATTTCATTTCAAGACAATGAGGAAATGAAATATTGATCAATGCAAGGTCTAGTGGGACCAATATTCTGATAGGAATGCCACTTGGGAAAAAGTGGAACACATGAAAAATATTTTTTCTATTTATTTGATGATATTATGTAATAATATAGGTTGAACAATATACCACTTATGGAAAGTGGAGACTACAAAAACTATGTTTTATTGGATTTTATGTAGTTTTGCAGGAGAAACACAAGGGACCTTGTTTAATCCAAGAGGGGGAGTATGTCACACCCTGCCTTGGAAGAAATCTTTTAATATGTTATTTATGTATTTATGGCTATTTTTAATACTTGATATGTTTACAATATGTTTGTTTTTGTTAAGATAAAATGATGCTTTATGCATTACTTGATTGTAGGAACAAGTAATCTCATAGGTGGAGATTGACCACCAGATATGAGAAGGAAAATGATGATAATGACAACTCAACAGGTAAGTGCTCATGTTCCCATCATTACTAGTCTCCTTCATGATGGATGGTGATAACTAAGATCATCTTAAAATACCCATTCACTTAAAGGAAAATTAATAATGAGGAATATTGATCATGCATCAATTCCTTGTGTTTGTCATTTGTGTGATATATTTAATTTCATAAGCAATTTTATAAGAAATTGGCATTATTGAATCTTACCTTGGAAAATTCACATTAAGTGGTTATAATGAGTTTTGCACCTTACAATTTACTTTAGAAATATTTTTATTACATTTTAAAGATATCATAAAGTTTTATAATCTTTATTGTGAATTTGTGAAAATATTAAATTGGGCAATTTTTAAAGAAGAGATTTATTTTTCTGCATATGCTTATTTGATCTAATTGCTTCCATATTAGAAAATAAATTAGGTGGATTTTTCTCTTATAAACTTGTCCAATTTTGATTGTACCAAAAAAAAAAGAATATATTATTGACCTAAAGGATCGTCCTTCCCTCCACATGGCTGCTTTAGGATGGCTAAAATGGTAGGTGAGACTCCTCTCTTATCTCTAATAGTCTCAACCCTGTATCACCCATATGCCTAATAGTAGTAGCTACCCTAGATATGGGGGACACAAGAAAAATGAGCCACCCTTCCCATTAAAATATTAATTTTAATAGAAGCCTACACATGGGGGGAAGAGAAAGAAAATTAATAGAATATTGAAAAGCATCTTTCTTGTCTAGAGGAAAAAGAGCTATAAATTTCCATAGAGGTTGGGAAAGGGTTAGGTTGGGGAGACTAGAGAGAGGAGAAAGTGATAGGAAAGGATAGGCAATTCAAGTTGAATCACCATCTTGCTGGAGTTCCAGGTGGGAGCTTTCACTTCTATCTTGCTTAATTTTTGTATTCACAGATAGTCTTTGAATAGTTTACACTTTGCTTTGGTTGAATAAAAATGAATATGGCTCTTTTTGTTCAATAGTTAAAACCAACCTTATTAACCTTATAATATGAATATATATATTTTTGGCTTATGCAATTTTAATGTAAGACAAAATTGGATTACAACTTTAGTATTCATGTCCCCCTATAAACTTACTTTCTTCTTTATACCACTTATAGTACTCTGACTATACAGTTTTTTGTCTACCACCTAACACATAAATCTCCCATAAAATTTGTGTGCATTCTTTGATCATAATAGTGGTCTTCGGATTGTATCATCCATCATGGTAAAAACTTAGGCTAAAGCTACAAGAACTTCCAAATCATCCTGTAAATAAAGATGTGGTTTAAAATATCCTTGAGATCGATTCGATCATGGATCGAAGTCGAATCAAGCCTTGTGTATTAGGTGTTTATATATGGTTAAATCATGAGTATGTCCTAGTCTCCTACTGATCGACTGTAATAGCTTACATTTAATTGATCAATACGAAGGTAAATCAAGGTTATATTTAAAGAGTAAGAATCCAATATAGACTATACCATGGGGATCAATGCTAAGCTTAGTTCATATTTCTTTTAGTTTTAGATATGTGCAAAATTTTTAATAAACAAAAATTAAATTGTGCATATAGAATGCGATTTATGATTTATGCATTAAATATGATAATTACCTATTAATTATTTAATATATTGATAAATTTATCTATAATTGAGGATCCTCATGCAGTTAGTTTTATTTATCTATTCTGACTTTATATTTTATGAAAATGTAATTTAATTTATTTTATATTCTAATGTTAATTAACTATTTCCAACCTATTTTAGGGTCAAGAGCTTAGGGATTGGTCGTAGGAGTGGGCCCTACCTCCTAGAAGACATTGTAAGTATTTATCCCCTAATTTACTTTATTTTAGTAACTAAAATGTATAACTATTCCTAAAATTATTTTATTCTATGAATGCAGGATTGTACAATTACAACTACATAAAATAAATTAAGTAGTAAATGACACATTTACCATATGAAAAGAATGAAGTGCTACTTTTATTGCTAGAAATTCAAATGTACATGTTGGTGCAATTCTTCAGAAATTGTATAGTTCTCCCTTAGACTTTTTGACATTAGAACATTGGACATTAGCTATTTCTCCATTAGACATTTTCAAAGGTCTCCCTATGTAATTTATATTATGACTTGTACAATTCTAAATAAACTCTTCCACATATTTTTCCATGTGGAGTTGTGGACTTGTAATGCGATAACTATGCACTAACAAAAATAATCTAAACTAATGAAATTCCTAATTTTTCTTGGACTCAGTAAACATTCTAAGTGGTCCAAGTGGCATTTTATAAACGCACTTAACAAAACTATACTAATTTGAATATTTCACAATATGTACAATATAATCATATGTTCTTGATTCACGTAAAAGGCATAACAATCTTGTGTCTAAATCTAATCATCCTAACAATATTCTAATTATACAATGTTTACTAAATAAAGTGATAACAAATTTATTAATCACAATATCCTTATGAAGAATATGTGATAAGTCAAATTAATCTAAGCTAACTATAATCCTTGATTGCCATGTGAGAGCACCATGTTGTCACTGATGTGGCATACGACATTGGTCAACTCTCTTCGATAACTACTGATAAGAATTATCTTCGATAACGAACTTTAGTAACTATCTTCTGTAAAATGCTTCAGTAACCATATTTCATAACATACTTCAGTTACCATATTCTGTAATAGTAATCAACCACTATTATTTATGGCAAATTTAATGGTGGAGATGTATTTACAGTTTTTAGTTTTATGACTTTTATCACAAATTTTACAACAAGTAGCAATATTGGAGATGTTGGTAATGTTAAGAGGGCATTCTATCTAATTGTGTTTTTTCCTATATCTATGACATTAAATATCTTCACTAAATTGTACCTTTGGATTTTTATTCATTAAATCTAAATATGTAGTCAAGTTACTTAAAAAGTTAGTTTTAAGACTTCCAACATGTTTCCAATTTTTTCTCTTGGTACTCCTCCTATAGATGTATACTTATTACTTCTTAGAGGTTTATTTCTTGAATAGTTTCTGTTAAGTTTCACAATCTCCTCAAATGTAATAATATGAATATCTCCTTTTGCCATGAGGTTAAGAACCTCAAGGACATCTTCTTTTAGTCCTTTTAGAAAAACTTCTTTTAATATTTCTTCATCAAGGTCTATATTTACTCTAGACCCAATAAATAGAAATCTCTCAAGGTAATCCTCCAAATATTCTTCTTCTTTTTGACTCATGTGGAATAGCTCTACTTTCTTATCCCTAAATCTATAGTAATCCTGATATTGTTCAAGGAATAGCTCTTTTAATCAATGTTCTTCATTCCATTGATTAAAAATATTTTCTCCTAGACCCATGAACCATATTAAAGTTGCATCTTTAAGAGTAGTGGGAAACAACCTTAGCTTTTATTCATCGAGAATGTAAAAGTAAGCTTGGCACACTAATTCAAATTAAAAATGAAAAGCATCCAGATATTCATGTGGTTTCCCATGGAAGGTGGGAAATATAGAAACATAGGCTAACGTAGGTTCTTTGGTTGTCCCATCTGTGTGTAAGATTGGGAAGTTAAATTTCTTCCTTTACCCATTTCTTCTTTGATCTCTATTATGTATTTGTTCATTCTTTATTTTTTTCTCTTCTACTTCTCCCTACCCACTTTGTTGGTCAGCCATGACTGAATGTAATATTTCAAGAATTGGATCAGGGATGGGTTTAGTAAAAATAGAAGAAGGATCTATATGATTGTTAAATTCTAGTTCAAGTAGTAAGTATGATTCAGGATCTTTTTCTAGGATTTCAACTTGATTGGTTGATGTTGTTGTTTCAAATTATTCTAACTTATAAATTCCAAGCTGGCTACTAAGGTCTCAATGGAAATTTCCTTTCAAGTTGCTGATATTTATAAATCTTCCCTTAGAGTCTCTAGGTCTACTCATGAATTTTCTAAGTTTTATTATTTTTGTAACACGTCTAATCTTCCTTGAATAGTCTATAAATATCATTGATCAGATCAAGTTGTTTAGGTGTCATGAAGTGTCCTTCAAAATTAAAATGGTCTACCACAAATTGAATCAAATGAATGAGAAAAGCTTGAGTTGGAATAGGTTCGAGATTTCCAAATTGTAACTCAAAGTGTAAATCTTGAAACAACTTCCTAAAGCGTAAAGTTCTAAGTATCCTCTGATATTTCTTATGATATTCTAGGGCTACTTCTTTATTTTCTAGGTCTTCGAGGAACTTGTGAATGAGGAGGGATTCTTCAAAATATTGAATTCAAGGGTAAATTTTAGGATTTACTGTTGCTCTTCTATCCCAAAGCCAATGCTCACAATTTCTTTTAAGATCTAGATAAGATGAATTGTAGTTTATCCCTAGAATTTTAGCTATGTCAATCCTTTTGGTTTCCTTCAATTCATCTAATTTTTCTTTGATAATTTTGAAGAACATGAACTTATACTGAGAGGGGGGGTGAACAGTATAAGTCTTAACCATTTAATAATTTTAATTTCAGATAGCAGTGGCATCAACACAACATTAAAAAAGACTGAAAACATCACACATTGAAGACTCATTTTTAACGTGGTTCACCCAGAATGGCTGGGCTACGTCCACAAAAATTTTCTCTAAAAAATTATCTCAAAATATTTTGGAAACCTTCCCAATTACAAAGTTTATGAGCCTCAGCTCAAAGGAGATACCTTCCCCTAACTCTGCTCTTACTGGTGATCCTCTAGAAGACCTCTGCCTCAGCTGCCCTTAGCAAATGGAATTCTATCCACAGAAGACACCTATCTTCCCTACTTTGGCTGGAGACCTCTGTCCTCAACTCTATCACCTCAAATCTGGTCCTCGAATTTGCACTAAACACAGTCCTTCAGTCTAGCACAAATGTCCTCAATCTCTTTCTCTGATCTGCACCAAAACCAGTCCTTCGTTTTGGAACATATGTCTTTGTCCTCTTTTTTTGGTCTACACAAAAACACAGTCCTTTGCTCTTTCTACGCAATTACAGCCACATAGTCTTCGTGCACTCTTCTCCCTTGCGATCTCTCTCACTTGGAAGAATCAATAGAATGCACTCTACTCTCGGTGATCAAACTTCTTCTCTTCGCACAGTCTATGAACGCCACTCTTCAAACGCACACATCGATCGATATTATTTTCCCTCCAAGTAGCCCTGCTTTTATACTAATACTTTCAAGATCAAAACCTTGATCTTAATTGGCTGCTACCCTTAACTTTGTAGGCTACAAAACCCTAAACTGTGTCAGCTCAAAATCAACTCTGTCGGCTTCAACTGCCTCTGTGGTTCTATAGCTTTTCTCGTGAAACTACAACATGTCATGATATCGAGACACCTTTGCAGCCGAACACTTTCTTTTGGCTTTTGTCACGATATCGCAACACTTTCTATATTTGCTGACGTCATCTTCTCTTCTGTCACAAAATCATGACCCTTCTGTCTTCATGGCCTTCCTCTCTGCTTTTGTCATGAAATCACAACACTTTTGCCTTTGCTGATGTCATCTTCAATTCTGTCGTGAAATCATGACCCTTCTATCTTCATGTCCTTCCTCTCTGCTTTTGTCGTGAAATCACGACACTTCTGTTACCTTGAGCTTCTTTCTGCCTTACACCCGTGAAACTGGAACATGTTGCAAAATTGTGACACTTTTGTCTTCATAGCCTTCCTCTCTGCTTTTGTCACGAAATCATGACACTTCACCTATGGAAGATATGCTTTCAGTTTTTGTCGCAAAATTGCGAAACTTCTACTGCCGTCTGCTATCTTTTCTTCCTATCATGAAATCGTGATGCTTTCAGCTTTTGAAATCTTTCTTTGCATCCTATCATGAAATCGCAACACTTCTCATTTCAGACTCTTCCCTTTGCTGCATGTCACAAAATCGTGACAATTCTCACTTTGAGCTTTTTAGCATGTTGCAAAATCGTGACAGTCGTCACTTTGTCTTTTGTAGCATGTCGTGAAATCACGACTGTTCTCACTTCAAACTCTACAGCATGTCACAAAATCGTGACACTTTTTGAGATACTTTATCTCTCTTCAAACTTGTCATGAAATCATGACAGTTCACACTGCAAACTCTCCCTTCTGCATCATGTCGAAATCATGACACTTTTTTGTCTGTACAACCTTCCTTGCATTATGTCACAAAATCGTAACACTTTCCCTTCTTTGCCTTCCTGCACTTTTCTAGTCGCGAAAATGCGACGTAATGAAATCGTGACACTTTCCACCTTGCTTTCTTTCTCTGCCAACATGTCACGAAATCATGACAGTTTTGCCTGCTTCTTCTCTCTTTCAACATGTCGTGAAATCACGATAGTTTTTCCAGCACTTTCTCTCTCCTCTAAAATGTTGTAAAATCAAGATAGTTTTGCCAACACTTTCTCTCTCCTCTAAAATGTCATGAAATCATGACAGTTTTTCCAACACTTTCTCTCTCCTCTAAAATGTCATGAAATCATGACAGCTTTTCCAGCCTGCTGTATACTTTTTCTAACTTGTCTTTTTCTGATGATCTTTTGCAAATGGGCTACTCTGATCTTCCTGGAAACTCACAGTCTATGATCTGAATAATCTGACATTAAATCAAATTCCTTCAAGAGTTTCTCGACATCAATGACAACTTCTACACTTGAGCAAAGGCAATGTACCCAAGGTACCCAAAATTGCCAACAATCTCCCCCTTTGTCATTGATGGCAAACCTT
The DNA here is from genome assembly GCA_028583015.1 of Wollemia nobilis. Taxonomy (NCBI): domain Eukaryota; kingdom Viridiplantae; phylum Streptophyta; class Pinopsida; order Araucariales; family Araucariaceae; genus Wollemia; species Wollemia nobilis. The sequence goes on along the minus strand of JAQPPZ010004362.1, from coordinate 33,569 downwards.
TACTGACACCACTTCTCAAGAGCCAAAACTAAAACCAGCTGTGCTAACAACTGAGAATATGCCTTTGAAGTTTTTCTCCCCCTGAATTGAAGCTCTTCTTTGCACTTGAAGCTCTCCCCCTTACTCATATCTCTCCCCCTTTGTCATCAATGGCAAAGGGTCACCTTTGGGGCTCAGGACTAAGAAAGAGCCTCTTAGATTTGTCCCTCCCCCACCTCCTGATGAGGTGATTAATTCTAGGGTGGTAGAACAACTCCTAATTTCTCCCTTAGATACTCAAACGTATCTCTTGGAAGAGTTTTGGTGAAGATATCGAAAATCTACTATTTAGTAGACACATACTCTAGCTTGACCTGCTTGTCTTGCACTTTCTCCATTAGAAAATAATATTTGATGGAAATGTGCTTCGTCCTTGAGTGCATTATCAAATTTTTGGAAATACTTATGGCACTTGTATTATCACAAAGAATGGAGATGGGTTGTTCATGCTTGACTTTGAAATCCTCTAAGGTGGTTTTCATCCATAAAACCTGTGTGCACCCAGCCACTGCCGCTATGTATTCAGCCTCTGCTGTAGATAAGGAAACTGAAGGTTGTTTCTTACTTAGCCAAGAGACCAAACTCTTTCCTAGAAAGAATGCTCCACCACTAGTGCTTTTCCTATCATCAATACTGCCTGCCCAGTCTGCATCTATATAAGCTGTGAGGGTGAAATCATCACCTTTGGGATACCAAAGCCCAAAGTCCATAGTGCCCTTCAAATATCTGAATATCCTTTTAACTGTTATAACATGAGATTCTTTTGGAGTTTCTTGAAATCTTGCTACTAACCCAATGGCCTACATGATATCTGGTCTGGTAGCTGTACTGTATAGTAAAATGCCAATCATAGATCTATACAACCTCTGATATGCCACTAGAGATTCATCATCTTTACTCAGATTGCACCCTGTAATCATTGGAGTACACACGGGTTTGCTGTCCATCATCCCAAATTTCTTCAACATTTCTTTGATATACTTTCCCCGAGAGAGAAATATACCATTTTTTGATTGCGCAATCTGAAGACCTAAAAATAATGACATCTCTCCAATCATAGACATCTCGAATTCCTTCTGCATGGTGTTAGCAAAAACTTTGCACATCTAAGTATTATTTCCCCCAAAAATAATATCATCAACATAGACAACTACAATCAACATATCATCATCTTCATTCTTAATATACAAGTTGCTATCTACCATGCCTTTCATGAAGCCTTGCTCATGAAGATACCCGTCAAGTCTTGAGTACCAAGCTCTGGGTGCTTGCTTTAACCCATACAAAGCCTTTTTCAGTTTACACACATAGTCTTATTGTTCTGAGAGAGACACTCCTTCTGGTTGTTCTATGTAGACTTCTTCTACCAACACCCCATTTAGAAAAGCTGACGTTACATCCATTTGATATACCTTGAATGATTTGAAGCTTGAAAGGGCCAAAAACATTCTGATAGCTTCAAGACGAGCAACAGGTGCAAACGTCTCTTCGAAATCAATACCTTCTACTTGAGCATAACCTTTACAAACTAACCTAGATTTGTTTCTGACAATCTTTCTATCCTCATTGAGTTTATTTTTGAATATCCATTTTGTGCCAATGACATTCTTGTCCTTAGGTCTTGGATCCAAATCCTAGGTTTCACTTTTCTTTATTTGATTTAGCTCTTCATCCATTGCTTTTACCCAAAACTTATCTGTACATGCTTCACTAAAATCTTTTGGCTCAATCTGAGATAACAATGAAATATTCACAGAATCATGTGAAGGAATGACTCTTCTTCTTGTTTTCCCGCTATTTGGATCACCAATGATCAAGTCTTTGGGATGATGTTTTTGAACATACCGTGAAGGAGTTTTGGGAAGCAGTTGTTGTCTTTCCTCTTCTTCATCTGAAACCTCTTTGAATTCTTCTTGACAGATTTCATCACTGAGTTCCTTGACTGGTTCTCTTATCCCTGTCTTTTCATCTACTATTACATTTATGCTTTCTACAACTGTATGAGTTCTTTTATTGAAGCATCTGTAGGCCTTGCTTCTACTAGAATATCCAAGAAAAATTCCCTCATCACACCTAGGATCAAACTTACCCAAATTCTGATCTTCCCTTTTGATGAAGCACTTACTCCCGAACACTTTGAAGTATTTTACTATAGCTGGTCTTCCTTTCCACAATTCATAGGGAGTTTTATGATGATTGACTCTGAGTTGAGCCCTGGTGATGATGTAGACTGCTGTACTGATTGCTTCTCTCCAAAAACCATCTAAAATTTTTGACTCATTTAACATTGCTCTAGCCATATTTTCAACAGTTTTGTTTTTCCTTTCAACTACTCCATTTTGTTGAGGAGTTCTTGCTGTTGAATATTCTCTTTTGATTTCGTGTTGTTCACAGTATTCCACAAATTCATTTGAAGTGAACTCTCCTCCTCTATCTTATATTAAGCATTTGATTCTCTTGTCAGTCTCATTTTCAATCATTTCTTTAAAAGCTTTAAATTTTTCAAAAGCTTCAAATTTTTCTTTGAGAAAAGTAACCCAAGTCATTCTAGAATAATCATCTATAAACAACATGAAGTAGCTTTCTCCCTGAATGCTCTGAGTTCTGGTAGGGCCACACAAATTAGTATGAATAAGATCCAATGAATTTGAAGAAGTATACCCTTTTGATTTAAAACTGGTTCTAGTCTGTTTTCCATGTTGACAAGGACCGCAAATGATGTTATGGGGCCTTTTCATTTTGGGCAAGTCTCTAACTGCTCCCTTGTTACTAATATTGACAAGATTATCAAAGCTTAAATGCCCCAATATTTTATGCCATAACCAAATCTCATCTTCTTGAGTTAGAAAACACTTTTCCCTTTTTATCTCACTTAGCATGCAAAGATTGTTTGGAGTCCTTGTAGCACTAGCAATGAGTTTTCCATTTTTTTCTTTACTTATCTCACATCTATTTGAAAAGAAAGATACTATGTGCCCTTGATCACAAAGTTGACTCACACTAAGAAGATTATGTCTTAGACCTTCTACATAGAGCACATTTTCTGTTTTGGATTTCCCATCCAAACTAAGAGTCCCTTTACCACAGATTTTAGCGGACCTGTTATCTCCAAAACTGACTGTTCCTCTGTTTGTTTTTTTTAAGACCAAAAAATTTTCTTTTTCACCAGTCATATGTTTTGAACAACCACTATCAAGATACCATTTTTCTACTTTGTCTTGAGCATGAAAAGTAGTTTGAACTATCATTGACTTAGATTTGATTTCATTCCTCTTTTTAGTGAACTCAAGGCTAAATCTATCCAAAATGCACATCCTTGCTATATACCCAAAATTCTTGCACTTGTAACACATGATATTTTTATTCATAAGAGGTGCAAACGAGTTAACATTTTTGTTGGCAATTTTGGGTACCTTGGGTACATTGCCTTTGCTCTAAGTGTAGATGTTGTCATTGATGTCAAGAAGGTCTTGAAGCAATTTGGTTTGATGTCAAAGAATGTGTCTTGATGAAGGTTTCAGCATGGACAGTGAGTTTCCAAGAAGATCAGGGTAGCCCAGTTGCAAAAGATCAAGAAAAAGACAAGTAAGAAAAAGTATGCAGGCGGCTGGAAAAACTGTCGCGATTTCGCGACATGTTTTAGGAGAGAGAAAGCGCTGGCAAAACTGTCACGATTTCGCGACATGTTTGAGGAGAGAGAAAGTGCTGGCAAAACTGTCGCGATTTCGCGACATGTTTGAGGAGAGAGAAAGTTTGGGCAAATGTGTCACGATTTCGCGACATGCTGGAAGAAAGAGAAGAAGCAGGCAAAACTGTCATGATTTCGCGACATGTTGGCAGGGAAGAAGAGCAAGATGGAAAGTGTCACGATTTCGTGACATGTCGCATTTTCGCGACTCGAAAAGTGCAGGAAGGCAGAGAAGGAAAAGTGTCACGATTTCGCGACATTCTGCAAAGAAAGTTGTACGGACGAAAAAGTGTCACGATTTCACGACATGATGCTGAAGAGAGAGTCCGCAAAGAGAACTGTCGCGATTTCATGACAAGTTTGAAGAGAGAGAAAGTTACATGTAAAATGTCACGATTTTGCGACATGCTGCAGAGGTCAAGTTGAGGACTGTCACGATTTCGTGGCATGCTAAAAAGCTCGAAGTGAGAACTGTCACGATTTCGTGACATGCAGCAAAGGGAAGAGCTTGAAAGGAGAAGCGTCACGATTTCATGACAGGCAGTAAAGAAAGCGTACGAAAGCCAGAAGTGTCACGATTTCGTGACAGGCAGTAGAGAAAGCGTACGAAAGCCAAAAGCGTCACGATTTCATGACAGGTTGCAGGAAAAGCTTTCGGAAGCTGAAAGCATCGTGATTTCATGACAGGATGAAAGAAAAATGTACGGATGTAGAAAGTGTCATGATTTCACGATAGGTAGAAGTGAAGAAGCCAACAGGATGAAGATGTCATGATTTTGCGACATGTCGCAGTTTCACGACCAAAAGGCAAGTGCAGACTCTAGCATAGGAAGATGTCACGATTTCATGACATGTCGTAGTTTTTCAACTCTAAGAGGAGAGAGACTGTACGGCATCAATAATGTCATGATTTCATGACAAAAGCTAAGAAGAAGGCCATGAAGACAAAAGTGTCATGATTTCATGACAAGAGTGAGATGACGTCAACAAAAGCAGAACGTGTCGCAATATCACGACAAAAACTAATAGGAAGCAAAAAGAAGCAAAAGTGTCATGATTTCATGACAGTAAGCAATAGAAGGTGTATGGCTATAAAAGTGTCATGATATCATGACATGTTGTAGTTTCACGAGAAAAGCTATAGAACAGCAGAAGCGGTTGAAGCCGACAGAGTTAACCTTGAGCCGACGAAGTGTAGGGTTGTGCAGTCGACGTTGTTTTAGGGATATACAGCTGACTAAGATCAAGAATCTGATCTTGAGATTTATTCTATAAAAGGAGGGCTATTTCGAGATTGAAGTATCGAATGCGTGTATCGAACTTGCACAAGTAAAGTCCATGGTGCATAGAGACCGAGTCGAATCGATTCGAGCGAAGTGTGCGAGATGCAGCCATAACAGCGTAGATAGCGTAGAAGTGGCGAGTTGATGCGTAGAATGAGGAGTTCGATCGTAGAGTGTTGAAGTGCTGCTGTATTTGCGAAGACAGTGCAAAGGTTGGAATTCGATCAAGGGCGGCTGTGATTGCGGCTGTGTTTGCGCAGACAGATTTGTGTTTCATATTCTTAAGAAAAGCATATTACATCTATCTTATTCTTTTGAGATTTGAGATTGAGATTGGGAATTAAGTATAGAACATATTGAGTCTCTAACAATTCTCTTTATGCTTCTATGAGGTTGATGAATCACATTGGGTCTCTAACAATTCTCTTTGTGAGTTCATGCTAAGCAAGTTTTCTTTGTATGCTTGCTGAGGTTTTTGGATAGGTTTAGGTGGGGATTTGAGAGCAGGTTTTGGACAAGTCATTGAGAGGGCTTGTTGGACAACATTGAGCAAGCATTTTTTGAAGCTTGTGGAGCATTTTGGGCAGGTTCTAAGTGAGAACTTGCAAAGCAGATCTGAAACAAGTCTTGAAGACTTGGGTGAAGATCAAGCCAACATTAGTGCAAGCTGGTGAACCATTTCTGTGAACCAGATTTGAGGACCAGTTGAGGACAGAGATTGATGAAGAGTTGAGGACAGATTTGTGCCTGATCGAAGGACTGTGTTTGGTGCAGATCAAAGAAAGAGGAAGAGGACATTTGTGCCAGACCGAAGGACTATGTTTGGTGCAAATTCGAGGACCAGCTTTGAGGTGATAGAGTTGAGGACAGAGGTCTCCAGCCAGAGCAGGGAAGACAGGTGTCTTCTATGGATAGAGATCCATTTGCTAAGGGCAACGGAGGCAGAGGTCTTCTAGAGGATCACCAGCTAGAGCAGAGTTAGGGGAAGGTATCTCCTTTGAGCAGTGGCTCATAAACATTGTAATTGGGAAGGTTTCCCAAAGAACTGTGATATAACTTTTAGAGAAAAGTTTTATCCGTGGAGTAGCCCACTTTGGGTGAACCACGTAAATTGTTGTGTCACTTTGTGGATGATTTTGTGCATTGTTTTGATATTGCTTTGGATATATTGCTTTACTATTTTGAAGTATAAAGGAAAAAGTAAAAAGAGGTCTTATACTGTTCACCCCCCTCTCAGTATAAGCTTGTGTTCTTCAATTGGTATCAGAGCCGGTGCCTTCGAAAAGTTTAAATAGCTTGAAGGAAGATCTTACAAGAACACAAATGGCAAGGAAAGGCAAAAGCAAAACCATAAGACACAAGAAGAAGAAAACTCACATGGTCATGAAAGAAAATGAAGATGAACTCAATGTTGCTATTTTGGGAATGGAAATAGATTCAAGAGATGAATCAAACAATGGAGAACAAGCCAGATTAATAAAGTTTTGCACCAGATGTGGAAAGACCGGTCACTTTGCAGCTGATTGCTCACAAGGAAGAGAATGTTTTGTTTGTGGTCAACTCGGTCATAATGAACGTCAGTGCCATGGGTTTAGTAGCAGTGAAGATGAAGATGATCCGTTCAAAATCGGTGAAGAAACAGATTCAGAACAGGAATGTGATGAAGAAGGAAGTGATGCAAAAGCAAATTGGAAACATAAACTAATTTCAGCTCTGAGTAAAAAGGTTGAGGATGCAGAAGATATAATCACCAGTTTGAAAGTACAAACAGAAGATTACAAGAAAATTTTTGAAGATCTCGAAATGCAATTAACCAGGAAAACAGAGTATTGCAGTAAGCTAGAAAAAGAAATTGACGGTTTAAGAATGCAGATAGAAGAAATGAGTAATAAAGTCGATATATGCAGCAAACATGAAAAGGAATCTAACAAAGTTGTTAGCAATTTGAAGCTGCAAATAGAAGAGTCCAAAAGGAGTGAAGAAACTCTCAGGTCTCAAATCAATGAGAGAGAGACTGTTTGTTGCAAACAAGAAAAAGAGATTGTTTCTTTGAAGAAACAACTAGAAGAGGCCAATACAAATCTTAAAATCAAAGATGATCTTACAGAAAGTCTTGACTTCTCTATGACTAAGACACAAGAACTCAAGGATGAGTTAGAGTCTAAGATTTTTCAGTATAATGAGTTGGAACAGAAAATGGCTTCTTTGGAAGTGGAAACTAAAGAGTACAAGGATAAGCTGTACAGGTTTCAAGATAGCTCCAAAAAGGTTAAGTCTCTCATCAAAGGTCAAAGAAAGACAACAGATAAAACAGGCCTCGGTTTTGTTGAGCCGCACAAGGAACAGGTTGGGGAATCTAGCAAGAGATTTCAAAAGGAAGAGAGTTCTGATGAAGAAAATACTTCAGATCATGAGTCCGTGAGTGATAGATGCGCAGAAATAGAAAACGAAATTCAGATTGAGAAGAAGAAGTTTTCGAGACCCAAGAGGTCGAATAAAAGAAATTTTCACGGCAGATGTTTTGCGTGTCACAGGTTTGGTCACATGGTTGTACATTGCATGGCTCAAGTGAAGAAGGTAAATGACAGTTTTAGAAGTGGTAATTTCTTTCATGGGTATTGCTACTCTTGTAATCAGTTTGGGCATAAGGCAATTTTTTGCAAAGCAAATAACAGGTACACCGTTAGTCAAAACAGGTGGATTCAAAGAACAGATATGTCTAAAAGAAATTACAGTGTTATTTGTTATAAATGCAACAATGCAGGTCACACAGCTAGACAGTGCAGAGCTGAAATGCCAAGGTACAGGAACAGGAAAAGTGGTATGAACAGGTCCATGGATCAAGGCATGGATAAGAACAGGAATGATAACAGAAATAGGAACAGTAGTATGAACAGGTCCGAGGATCAAAACAGTAACAAGAATATGGACAAAGAGTTCAAGAGAAGGCCCGACAAGGAAGTCATAGACACTGATGATGATCAGTGCCTAATGGGAGATTTACTCCCAACCTTGTTTTAATCACCTCATTAGGAGGTGGGGGAGGGACTAAGCTAAGAGGCTCATTCTTAGTCCCAAGCCCCAAAGGTGACCCTTTGCCATTGATGACAAAGGGGGAGAGATATGAGTAAGGGGGAGAGCTTCATAGTGAAGAAGAGAGCTTCAAGTCAGGGGGAGAAAAACTTCAAAGGCAGATTCTCAGTTGTTGGATCAGTTGATTTCAGTTTTGGCTCTTGACTAGTGTTTTCAATTAAGGTTTGCCATCAATGACAAAGGGGGAGATTGTTGGCAATTTTGGGTACCTTGGGTACATTGCCTTTGCTCTAAGTGTAGATGTTGTCATTGATGTCAAGAAGGTCTTGAAGCAATTTGGTTTGATGTCAAAGAATGTGTCTTGATGAAGGTTTCAACATGGACAGTGAGTTTCCAAGAAGATCAGGGTAGCCCAGTTGCAAAAGATCAAGAAAAAGACAAGTAAGAAAAAGTATGCAGGTGGCTGGAAAAACTGTCACGATTTCGTGACATGTTTGAGGAGAGAGAAAGTGCTGGCAAAACTATCATGATTTCGTGACATGTTTGAGGAGAGAGAAAGTGTTGGAAAACTGTCACGATTTCGTGACATGTTTGAGGAGAGAGAAAGTTAGGGCAAAAGTGTCACGATTTTGCGACATGCTGGAAGACAGAGACGAAGGCAAAACTGTCACGATTTCGCGACATGTTGGCAGAGAAGGAGAGCAAGATGGAAAGTGTCACGATTTCGCGACATGTCGCATTTTCGCGACTCGAAAAGTGCAGGAAGGCAGAGAAGGAAAAGTGTCACGATTTCGCGACATTCTGCAAAGAAAGTTGTACGGACGAAAAAGTGTCACGATTTCGTGACATGATGCTGAAGAGAGAGTCCGCAAGTGAACTGTCACGATTTCATGACAAGTTTGAAGAGAGAGAAAGTTACATGTAAAATGTCATGATTTCGTGACATGCTGCAGAGGTCAAGTTGAGGACTGTCACGATTTCGCGACATGCTGAAAAGCTCAAAGTGAGAACTGTCATGATTTCGTGACATGCAGCAAAGGGAAGAGCTTGAAAGGAGAAGCGTCGCGATTTCATGACAGGTAGAAAGAAAAGTATGAAAATAAAAGTGTCATGATTTCGTGATAGGTAGAGAAAGCGTATGGAAGCCAAAAGTGTCATGATTTCATGACAGGTTGCAGGAAAAGCTTTCGAAAGCTAAAAGCATCACGATTTCGTGACAGGATGAAAGAAAAATGTACGGATGTAGAAAGTGTCACGATTTTGTGACAGGTAGAAGTGAAGAAGCTAGCAGGATGAAGATGTCATGATTTCATGACATGTCATAGTTTTATGACCAGAAGGCAAGTGCAGACTCCAATGCAGGAAGATGTCACGATTTCGTGACATGTCGTAGTTTCGTGACTCTAAGAGGAGAGAGACTGTACGACGTCAGTAATGTCATGATTTCATGACAAAAGCTAAGAAGAAGGCCATGAAGACTAAAGTGTCATGATTTCATGATAGAAGTGAAGATGACGTCGAAGAAGCGAAGGTGTCACGATTTCATGACAAAAACTAATAGGAAGCCAAAAGAAGCAAAAGTGTCACGATTTCATGACAGCAAGCTATAGAAGGTGTACGGCTATAAAAGTGTCATGATATCATGACATGTTGTAGTTTCATGAGAAAAGCTACAGAATAGCAGAAGCGGTTGAAGCCGACAGAGTTAACCTTGAGCCGACGAAGTGTAGGGTTGTGCAGCCGACGTTGTTTTAGGGATATGTAGCCGACTAAGATCAAGAATCTGATCTTGAGATTTATGCTATAAAAGGAGGACTATTTTGAGATTGAAGTATCGAATGCGTGTATCAAACTTGCACAAGTAAAGTCCATGGTGCGCAGAGACCGAGTCGAATCGATTCGAGCGAAGTGTGCGAGATGCAGCCATAACAGCGTAGATAGCGCAGAAGTGGCGAGTTGATGCGCAGAATGAGGAGTTCGATCGCAGAGTGTTGAAGTGCTATTGTATTTGCGAAGAAAGTGCAAAGGTTGGAATTCGATCAAGGGCGGCTGTGATTGCGGCTGTGTTTGCGTAGAACAGATTTGTGTTTCATATTCTTAAGAAAAGCATATTACATCTATCTTATTCTTTTGAGATTTGAGATTGAGATTGGGAATTAAGTATAGAACATATTGAGTCTCTAACAATTCTCTTTATGCTTCTATGAGGTTGATGAATCACATTGGGTCTCTAACAATTCTCTTTGTGAGTTCATGCTAAGCAAGTTTTCTTTGTAAGCTTGCTGAGGTTTTGGACAGGTTCAGGTGGGGATTTGAGAGCAGGTTTTGGACAAGTCATTGAGAGGGCTTGTTGGACAGCATTGAGCAAGCTTTTGTTGAAGCTTGTGGAGCAGTTTGGGCAGGTTCTAAGTGAGAACTTGCAAAGCAGATCTGAAACAAGTCTTGAAGACTTGGGTGAAGATCAAGCCAACATTAGTGCAAGTCGGTGAACCATTTCTGTGAACCAGATTTGAGGACCAGTTGAGGACAGAGATTGATGAAGAGTTGAGGACAGATTTGTGCCAGACCGAAGGACTGTGTTTGGTGCAGATCAAAGAAAGAGGAAGAGGACATTTGTGCCAGACCGAAGGACTGTGTTTGGTGCAAATTCGAGGACCAGCTTTGAGGTGATAGAGTTGAGGACAGAGGTCTCCAGCATAGAGCAGGGAAGACAGGTGTCTTCTGTGGATAGAGATCCATTTGCTAAGGGCAGCGGAGGCAGAGGTCTTCTAGAGGATCACCAGCCAGAGCAGAGTTAGGGGAAGGTATCTCCTTTGAGCAGTGGCTCATAAACATTGTAATTGGGAAGGTTTCCCAAAGAACTGTGATATAACTTTTAGAGAAAAGTTTTATCCGTGGAGTAGCCCACTTTGGGTGAACCACGTAAATTGTTGTGTCACTTTGTGGATGATTTTGTGCATTGTTTTGATATTGCTTTGGATATATTGCTTTACTATTTTGAAGTATAAAGGAAAAAGTAAAAAGAGGTCTTATACTGTTCACCCCCCTCTCAGTATAAGCTTGTGTTCTTCAATTTTATTTACTATGGCTATTCAAATACTTATCGCAATGCATAGCTATGTGACCAAATTTCTTACAAAAAAAACAATAGCCATGGAAGGTATTATGTAACCCATTTTGATGCCTTGGATGATTGTTCTTCTTGTGATCAACTGGAATCCACTGCTCTTTAGGATGAAGCTTGACCTTGCTTGTAGACCCTATTTCATGAATGGTGATACCATCCTTCTTTTGCTTTTCGCACGTAGTATTCTGTCTGAGAGTCAACTATTCCAACTTCACTCTAAGAGACATAATCTCTTCTTCTAGTTTCTCACAATCAGCTTCCTTTCCTTTTAGAGCCTCTGTTAGAACCTTTTCAACCTTCTTCCCTTCTTCAGCTAGAATTTTGAAGTCTATAACACTTTGAGACAATTATGATCTTGCTATCTCTTCTTCCTGACATTGATGCTTGAGAACATAATTCTTTTCCCTGAATTTCTTAAGCTTTCTCAAATCCAAGAAGAATTCACCTTTGAGATCAAACTTAACCTCTTCATTTCTTTCTGAATCTATATGTTCCTATGATAGATCCTTCTCCAAGCTATTAGGCTCTTTCTGGAGTGACCTGCTCTGATACCAATTGAAGAAAATGAACTTATACTGAGAGGGGGGGTGAACAGTATAAGTCTTAACCATTTAATAATTTTAATTTTAGATAGCAGTGGCATCAACACAACATTAAACAAGACTAAAAACATCACACATTGAAGACTCATTTTTAACGTGGTTAACCCAGAATGGCTGGGCTACGTCCACAAAACTTTTTTCTAAAAAATTATCTCAATTTTTTTGGGAAACCTTCCCAATTACAAATTTTATGAGCCTCGAATCAAAGGAGATACCTTCCCCTAACTCTGCTCTGACTGGTGATCCTCTAGAAGACCTTTGCCTCAGCTGCCCTTAGCAAATGGAATTCTATCCACATAAGACACCTGTCTTCCCTACTTTGGCTAGAGACCTCTGTCCTCAACTCTATCACCTCAAATTTGGTCCTCAAATTTGCACTAAACCCAGTCCTTTGGTCTAGCACAAATGTCCTTGATCTCTTTCTCTTATCTGCACCAAACACAGTCCTTCGTTCTGGCATAAATGTCTTTGTCCTCTTTTTTTGGTCTACACAAAAACATAGTCCTTCGCTCTTTCTGTGCAATTACAGCCACATAGTCTTTGCGCACTCTGCTCCCTTGCGATCTCTCTCATTTGGAAGAATCGATAGAGTGCACTCTGCTCTCGGTGATTGAACTTCTTCTCTTCGCACAGTATGTGAATGCCACTCTTCGAACGCACACATCAATCGATATTCTTTTCTCTCCAAGTAGCCCTGCTTTTATGCTAATAATTTCAAGATCAAAACCTTGATCTTAGTTGGCTGCTACCCTTAACTTCGTCGGTTGCAAAACCCTAAACTGTGTCAGCTCAAAATCAACTCTGTCGACTTCAACCACCTCTGTGGTTCTATAGCTTTTCTCACGAAACTACAACATGTCGCGATATCGCGACACCTTTGCAGCCGAACACTTTCTTTTGGCTTTTGTCGTGATATCGTGACACTTTCTACATCTGCTAATGTCATATTCTCTTCTGTCATGAAATCGTGACCCTTCTGTCTTCATGGCCTTCCTCTCTGATTTTGTCATGAAATCACAACACTTTTGCCTTTGCTGATGTCATCTTCAATTCTATTACAAAATCGTGACCCTTCTGTATTCATGTCCTTCCTCTCTGCTTTTGTCATGAAATCATGACACTTCTGCTACCTTGAGCTTCTTTCTGTTACACCCATGAAACTGGAACATGTTGCAAAATTGTGACACTTTTGTCTTCATAGCCTTCCTCTCTGCTTTTGTCACGAAATCGTGACACTTCACCTATGGAAGATATGCTTTCAGTTTCTATCACAAAATTGTGACACTTCTACTGCCATCTGCTATATTTTCTTCCTATCATGAAATCATGACACTTTCAGCTTTCAAAATCTTTCTTTGCATCCTATCACGAAATCGCAATGCTTCTCATTTCAGACTCTTCCCTTTGCTGCATGTCGTAAAATTGCAATAGTTCTCACTTCGAGCTTTTCAACATGTCATGAAATCGTGATAGTCCTCACTTCGTCTTTTGTAGCATGTCACAAAATCATGACTGTTCTCACTTCAAACTCTACAACATGTCACGAAATTGTGACATTTTTCGAGATACTTTATCTCTCTTTGAACTTGTTGCGAAATTGCGGCAGTTCAAACTGCAGACTCTCCCTTCTGCATCATGTAGCGAAATTGCGACACTTTTTTGTCTGTACAACCTTCTTTGCATTATGTCGCAAAATCACGACACTTTCCCTTCTTTGCCTTCCTGCACTTTTTGAGTCATGAAAATGCAACATGTCATGAAATCGTGACACTTTCCACCTTGCTTTCTTTCTCTGCCAACATGTCGTGAAATCACGACAGTTTTGCCTGCTTCTTCTCTCTCTTTCAACATGTCACAAAATTGCAACAGTTTTGCCAGCACTTTCTCTCTCCTCTAAAATGTCACAAAATCACAACAGTTTTGCTAGCACTTTCTCTCTCCTCTAAAATGTCGCAAAATCATGACAGTTTTGCCAGCACTTTCTCTCTCTAAAATGTCGTGAAATCGTGACAGTTTTTCCAGCCTGCTGCATACTTTTTCTAACTTGTCTTTTTTTGATGATCTTTTGCAAATGGGCTACTCTGATCTTCCTAGAAACTCACAGTCTATGCTCTGAATAATCTGACATTAAATCAAATTCCTTCAAGAGCTTCTTGACATTAATGACAACTTCTACACTTGAGCAAAGGCAATGTACCCAAGGTACCCAAAATTGCCAACAAATTTCAATGCTTTCATACAGACACTCCCACTCCTTACTGGATGCTCTATTTCCTTTCTCAAAAAGAAGGTTAACTTATTTTTTTATCAATAGTTCTCTAAGGTCTATAAGTACAAACTAATTTAGACTATTTTCCACTATCTAGCAACTTATTTTTATTTTCTCTCTCTAGTTTGGTTTTGTTTAGATTTAGATTTAGATTTTCTATTTTAATCCCACTATTGTCAAGTTTTGATACAAATCACAACAATTGAAATTATAACTATCCTTAATACAACAGGGAATAAATGAAATTAAATTTTCACAATAATCCTAATTTTTTGCTAAAATTAGATGCGACTCGCATTCCTACAAATATTTATACAACCAATCTTAGCATATTAGGAGAAAAATAAAATACTACTGGAAAAGTAAAATTTACTAAAAATAAAAGGTTAAACTATTACTATTTATTTGATTATTTAGGAGGGTTTCACTATGGTTGTGTCACTCAGCCATACCTACTTTATGCTTCTGACAGGGTCCTAAACCAATTTTTAGGTTTGTTTCAGTACGTGTGTCTCACTCAAGCATACCTACTTCCTACTTTTATCACAGGGCCTAAGTCAAACTAAATAATAATAATCACTTAAAGTTGAAAATGTGCAAAAAATAAAATTTGCAAGAAATAAAAGGTAAACTATTATTGTTTCTTTGATTATTAGGAAGGTTTCACTATGATTGTGTCACTCAACCATATGTACTTCCTACTTATGATAGGGTCCTAAGCCAAGTTTAGGTATATTTCAATGTGTATATATACTTCCTATTTTTCTCATAGGTCTTAAGTCAACTAAGTAATAAAAAATATAAGACCACTTTTTACTTTTTCTTCCAATTAAATATTATGTTGTGTAAATATAGCAGTATCAATAGCACTAATAAAAGCAATGGACATAAACCATACACAATAGAGACATCACAATTTACATGGTTCACCCAATATGGGCTACACCACAAAGAAAATATTTTACTAAAACTTTATCAATCAATCTCTTTGGGAATCACTCCCAATTACAATTTTTATGTCTCTATCCAAAGGATATGCTGATACCCCAATCTCAAGTTCATGTATCTCTTCCATGAGAGAACTCTTTCCCCTTCTAATATGGCTATGTAATCTTCTAGAAGACTTTGTATATCTACTGCACTGACTAGTGGACCTGTCTCCACTTGAAGACTCCTCACTCATATCTGTCTTCAACTATGCTGGCTACTGGATCTCTATCCACTAAGACTCTATCCTCTATACTCTATCACCTCCAAAGCTCTATCAATAGGCTCACTAAGAACCTGCTCAATAGGCTCACACAGAACATGCTTAACAAGCTCACACAAAACTTGTCAAATATTCTCAAGCAAGATCACCAAGAACTTGCCCAAATCTGAATAACAAGCTCACATAGAACTTGTCCAAATCTACTCTAGCAAGCTCACCAATAACTTGCCCAAAGCTATCCACAAATTTTTCCCAACATTGTCCTCAAATATGTTCCAAAGGCCTTCTCAAAGACTCAATCAATCATGCTCAAATAGTACTCAAAATGAACTCAACAATTAATGGCAATCTCAACTCAAATCCACTTCATAGAAGCATAAAGATAATTATTAGAAACTCAATATGTTCTAATCTCACTCTCAATGCAAATCAATCTCAACTCAACTCATAGAAGCATAAAGAGAATTGTTAGAAACTCAATATGTTCTAATCTCACTCTCAATTCAAATCAATCTCAACTCAACTCATAGAAGCACAAAGATAATTGTTAGAGACTCAATATGTTCTAAACTCACTCTCAACCCAAATAAGTCTCAACTCAACTCAAATCAACTCATATAAACATAAAGAGAATTTTTAGAAACTCAATATGTTCTAATATCACTCTCAACTCAAATCAATCTCAACTCAACTCAAGTATTATAGAATCATAAAGAGAATTGTTAGAGACTCAATATGTTCTAACCTTAATATCAAATCAACATAGAATTATGGAATAGTTTATTTCATAGAACTTGAACAATCACTTCACACACTTGACTAGGCTCAATCAACTCAAATGTTTCCAACAATACTCAACCACAAATCTTACATAACAATGATACTCATGTTCTTTTCTAACTCAAGTTCTTTCACAACCAACGGGATTCAACAACTATGCTTATCAAACAAGGTTAAGGCACAACTCTCAATTCCAAAAACCTTGAAGCATTCAACCAACCAATTTCGAAAGTGAAACCACAAACAATCCTTTTCCCTTCAATGATATTTCAAAAATCAACCACCATAAACAATCAATAGGAGAATGTGCCCATACATTTTATGAATATGAAAAAACATCTTTGTAAATCTGCCACAATCAAAAAATTCTTTTGCCAATATTCACAAGGGTTAGTAGATCACAAAATAATCAACATTCTCCACTTTTCAATAATCATCACCAAGGCTTTTAATTGCACAACTTCATTATCTCTCCTAAAACCACTTGTACCATAAAATAAAATAAATCAAAACATTGCATAAGCTTTTCACTCCCAAAACCACTTATACCATAAAATAAAATAAATCACAATATTGCATAACCTTTTCACTCCCAAAACCACTTATACCATAAAATAAAATAAATCACAATATTGCATACCTTGTCACCTCATGAAATAATTAATCTTCTTGAAAAATAACAACGCAAACTTCACTTTTGGAACTCAGAGACACCAAAATCCAGCCACTTGCAAGTCATCTATACCTTCCTATCAGCCACGTGTCGGTCATCCACCTTCCCGCCATTATTTGGCCCAAATCCACACTTTCCCGCCATTATTTGGCCCAATTTCACCTTTCCCGCCATTTTTCATCCCCAAATTTATTTAAATTAATATTTATATATATATTTTAATATTTTAATATTTTAATATATATATTTAAATAATAGTTTAAGTGATTTAATCTAAGCCGTCCATCCTTCATTTAATCTCATCCGTCCATCCATCTTAATCCATTCCACAACCAAGATTTATTCTCTACCCTTGGATCCGCTTTAATCTTAGCCACACGTTCAAAGTGTCGTTAAAACCCTAAAGTGTGCCCTAAGAGTGGATTATAAATTGAGTCACTTTGATGGCTCAAACCCTATGTCTTTTGCTACTTCTATCTCTGATTCTAATTCTTCTACCGTTATCTCCTCTCTTCCGCTACCCTTTCGCCGCATCCATCGCCGCTTTCGTCACCGCTTTCGCCGCCATTCCTTCTGCAGCATTCTGCAGAATCTCCCATTCCTGTCGCAAGTGCCTGCGGGCGTTTACCCCTTCACCAAGTGCCCACGGGCGTTTACCAAGTGCCCACGGGCGTTTAACAAGTGCCCACGGGCGTTTACCTACAGCCACAGACTCAGACCGGCGTCTGTAATCCAGATCCAGAAGCACGCGGGCGTTCGGCGAGTGCACCAGGGCGCCTTTCAGCAGCCTATTCGACAACAACATTACTTCCAGGTGTCGCCTGGTCTAGCTGCGTTAACAGAGAACAGGTATAAATTAGTTTAAAGCAAGTAGCCGTATTTTATGTATTAATCTGTTATTGATTTCCTGCATTCCATTTTTATAGGGTTTTAGATTGTTTCTGAGGGCTCACGCAGTGGAGCCCTCTCATTAATTTCTAACTCCTTGATAGTGTTAATGTGTGCAGGTTTTTGATAACGAGATCCGGTTTATTGATGGCGGTGATTAAGCTGGAGTGGTCCAAGCAAGGGATACGACAAAGCCCACTCACTCTGTTGGGATTGAAGATACGTTCTTCGGAAGCGCCACCATTCGTGCCGGCTAGGGTTTCGGAGAACCCTAGCATAATTTGTAACTGTGTATCACAAATAAAGGGTTACAGGCCCAGTTGTATTCAAAAAGGAGTTTTTAAACTCCATCGATTAATAGAAATCGTTTGTTTTTGTGCAACTATTCTGTACTCTGTCATTGTGATTTTATTTCTGTTTGGCGTGTATTTTTAATCTACAAATGGCGATCACGGTGGGACCCCCTAGGGTTTCATATTTTTAAATACTTGCTTTACTAATCTGTTCTTGTTTTCTGTTTCATTTTGCAGGTTCCAAAAATCGTGAAATTCGTTGTTCCAGCGAACTAGGGTTTCTGAGCTTGCAAAAATGCAGCAGACGCAGAGGGGCGTCTGGAAGTCCAATACGAAATGCGAGAGGTGCGTTTCAGCCTGTGCGGACTCCGTGGGCGTTTGAAGTCGGTTTTACAAAAAAGCGTAGGCTTCCAAGTAAGTCTTTGTACTTTTTACGTTTTTGGTTTTTTCGCCATATTTTGTTTCTTTTTTTAGATCATTACTTTAAAATGAACAAAAACTAAGTAATCTGGAAAAGAACAGTTATTTTTAATTACATTTTTCTTTGCATTGCATTATTGATTGTTGCTTGCATTAAAAAAAAAAAAAAATTTTGCATACCTAGCTGCATATTAGAATAGCTACGAATTATTTGTTTTAATTATCTAAGTAGGACTATTGATTGGATGTCAATAGTACTCCCGCCATTGGGTGATTCGAGGCGAGAGAAGTGGACCGAACCTTCCGGTTGCTCCTTTGATATCTGATATCATTGGTAGGCGGGGGGTTTTAAACGGTGTACTTCACTTCTTCAGAGGAAATGACATGTTTTCAGTAGCCTCTTGCTTAGATCATTAGAACTTTTGATTTATAGCCTTGTATGTACACATTAGATAACTAAAACATTTAAAAAAAAAAAAATTCATTGCATTTTCATATTGCATTTAAAACGGTGATATCTGGATTTCATCACCGGTATTGCTTGAAGTTTAGTGACGGTGGAATTCATCTCCATCCATTAAACTTCTGCCTTAGACACCATAGGTCACCCCAGAGCAAACTTGCTGGATTTCATCACCGGTAAGAATCTCGTTGTCCTTTCCTAGCCATAGTTTTTACCTTTTTTTGTGAATAATTCAAGATTAGATCACATGCAAAACTCATAAACCGGACACTTAAAATTTACTACAGATTAAGATCGAGAAAATAATTAATTAACCGCAGGTAAGACACATTGGTTGAAACCTAGGTTGTGACTATTTTTTGATAATTTCTTTAGTGTAAATTTATCATTCTAGTTTTGCATTCTTCTTTTCTGAATTTGTTTAGATTTATTGCTTCATGGTCTTAACAAGGAATCAATCTAAAATGTTAAATCTAAATAATCAAATGGGAAATTCACAGAACATCCCCACCACCAACATGGCCACTTATCCTAGTGAATTTCAAGCAGATCGCCTGCAGGTCTTTCACGTCCTTCTACCGTCTATCACATGGCCATGCCCATGGAGGAAGACAATTCCTGTCATATTACCCACATTGATATGGCCCAAGTGCAAACTCACTTAAGAGATGGCACTGGTTATGTCCTTGAGCCAATCCAAGATTCCCCTATGCAAGATTCTATTTTTCAGCGAGGATATTGCATCAACCATACCTATTGGTTTCACTCAGGTCTACACTAACCCTTTTTTTGAGGCTAATGTGGTATCTGTTCAGCCGGCTTCATCTCCAACATCTTCCCAGATGCTCAATTGTCCTCCTTTGGAGACAAATGTAGTGTCTTCCCGACCACCTTCTCCTCCATGTACCTGGGTGTACACCAATTCTCTTTATGAAGTTGGTGGAAACTCTTCTAGCCATAACCAATTTCAACCCTCTTCTTCCCAAACCATTTATGGTTTCACCCTACTTGGGACACAGTCTACTGTTCCTTCCCATGTATCGCCTACTTCAGCCACCTTCATTGCTCCTGCTGTGTAGTCCCTTGTGACTACCATGGCAGCCTGCCCTCCACCTTCATCCAATCATCCCACCTCCCTTGGGTTAGAGATTAATAAGGTTAAGGAGTATCTCGACAAATTGATTTTGCAACAACAGCAACAAAATGCTCAACCACCTGTCGTAGTAAATCCTACACCCCAACCAATTTCTACCCGACCCGACTTTTATTAGCTCGGGCCCCACACAGGTACCCCAATCTTCGGTGGTGTCCATTCCTACCCCACCTTTCTCCCAACCTAGTCCAGTTCATCATCTACCCCAATCACCTTCTTTTCGGTATCATCCATACCAACAACTTGTCCATTCCACACCGCCTAATTCAGGCAATTTCATCCCATCTCATCAATTTTCCACTCTTCCATTACATCATCATAATCATCAAACGAGTCAAAATTTTAATGAAGATTCTCGACTCCATGCTATGCAACAGCAGATTGACAACCTTATGCTTAACGCGCCTGGCTCATTTAGTCAGAAACCTACGCTAAGGTCATTGATCAATCAACCAATTCATCCTTCGGTACCTTCACCACCATATCCGACTGATTTCACATTACCGAAGTTTGACAAATTTCGAGGAACTGAGGATCCTCATGAACATGTGAGCTCATTCATGCATGCTTGCTTTAGAATCCAAAATAATGATGCTCTTATGCTCAGAACTTTTCCTCGAGACATTAGGAGGAGATGTTGTACGATGGTATAATCATTTAGCTCACCATAGCATTTATGCTTACGAGCAATTGATTAATCTGTTTTTAGAACGATTCTCCCTGAATGTACAAAAGAGAGTTTCATTGTCCGACTTATACAAGCTCAAGCAACATGGCGATGATACTGTTTATGACTTTGGAAACCGTTGGAGGGCTATCATTAATAAATTGCCATTCTCCCTACCAATGGAGGAGTTAACCAAAATGTTCACCCAGAGTTGTCTAAAACCTATCTCTTGGTTACTCCAATTACAACAATACGAGGACTTTTGAAGAGGCTTTGGCCCAAGCAAGTATCATAGAAGACATTAAAGTCCAAGAGGGTGTTTTAAAACCCCGTAGAAAAGAATGGCAACAAAAGGGCCAACAACGAAATAATAATTATGGCCAAAACAAACAAGCACAGGCTAGTACAGCCTCAAATGTTAACCAAGTTAATCAAGTGGTGGCGAGTCAGCCCGTAATGGCTCAACAACAACAAGTAATGCAAAGTCAACCGCAACCAATTGCTTATCATGCGGTACCCGCCCCTACTCAACCAGCTCCCAATATTTGGGCCAACCATGGAAACTCGACCTTGGCAAAACAATCGTCCCAAGCGACAATTCACACCTTTAGATGAACCATATGCGGTCATATTCAACAAGTTATATAGCACAAATCAATTAACGTTACCCGAGTTTAAACCTTTAGACCCATCTAGAAGGGGAAAGTATTACAAGGAGTACCTATTTTGTCCTTATCATAGGCAAAATGGGCACGATATCAATAATTGTACGACTTTCAAACATGTGATCCAAGATCTTATTGAGATTGGAGCCATTAAATTGGATAGCCCCTTAGCCCAACAAAATCAAAATCTTGGTATATTTCAAACACCCCTTCCACATCGGGAGGAAGCTCCAACAACTTCGGGGGGAGTAACTCAGGTAACTCCTCCTAATCAAGTCAACCATGTACAACAATACCAAGGTTTTGTGGGTACTATTAACGTAGTAACCCGGGGTCAAAGGGCGAACCAACCAAATCGAGGCTGAACCACGGCCACCTGTACAAACCCCGGGTCCACCTCGGGTAACGGTGACCCAACGACGTGCTAGTACTTCTCAACAACCGCTAAATCATTCTACTCAACGCCAACGACCCATCATGTCATTGAGTAGCCGGTTAACTACCGGTTTAAAAATGGCTTACGCCAAGTTATCGATCTATGACCTCATTCAACAATCTCCCCCGCATAGAGAGGCATTAATGGAAATATTAAAGTCAATCGAGCTTCAAACTCAAGATACTAATGCCTTCAACAACTTTGTGGGGAGTATTCAAACATGCATGGAGCCCTCCATCACTTTCTATGATTTTGAAATCAAACCTATGTCAACAGAAAGTATAGATCCTCCACTACATATCATGGCCAAGATCGATAACAAGCCATTCAAGAGAGTCTTAATTGACACCGGTTCCTCAATCAATATCATTACAACATCGGCGTTGAGTCATCTAAAGCTGTCGCCATCCCTTATCACAAAGTCGACTTTTACTCTTAAAGCATTCAATGATGCTTTATCTTCCACGGTTGGCACGGTTATCTTGCCCATTGAGGTAGGGGCCCGAACTTTGCATACCTTGTTTCACATCTTGGAAGGGACCATGGCATACAATGTATTGCTTGGACGGCCTTGGCTTAGGGAGATGAGATGTGTCCCTTCTATACTCTGCATCAATGTCTGAAGTATGTATATGAGGGACAGGTTCATTGTGTACCTGCTGACACTGAACCCTTCAAACATTGCAACTATGTCTCAAATCCTTATGAGATTGTGTTGCCATCCACTCATCTTTTCTTGACCCCATCTATTTCTTCTATACCATCTTCTTCTAAAGCTCCCATTCTTGAGGAGCCACCCATCATATCGCAACCATCTTCCTCTTCCGCTATTCCATCTCATTCACCACTTTCTTCATCAACTAATCTTCCTTCTTCTTCATCAGTGACCACATGCACATGTGGCCATGACCAATCATCTCTTTCCACGTCATTACCCCCTTCTTCTACACCTTCTTCAACATCACCTATTATTCCTCCATCTTCCCAACCATCACCAGGTGATGTTTCACAAGTTAGTGAAGCATCAACCCAACCAAATCCTTCCAATTCTTCTATCCCACATTCTTCTATTCCATCATCAAGTCCATCTCCCTCCCAAGTCAAGGTCCATCTCATTGATGCAGGTATTGGTGAGTATGCCATCCAAGATGTCCACATCACACCGTTCAATGTGCAAACAGTTAAAGATTTTGGTCGTCCACATGACCAACATTTATCCATTGGATCGGTTTATAACATGGGTTCTATGCCAAATTCCATTAATTTTGTATATGGGGGAATAGAGTCATCTTCTAGTCCTACCACCATACTAGAACCCAAGCATCCGAGTCCCCTGCCAATATCGAAAGGATGGAGGGTTTTCCCTCTCGCTATTTCCACGGACATAATTGGCGGCAATTTGGCCTAGGTCGATACGAGCAAGGAGTAGCCGAACGCATCGATATGCCATATCAGAGAGACCCACTGAGCGTTTTGGTGCGGGCTACCAACCACTTCCATCCCTTTCTTCTTTTGAGCGAGCTTTTCAAAGCATTAATCTTAATTCGGAAGAAGAAATCCTCCACCCAGACGAATCCGAAGATGAAGTCTATGAAGAATTTGACGTCATGTCAAATGGTGATGAATCCGAAGAAGAGTCGGCGCCCATTGTTCCCCTCACTAAACAAGGCGAGTTTTATCTCCAATTGTTCCCTCTCCAAGAGGCCATCTTTCGCTTGCTTCTTCCACAAGAACGAGGTGAACCACCCCCCCCGCCACATCCATAAGCCATAATCCAAACTTGTATTATATGTATATACTAAAATAGTGGTTTTCACCACTACCAAAAAAAAAAAAAAATAAAAAAAATTTCCAAAAAAAAAAAAAATCAAAATATATAAAAAAAATACTTTATTGCTTTATGTATGTGTGTAATAGTGGTTTTCACCACTACAAAAAAAAAAAAAAAACTCAAACTAAAAATAAAAAAAAAAAACTGAAAAACTATGTTGTTTTGCACTTTAGGTCTTCTGAGGTCTTCACCGGTTTTCCCTTCCATTCCGCCCATCCTTTCTTCCATAAGTCGACAATGAATTTTGAAGACTTATTCACCTCGCTCCATAATCCATATGATCCGGATAAGCCAATCCCGATCAATCCAAGCCTGATTGACATGGATCGGATTTCATCCCCTCCATCTATTTCAGAGTTCATCCTTTCGAGGAATTGTTAAGGGCTTCCGCCAACTACATTCCTCCTTCACCTCCACATTCACCTTCATCTTCTAAGCCGAGAGGTCTTCCAGGGAGACATAGATGAGAGCAAGGCACGGGAGCTTGATGACATTTTAGATGACATAAATCTGATCCCTACTCCCCATCGGCTTGAGGAAGGTTCCCACATGTCTATTGAAGAAACTATCGATGTAGACCTTAGTACGGACCAAGATGGCACCCAAATTGTGAAGCGGCTAAAAGTCTATCATCAGAGGAACAAGAGCAAATGATTGCTCTACTCAAGCGGAAGAAGGAGATATTTGCATGGTCTTACAAAGACATGCCAGGCCTAGACCCTAATTTGGTTGTCCATAACCTCACCTTACAAAAAGATGCTAAACCTGTCAAACAGAAACTTAGGAAAATGCATCCTACTGTGGCCCTCCTAGTTAAATCGGAGATTCAAAAACTTTTGGATGTTAAATTTGTCGTCCCGATTGATTATCTTGAGTGGCTTTCTAACATGGTACCCGTTCGCAAGCCTAACGGGGGGATACGTGTTTGCACCGATTTTCGAGATCTAAATAAAGCGTGTCCTAAGGATGACTTTCCTCTTCCAAACATTGATACTCTTGTCGACACTCTATGCTGGTCATGAAATGCTTTCGTTCATGGATGGATTTTCGGGATACAACCGATTCGAATAAACCACGAAGATCAACACAAAACAACATTTACCACACCTTGGGGAACTTTTTGTTACGGGGTGATGCCCTTTGGCCTTAAGAACGCAGGTGCAACCTATCAACGAGCCATGACTTATATTTTCCACGATTATATGCATAAGATTATCGAAGATTATGTGGATGATTTATTGGCAAAATCTAAAACTCGACAAGAGCATTTTGATGTATTGGAAAAAGTTTTTGATAGACTTCTAGAGCATAAAGTAAGGTTGAACCCTAAGAAATGTGTCTTTGGTGTTACCTCGGGCAAACTCCTAGGTTTTATTATCTCTAAACGAGGTATTGAGGTGGACCCAAACAAGGTCAAAGCCATTATGGAAATGTGTCCCCCAACTAATTTGAAGGAGTTGCGTAGTTTGCAAGGAAAGATTAATTCAATCCGTCGCTTTATTGCACAACTTTACGATAAATGTAGGCCATTTTGCCACCTACTACAAAAGGGGGTACAATTTTCATGGACGAGATGAATGTCGAGAAAGCCTTTGATGACATCAAGCGATACTTAGCATCTCCGCCGGGTCTTAGCTCCGCCTCGTCCGGGGGTCCCTTTCAACCTTTATATCTCGGCAACGGACTTTGCCTTAGGGACAATGCTTGCACAAAAGAATGAACAAAATCGTGAGCAAGCTATCTATTATATTAGTCGAACATTGGTAAGCTATGAAACCCGATATGCTTATGTGGAAAAGTTGTGCTTAGCAGTGGTTTTTGCCACTAAGAAACTTCGTCATTATATGCTTAGCCATACAACATATGTCATAGCTAGAGAAAACCCTCTGCGTTATATGATGTCTCGCACTTATAATAACACTCGTACCGCTAAATGGATAATGTTGCTTACCGAATTCGATCTTGAATTCATTAGCCAAAAATTTGTTAAAGGTCAAGTTATAGCCGATCAACTTGCGGAAGCTCCGCTACCTAGTGATCATCCTTTGATTATTGAGCTCCCAGATGATTCGGTATTTGCTATCACTGAACAAGAAGAGGACATCATTCGGAGGAAGATGTTGACATCACGCTATTCTTTGATGGCTCTAAGTGCGCGAAAGGTCGAGGCGCTGGAGTTGTGTTTCATACACCTCAAGGGATTCCCATCCCTTTATCATTCAAACTAGACTTCCAATGCACCAATAATACGGCGAGTATGAAGCCTTAATTTTAGGTCTTCAATCAGCCATAGCTATGAGTATTAAGCGTATTCGGATATTTGGGGATTCTCAACTCGTGGTTAAACAAATTACAGGAGAATACCAAGCCAAAGAACCTACCATTAAGCTTTATCATGATGTAGCAATGAAGTTGCTCTCTAAGTTTGATTGGTATGAGATCACTAGTTTGCCTCGTTCGACTAATAGATTTGCGGATGCCATGGCCTCTCTTGGATCATTGATTCCAAAGGACTCCCTTGGAGAGGTACGACCCCTAATCATTTCCACAATCTCTAAGTCTGCAATTGTCCGTCCCTGAGTCTAAAGATGAAAAAGATGTTTGCTTTATCCATTCGGATCCATATGAGCCTTGGTCTAGTGAGATAGTAGCCTTCCTCAAGTTTGGAACACTTCCACCTGATTTGTCTCGAACTGCCGTCTGCTGCTTTAAGCAAAAGGCAGCTCGTTTTGTTCTTTTGGGGGATGTGTTGTATAAACGTGGATATGATGGAGTACTCCTCCACTGTCTAGAAGCGAGGTGAAACACATAGAGCTATTTTTGAAGCCCATGATGGTACTTGTGGTGGTCATTTTAGTGGAATGGCCATTGCGAAGCGTATTTTACGTATGGGGTATTATTGGCCCACTATGGAACAAGATTGTTGCAAATATGTTAAACAATGTAAAAAGTGTCAAGAACACGCTAATTTAATCCATATACCATCACAAGCTTTACAGACCCATCCAAAGCCTTTGGCCCTTCTCACAATGGGGTCTCGATTTAATTGGCAAGATTTCACCCGCCTCTTCAGGACAACATACTTTCATCATTACAGCCACTGAATACTTCACAAAGTGGGTTGAAGCTATTCCTCTAACCAGTACGACAGGTCCTAGAATTGTGGAGTTTATACTTCACCATATCATTTGTCGTTTTGGTATTCCCTCTAAAATCATTTATGATAACGGCAAGTCTTTTAAGAATAAGGATGTTCGAGCTCTTTGCGAAAAGTATAATATCCAACATAGTTTCTCAACTCCTTACTACCCACAAGCCAATGGACAAGCTGAAGCTTCCAATAAGACCATAATTGCTATTCTTAAGAAACTTGTTAAAGAAAATCATAAAGATTGGCATACACAAATCCCCTTGGCATTATGGGCTTACAGAACAAGCATCGAGAACTCCCATTGGGGCAACGCCATTTTCTTTGGTCTATGGAGCTGAAGCAATCATGCCTCTTGAGCTCGAGATCCCTTCCTTGCGAATTTCTTTGCAGGAATTTATCGATGATGATCTTGCTAGACAAGCACGTCTTGATCAACTCACACTCATAGATGAAAAACGAATCAATGCTTTAGAGCATTTGCGAGTTTATCAAGACCGATTGAAACGTGCTTACAATGCCAAAGTTCATCTAAGAGAATTTCAAGTAGGGGATCTTGTCCTTAAAGAGAATCAACAAAACACCAATGCATTGCCGCATCTTCGAGATAAATTCGCGGCTAATTGGTTAGGTCCATATATGGTCACTTGAAAGAGTGGGTAATGGAACTTATAGACTTGCCAGTTTAGAGGGAGAGGAAGAACCCGAACCACTTAATGTTATACACTTGAGGGCATTCTACGCATAGTTTGAATTTTATATGTACATATATACATGGCTTGTAAAAAAAAAAAAAAACAAATAAAATAAAAAGAATTTGCATTTCATTGTTAGTTGCATACATCTCATTCAAAAACATTGCATTTCATGTGCATACATCTCATTGAAAACCATAACATTTCATTTTCAGCCATAGTTGCATATCATGTTAGAGACCATTCTATCTTTTGGATATAAAATTTGGTCAAGCAAAAGTCATGTTGCCTTAATCAGGGGCACCTTCATAAAATCCATCAAACCGAATTGTCATTCGTACATCCATTTTCCATTTGCACATATTTACATTGCCAAAATGTTTTCAGTCACTCAGCCATTTCTAGTGTTTTAAGCAAACTTTGAAATGCATGTCAAAGTTCTCTAGGGCCATATCACAAATTACACTAAATAAAATCTTGAGTATTGGGAAATGATTTCAAAAGCGGTCTTGAACCTATCACATTTTCACATCTTAAAAACATCTTGTGTCAAAGAGAGATAACGCCATCCTTGGGTTGTGCCTCGAAGTGAACAGGGGAATCCTCGTTTGTCCTATCATGCAAACATAGTCCATAAAACAGTGGTTCTTACCACTATCACAAGCAATCACAAAATATAAATATAAACCGAGTAGTAAGGATAGGGTAAAATTCTCATCATACTTCGGTTGAGAATCCGATTCCCCAAAGCTCTAAGGAAATGAACATTTTTCACACACCACTGATCCCAAATAAGTTGTAAGGATCGTACTACTTGTCCAGTCAGACGGATAGGTAGTCATCCCCAAGGCTTACAAAGGTCAAAAACAACATGGACTATGGAGTTAACCTTCATCGGGGCTATAGACGCTTGGTCGGCAGTGGAGTATACTCATTGCGTGGTGACATGTCTCTCCTCAAAGAGAGACCTCCGAATGCTCATACGGACAAACTAGCTTTGGGGTCTTCTCCATAACAGGGGTTACCTAATTTGTGCAAGATGAGGTTAATGAACACACTTGCACACACACAGGTTTTTGATTGCCTAGAGTCACTACCATGCTTCTGATTTGGTTAATGAACTCACATGCACACACATTTGGTCCTAGTTGAATTAGGCGGTATTAGTAAGTTTGTTTGATACCACTAGCATGTTTGAGTCTTTGTAAAATAGTCTTCCTCCATATTTTCTTCCATATCAACCTCCATATCTTCTTCCATATTCATGTCATTCCATACGTCATCCATTCACAAGCCACCAAGTTCGGTGCCCCTGATTAAACAATTATGATAACAGTTGGCTAAATCTAACTATCTAAAAGTATGAGTGCTTCTTAGTGCATATTTCATTTACTTAGTCTCGCATTAATCATCTATAACTTTGCATTCCATTCCATCACATATGCATTAAAACATATAAAAACATGCATCACAAAAACATAGGCATTCACACAAAAGAAAGTAAAACACCAAATAAATAAAAGCCATGTATATATATGTATAAAGATCAAAACGTACAGTGAATGCCAAAAGGCTACAATATACAATAGAGCACCAAGGCTCATAAAGAGTGCATCTAAGCACTAAGCTAACCATCAAAAGAGGATCCCTGTGACCTAGTAGGAGCCCTAGACCTAGTGGTGTGCCTAGACTCACTACGCCTAGAGACAGAGGAGGATGGAGGATCAGGCAACACAATGTGATGCCTAAACAATGTGTCCTCCAGAGCCTCAATATAACGAGTCCTAGACCTAAGTCTAGATATGTTTATCCCGTGTCGTCGCTCTCGCTCCGCTAGCTCTGCATGGAGTCTCGTCACCCTGTCATCCTGGGGCACCCTAGTCGCTCCATCCAAGTCCGCCTGCATCTGGGCCATCCTCTCCTCCTGAACAGCTATCAGGGCATCCCGCTCTGCAACTTGTTGCTCTAGTCGAGCTATCCTCTCATCTCGGACAGCTAGCATAGCATCACGCTCTGCTATCTGCTACTGCAGCTATGCCAGATCATCCTCGTGCCCGCTAGGGGGTACCTCCCTAGTCTCTCCTACGGCCTCTCCTAGGCCCTCGCCATCATCCTCCTCGTCATCTCCGCTCCTCGGTGTCTATCGTACCATCTTCCCCTTTCGCCTTCGACTGTCAGCTCGAAGGCGGGGACCCTCCCTACGCTTGGGAACCTCTGCGGTTCCCTCGTCCTCTCCAGCTCCAACAGCCACCAATGGTGGCTCCCACCTCGGCTCTGCGGCCATCCATGCTGCATACTCAGCTGTTACCCCGACGTCGTCCATGTCGAGGATCTCCATGTCCTCATCGTCCTCTGTCGCCTCCCTCCATGGCTCGGCACATGGCAAATCCCCCTCTGATCTGTGCCTCCGGTAGCGCACTGGCTCACCGGGGACATCCTGTCTCAATCTGACCAGGCGGAGCACTCGAGACATATGTATGTACTCCGCCTCGCTGTGGCCCCGACCCACTACCCATCTAGCCTGTCGCACCCGTCTCAGATGCTCTCCATCACCGATCCACCTCGCCTCCCGCCAGGGCCTCCAAATGACTGGGGCATCTGTCAAGTCCGCCCATAAACTCCTATACCATTGCCCCGATCTCACGGGGCGGCTCGGTTGTCTCTCCTCCGCCACTGGCCATCTCCTACCATAAGCCTGGCTCATGTCCCAGTAAGCACATGGCAACCCCTCCGGTCGAGCCACTCTGAAGTGCTCCCAGCCCCAACACTGGAGAACCAAACTACAGCCTAGGCCCTTTCGGCCCCGTCTTCGAACCTCATACAACTCCCGGTACACCTGCGCCAATAAAGCGGGCGCCCAGGCATACACTACCCTATTAGTGAGCATCTCGCTCACTACACCCATCAGGTTCCATGGAAACCTGCACCCGATCCTTGTTCGGGGCCACAATGTTGGCCAATACGAACATCATCAGAGCCTCCACCGCTACCAACTCCTTGGCCGTATACATGGCCAAGTAAGGAATCCCCCCGCTCTCCTTCCGGATCTCCCTCCGGTCATCCCCAAACAACTTGGCCATCTCCGTGGCCCTATCTCGTCCAACCTCCACCCGCGCCCCCTCCACGGGCACCTTGAGGATGCGGTATACATCCTCAAGCGTCACCGTCATCTCTCCGGTCGGGAGGCTGGAACGTCCCCCGATCTGGATCCCACCTCTCGGCCAAAGCTGAGAGGTACCCCTCATCTGCTCAAACTACCTCCAGCTGAGCTACCTCCGCTAGCCCTACTGCTTCCAATGTCTCCCAGTCTTCCTGGGACAATGACCTCCTCATCCCCGGAATGATAGGGGAGAATCGGTGTCGTGCCTCTAACACCCTAAGCTGCAAAACAACAAAACAAAAATTGGTTACAAATTTTTTTCCAAAAAAAAAAAAAAAAACAAATAAAAGTACTTGCTTAAATAAACAAATACCTCAGCTGGCTGCACTGGCGCGTCCGCTCCCATCTCCGCCATAGCTCCCGCGTGCTTCACTCTCCCACACAACCTTTCACTTCACTTCACTTCATTCCACTCCCTCAGACGCACTTCTCTCAAGCTCGAACGCACAAATGAGCGAAATTTTTTGCTAAAAACTGTTTAAATAGCTGGTTTTGGCGCCCTGAAACGTAGTGGGGCATTTCATGGCGCATTCAGATGCAGTGGGGCATTTCATGATGCATTCAAACACCGGCGGGCGTTTCTGCCACCTCCAAATGCATACCGGCGTTTGGTGTCGGTATTGAATAAAAGAACAAAACTTACAAAATTGAAGCTTACCTCCTCCAAATTTCATCAAATTGCATCCATCCATTCTTCTTATCATAATAAAACATTTTGTGAAGGTTACAACAGTTTTGGAAACAAATTTTGTCATTTTGCTCAAAAAGCGCATCATTCATCATTGATTTACAAATTGGGTTAAAAAAATTCAAAACCTTCACAAAATTAACAACATTCATCAATTCTTCTATCGTCAATTTCATTCATTCTTCTTTCATCATGCATATTTTTGCCAAATTAAATTAAAGTAAACCTCGTATCTAGTGGTATATTCTATCACCTTGGCGATTGCAGCGATTTGCATCCATGCAATTCGGTAAGAGGATTAAACCACCATAAGGACACTTACCATTTATCATCATCAATTATTTCATTGTTTGAAAATTGGAAATCAATTTTGGGTATCCTACTTTTCAAGTGACCTCATACCAAGATTAATTTGCTCAACAGTTGTCATTGATGGCCTAGTTCATGGGGCCTTAAACGTGGACAAATCTTCAATATCATCATTATTTTGAGTCTTGCTAGAGATTAAGGCTACCTAGGTTGATTGGTTCCGACCCGAGGAATTATCCATACAGTCACTAGGAGCATCTCTGAAGTTATGGACTCTTTCATATTGCATCTCTGCATATCAATGGCGCCAACAAGGCAATTTCATCAACAGTATGGATTCACCCACAGGAGTTGGGGCATCCGTTATCAATTTTTAACTTTCCTAATAGTAGAATTCATCTTACATGATCATGGAATTTAAAATTTGGCAAAAATCCCTTTATAACCGTTGGGGCAGAAAACGGTTCATCTTTCACATCACTCATATCGTCTTCAATCATATTATTTTCTGGTTTGTACACCAACCCCTTTTCTGTTGGGACATAAACAGATGGTTCATACACCAACCCCTTTTTCACCGTTGGGGCAAAAACGGTTCATTTTCTTCCGAATTTCTTCCAATTGGCTGGTGAGAACCATTCTCGCTCGCCAATTGAGGGAGTAAGCTAATAAATTTTAAATATTCTTTTATTCTTTGGTCTTCAAAGTTGTGCTTTAGTCTTGAGAGAGAGTTGCGTCCGATCCGACTTTTCGGGTGTCCTAAGTTTTTGTGCTTGCATTGTGTCTTCACACAAAGCGGCTCAAAAAGGGCATCTGTAGACACCAAAATCCAGCCACTTGCAAGTCATCTATACCTTCCTGTCGGCCACGTGTCGGTCATCCACCTTCCCGCCATTATTTGGCCCAAATCCACACTTTCCCGCCATTATTTGGCCCAATTTCACCTTTCCCGCCATTTTTCATCCCCAAATTTATTTAAATTAATATTTATATATAAATTTTAATATTTTAATATATATATTTAAATAATAGTTTAAGTGATTTAATCTAAGCCGTCCATCCTTCATTTAATCTCATCCGTCCATCCATCTTAATCCATTCCACAACCAAGATTTATTCTCTACCCTTGGATCCACTTTAATCTTAGCCACACGTTCAAAGTGTCGTTAAAACCCTAAAGTGTGCCCTAAGAGTGGATTATAAATTGAGTCACTTTGATGGCTCAAACCCTATGTCTTTTGCTACTTCTATCTCTGATTCTAATTCTTCTACTGTTATCTCCTCTCTTCTGCTACCCTTTCGCCGCATCCATCGCCGCTTCCGTCGCCGCTTTCATCGCCATTCCTTCTGTAGCATTCTGTAGAATCTCCCATTCCTGTCGCAAGTGCCCGCGGGCGTTTACCCCTTCACCAAGTGCCCACGGGCGTTTACCAAGTGCCCACGGGCGTTTAACAAGTGCCCGCGGGCGTTTACCTACAACCACAGACTCAGACCGACGTCTGTAATCCAGATCCAGAAGCACGCGGGCGTTCGGCGAGTGCACCAGGGCGCCTTCCGCAGCCTATTATGACAACAACATTACTTCCAGGTGTCGCCTGGTCTAGCTGCGTTAACAGAGAACCGGTATAAATTAGTTTAAAGCAAGTAGCCGTATTTTATGTATTAATCTGTTATTGATTTCCTGCATTCCATTTTTATAGGGTTTTAGATTGTTTCTGAGGGCTCACGCAGTGGAGCCCTCTCATTAATTTCTAACTCCTTGATAGTGTTAATGTGTGCAGGTTTTTGATAACAGATCCAGTTTATTGATGGCAGCTGATTAAGCTGGAGTGGTCCAAGCAAGGGATACGACAAAGCCCACTCACTCTGTTGGGATTGAAGATACGTTCTTCGGAAGCGCCACCATTCGTGCCAGCTAGGGTTTCGGAGAACCCTAGCATAATTTGTAACTGTGTATCACAAATAAAGGGTTACAAGCCCAATTGTATTCAAAAAGGAGTTTTTAAACTCCATCGATTAATAGAAATCGTTTGTTTTTGTGCAACTATT